>CAOLHI010001854.1:0-322477 GCA_948474755.1 Ctenosaura bakeri | reverse complement strand
GCGCGAGATCGGAGCAGGTTCATAGTTGCCGTTTTCAAAACCCTTTACATTTAAGGAGCACCAGGTGGTGGTAGTGTGTGGTGGCGAATTTGCCTTCAGCATCTGCCAAGCAAGTTCCCGTTGGGTTGCCTGGACCTCAGGGGGAAAAAATGGGGGGGGAGAGAACTGCACCTCCCACTCTTTCCTCTTAATCATGGCATTGAAGTTCTGGGCAATGTCAGTGTATTATGAAAAGATGGGATTATGCTATTCTTAGAGACAGGGACACAGAGATGGTTCACTTGTCAGGCAGTTTTCCCTTCCACATCATTTGTAGTGAATCCTTTTTGAGTGAGTCCTCCCCCTTTTCTGAAACGTAAAACAGGCTGGAGGAGGGGACAGTAACCCTCTATTAAGCAGTTGGATATGGCTGTCTCTCATCTACTCTATACTCTGAAGCGATGCTGTTCACATCCTTATTGCCATCTCATCTCATTATAATGTGCCAAGAGCTTAGTCTCTCTGCTCCAGAGCGGTCTTTTAAAGGCAGAGCTTTATTGGAAGAAGCATCATTCAAAAGAGCTCAAGTATTTTTTCTCCCTTTTATTCGACTAAGGCAGTGCTGTAGGGATTTATTACTCATACGTGCCTTTCAAGGTCTGGAATCCTTCCTCATTTAGATCTAAATATAAGACACTTTTATAAACTGGCAAGCTAACTGGAATGGTTGTGTTGATTGTAGAACTCCATTCCCTCCCCACTTCCTACTTGATTGAATGAAATTTCATTTAAAGGTGTATCACAGCCTGAACTAATGATTTGAAACCAAAGCTTAAATATCGAGCTTTCAGTATAATATGGAAGCATCTTTCTGGGTGTGCTTGTAGGAGAGAAAATTATTTGGGAATCCCCATACCCTCCATGAAGGACTGGCAAAGCAAGTGAGAGGAGGACACAGAGTATAGAATTTTAATTCATTCAGTTTCCATCTGGCAGATTCAGGATGAATTCACATACACAGATATTCATTATCCCATAACTGTGGAGTATCAAATATCCTGTGTAAGTGAAAACTCATGTGAGAATGAATGGCTGTAGGGTTTTTTTAAAAAATTAATCTTTAATATTATATCATTCTAAGTATAATGTAAGATATAAACTCTATCACAATTGATTCAGGACCAGACCAAATTTAATCTGCTTTAGGTTGAACTCAGCTTTATTTAAGTTTATGGAGAATGTCTCACCAGCTTTTATCTCTATCAGCTACCCTTTTCCAAACCTGTGAGAAAAACAAGACTGAGCGGGGAACAAGTATCCTAATAGTGGAATCCTGCTGGACTTTTCACTGTGTTACCCTGATTTCTGGGATCCCTTGGGGGGCACCTCAATGTGCTCCACATGATGGGAAATTGAAACTAGCCAAAGCACAAGCCAAGCACCATACAAGAGGCAGGGTAACCTAGCAAAATCTTTCACCCAATTTTACGGGGTCAGGCCGAGCCAAAAACCAAGTAAAATTGTCTAATAAATGATTTTATTGCAAATAAAGACTTGCGCAAGTATGCACTTATGCACTCACTCACTCACTCAAGACCTAGCAATGAATAAAAATAGAGGAAATTGGATAGGGGGCTTTGGAGGGTTACAGCTGGGGAATACTGCACCTGGTCCTGAAGTCTGGAGGTCCAAGACAGCAGCGGAGAGAGAGGTGAGACTCAGCACGTGGAGGGCTGAGGGGATAGCTCAACGGACGGAGTGATGGTCTGCTGGGAAGCTGGGAGCGATCCAAAGATCTGCTCAAAAACCGGGTCTATTTATGGTGGAAAAGGTACCTGGAAGGCTAATCCTTTCCCGGGAAGAACAATAGGTGAAGGAGCTAGAACAAAGCTCTAATATGTCAACATCCTTTGCATGATTGGCTTTGCCAGGGTTGTCAAAGCCTCAGCTGTATGCAAATCATCCTCACTTGATGGGCTGTTTGTCAGATGTGTTAATCCCTTCAAGCCAGCTCCTCGGGGCTGAGGACCCTTTGTGTATTTTATGTTTTACATGTCTGGAGGTCTCCTGGGGCTACGTGACTATGGGTTTACTGGCCTGACCGGGTTTTTCCTGTTTTCAGCCGTTTGACTGTGCCTGCCTACGTGCTCGTTCAGGGGACCTCTTAAGCACGTGGAGATATTTTTAATATTAAATTGTAGACCCCTGGATAGGGCTTATCTACCACAGTAACAACTGATTACCACTTTTGTTTGATAAAATGGAGGGATGGCATCCAAATGAAAAAGTAGCATGAAATGCTAAGTTATGATACAGAATAAAAAAGTCCCTTCAAAACCAGACCGGAGCTGTAGGGTGCCACAGAACCAATTTCAAACAGACAAAGTCCGGGATTATATAATATGTATACTAGTCCCTCCCTCATTTATTTGCTTTTAATGAAAACAGTTGATACATTTGCTCACAAAGCCTTCAGCTGATGAAATATTAAGTGACGTATATAAATGAGTTTTGGGTGAGTTGTGGAGAAGGTTTATTTTCATCATTGTTGTTCTTTTTGATGAAGGCTTTTGCTTAGTTTGTTCTGATGGGAGGCAATGAGTGGATTCTAGTAGCAGCATATTTTTCCTTCTCCTCATAGCATGCCACTTTGCCTTGTACTTCTTGTTTGCTTGATATAGCTGGTGCTCTTTTTACTGCACTATACCTGCTCGCTGTTCCTGGCATGTTGAACTTTCCAGATTGCCCACCCTTTGCATTTGTATTCCTCCAAATCCCATTTGCTAACAATCTGGTCTGCTTTGGTGGCATTTTCTCATTCAGATATCTACCATTTCTCTTTGAATCTCCATCATGACTTCTACAAATCATATGCATGCACATGTGCGTGCGCGCACACACAGAGACTTACTCCCTTCAAGGTAATAGACTGATTAATAGTATAAGATTTCAAAGGCACTGAGGTTAAATTAACAGGGAGTAGGTGTATTCATGGCTATTAATTAAAAAGATCATAGTGAGAATCTTCTGATTTAACACAGCAGCAGCTCAATTTGCAGAAAGCATGGAGTTGATATATACCCGAGTTTCACTCTAGTGAAAGATTATTTTGTTTAAGAGAATGTTGGCATAACTTTGTGGATGGTAATATTAATTGTCATCTTTATTAGCAGAAGGACAGTACTATGCTGTATTAATTTTGGTGTGGCCTTTGGCCTTTTTAATTTTTTTGTTTGTTTGTTTGTTAAGAGACTTGCTGAGTTGTTAAAAATGAGGACACTCATGAACTTCAAAAGGACCACCAGATACTTATCTATTAGGTGACCCCAAGTATATTAAAAAGATCTTTTTGTTTCTTAAATACTGAGAGCATACATCAAGACATTTTTAAAGGAAATATTTGTTAAGTTTTAACCATTAATTGTCTTAAAAGCATTAAAATATAGAAGCAAATAAACCTATCTCATCAGATATTACAAGCAATCAAGAAACACCACAGAGGGTTTCAATTTGATCTGTAAGAATTCATCAAGGCTTGTTTATAACTCTGTCATGGTGTCTATGTGCAGCTTCCATGTAACTATGGTAGATCTAATTGGGACCTTTGTTTTGAATGTTAACAAATTCAATAAAAAAGCACCATATCTCAAACCTAATATCTGACTCTTTGATTTGTTTTTGTGCCATTATCTGCTTAATCAGCTTATTAGCTAAAATGAAATAATTTTTAGAAGCCCATGAGAGTAACCAGGAGCATTCACTGGACAAAGAAATGGACCTGGACACCATTTATGGAATGCATTACAGGAGGTAACAGGGACATGCCGGATCTATAGCTCAATACCATTCAGGTGGATGGTATTCTTATCTGATCTCATCTCTTTTTATGACAGAGTTACAAGTTTGATAGATGAAGGGAATGCTGTGGATATAGCATTTCTTGACTTCAGTAAGTCCTTTGAAAAAGTTTCCTATGATATTCCTGCAAAGAAGCTAGTAAAATGTGGGCTAGACAGGGCTACCATCAGGTGGATTTGTAATTGGTTGACTGACTGAACCCACGTAGTGCTCACCAATACCTGCTTTTCATCCTGGAGAGAAGTTACTAGTGGGATGCCACAGCTATTCAACATCTTTGTTAATGACTTGGATAAAGAAATAGTGAGCATGCTGATCAAATATGCAGATGATACCAAGTTGGGAGGGGTTGCTAATACCCCAGAGGACAGGATCAAAATTCAAAATGACCTTGACAGATTAGAGAGCTGGGCCAAAGCTGACAAAATGAGTTTCAACAGAGAGAAATGTAAGGTCCTACACCTAGGCAGAAAAAAATGAAATGCACAAATATAGGATGGGAGGCACCTGGCTGGACATCAGTACATGTGAAAGGGATCTACGAGTTTTAGTAGACCACAAACTGAACATGAGTCAGCTGTATTATGTGGCAGTCAAGAAAACCAACACAACTTTTGGTTGCATCAATAGGAGTACAGTGTCTAGACTGAGGAAAGTAATAGCACCACTGTATTCTGCTTTGGTCAGACCTCACCTGGAATACTGTGTCTGGTTCTGGGCACCTCATCTCAAGAAGGATATTGACAAGCTGGAGCATGTCCAGAGGAGGGTGACCAAAATGGTGGAGGATCTGGAAGCCATGCCCTACGAGGAGTGGCTTAGGGAGCTGGGTGTGTTTAGTCTGTGGAAGAGAAGGTTAAGAGGAGACATGGTAGCCATGTTTGAATATTTGAAAGGCTGTCACATCAAAGAGGGAATGGGTTTGTTTTTTGCAGCTCCAGAAATTAGGACAAAGAACAATGGAATCAAGCTACAAGGAAAGATATTCCACCTGAACCTCAGGAAGAACTTCCTAATGGTCAGAGCTGTCCAGCAGTGGAATATGCCTCGGAGTGTGGTGGAGTCTCCTTCTTTGGAAGTTTTTAAACAGAGGCTGGATAGTCATCTGTTGAGAGTGCTTTGATGTGTGTTCCTGCAAAGCAGGGAGTTGGACTCATTGCCCCCTGTGGTCTCTTCCAACTCTATGATTCTAGAAAGCATATTTTGGTTGTCACAAAAGGGAAGCAAATTCATAGAACCATAGGATTATAGAGTTGGAAACAGCCTCTTTTTGAAGATGTCCAGAGAAGGACACTCTAGGCATAATCATTCTGTGCAATTTGTTCCATTGCCATACTAATCTTACTGTCAAGGAGTTCCTTTCAATGTTCAATGAAAATCTACCCTCCTGTAACAAGAAACCACTAGACCTGGTCCTACCTTTTGGGGCAGCAAAGAGCAAACCTGCCCCCTTCTATCTGTGACAGCCCTTAAGGTGCTCAAAGAGTGCAGTCATGTCACTTCTCAGTCTTCTTTTCACCAAGCTGAACATTGCCCAGCTCCTTCAACCTTTCATCAAATATTCTTCTCCATATCTCTTATCATCCTTGTTGCAGTTCTCTGACTCCAATTTGTCCTTCTGATGCTGCAGCATCAGACTGTTGGCTTATGTTAAGCTTATGATCAACATTAATCCCAAGGTCCCTTTTGTATGTAGTACTGCTGAGCCATGTATTCCCCATCCTATACCAGACCATTTGATTTTTGTGGCCTAAATAAAGAATTTTGCATTTGTCTCTATTGCATTTTGTTTTATTAATTTATGCCTGATTTTCTATTTATCAAGGTCCTTTTGAATTCTGTTCCAATCTTCTAATGTGTCAGCTACCCCTCTCAGATTTGTTTAATCGGCAAACTTGATAAGGATTCACCACATCATATAAGTCACTGACAATAACGTTGGCGAGAAATGGCCCTAGAACAGAACCCTGAGACATTCAACTTGAGACCTCCTTGCAGTTTGAAGTTCAGCCATTGATGATGACTCCTTGAGCATGGTTTTCCAACCAATTATGGATCCATCTGATGCTGTTTCCATTTGTTGTTGTTGTTTTTATTGTTGTGTGCCTTCAAATTGATTCTGATATATGGTAACCTTAAGGTAAATTTATCATGGAGTTTTCTGAAGGCTGAGATATTAGTTTGCTAGGATTTGTTCTTGATGAACCCATGCTGGCTCCTATTGATCACTGCATTGTCATCCAGATACCAGCAGGCAGACTCCTGTATAATCTATTTTAATATTTCTCCTGGTATTGAAGTCAGGCTGACTGGCCTGTAGTTTCCTGGATCTTCTTTTATGTATTTATTTAAAGAGAGGGACCTTATTTCCTCATCTCCAGTCCTCTTGTATCTTGCCAGTTCTTCAAGAGTTCTCAAAAATGATGGCAAGTGTTTCTGTGGGTCTACCACAGCAAATTCCTTCAATATTCTGGGATGCAGATCATTTGGTATTGCAAATCTGAACTCATTTAGATTAATTAGTCGATTCTTGACCAAGTCCTTATCAATCTTGATTTGCACTCAGGATTCCTTGTCAAGGTTTCTGCTGAAACATGGAAGCACACATTGGGGGGGGGGGCTGAAGTAAAGTAAGTATTGAGCAGTTCTGCCTTCCTGTTGTGATTTGTTAACATTTTGCCATCCTTGTTTTGAGCAGCGATCCCACCATTTTTGGTCATGCTCTTATTTCAAACATATTTGAAAACTTCCTTTTTGTTGCTTCTTGCTTGCCTAGCCAGTGTCAGCTCATTTCTTAAACTATTCCTGTGAGTGTAGGCTACACATCTGTATTCTTCCTTGGTGTATTTATCCTTCTTTTAATTCTGTATATATATTCTTTTTTCCCCCTTTCACTTCCTCCTTGAGCTTACTGTGTTGCCACACTGGCTTTTTCAGATGTTTCTCAGTTTTCTTCTTCCATGGAACTGCTTCTGATTGTGCTTTTAGCAGTTCTTTTTTTTTCTCTTCAGCACCTCTAGCTAAGGGTTTCTAACCGATATTTCCCTGAGCTTGATAAAATCAGCTTTCCTGAAATGCAAGGCTCATGTTTGACTATATTCTTCTTTGGCCTACCCCCACAATCATGAATTGTAGTATTACATGGCTACTTCTCCCTAAAGTATCAACTGCTTTGTTTCTGGTGATCAACTCCTCCCTGTTGGTTAGGATCAAGTCAAGGATTGCTGGTCCCTTTGTTCCTTACTCCATTTTTTGAAAGGGGAAATTATCTGCAAGGTACATCAAGAATTTGTTGAAGAGTCTATGCTTAGTAGAGTTAGTCTCTCCTTATATACTCTGCCCCATTACTACCTGTTCTTGCATCTTGGGGATTTCTGAAAAATGTTATTCACAACCTTATCTTGGTTTAGAGTCCTGTAGCAAACTCCTTATAACTCTTGAATTTGTTATTAGTCGTGTTTTTATTGCCAGAGATAGGTAGAAATGCTTGTGGGATTTTTCTCTTTCATGTGTCAAAACAATGATGGCATAGGGTCTATGTGCAGTGAGCAGTGAGTGGAGAGGGGCAAATTTACAGCTCTGTGCTGGTCAGCAAAGCATCTGAGGCTGTCTTTGCATATGTAAAAACTTTCACAACACTTTCTATCTTGGCTGTGGTACAGTATTTCCTCCTTAATTACCAGAGCCTCTTTCCTTAAGAAGTAATTATGCTGCAAATACATCGTTCACAATATAGTAGTCTGCCAATGTCTTCTACTCATTTCTCAAAACAGACAGAGACGAGTGAAAGATGTTGTTTCTCCCAGTTACCTAGAGGCTTCCCAATGTGACCTCTGTGTGACTTTTTAGAATGTGCTGATGCTGCATCCAATTTGTACTAGCAAAGGCGTGCTATAACCAAAACTGTAGATGTTAAAAATGTAAGAATCTGAAGCTATATTTACGACACAGGATGAACCACACAAAGGCCATTTCTGCACTAGCCTGTTGTAGTGCTGTGATTCCACTTTCAACATCCTATGGAATCCTGCGGTTTGCAGTTTCAGGAGGGGCCAGCCTCCCAAATAATTCCTATTATTCTCAAGAAATCAGAAAGACTCTTATGTACAATCCTTGTATTCAATTGGATGGACTGATGATCTGCTTTGGCATCAGGTACAGATAAACAATAGAGTAGATTGGATGAACTATTGGCCCGATCTGCTGCACTTGCTCTTAGAATTATATAAAACAATGGAGTATTATTACTTAAGAGGAGAAAGACTTTCTTAAATATATATATATATATATATATATATATATATATATAAAACTAAACCAACCCAGGAATACAACAAAATTAATAGCTTGTCTTAAAATAAAATCTGCACTCAACCCATTTCCAAAAACATAGTTTGAACCCCAGTGGAAAAGAAAGGAGGAAGCTCCTCTGGGTTGTCTTTACACATTCAGCACAATTTCTCTGCTTACTTGTTGTTAAGTACAGGTCAGATTCGTGAGACCTTGTCTTGATGGAAACAAAAATCTTTCTACTGTGGCAAACCTCTGGGGTGCCTCAGTGTGTGTGTTTGTGTGCCTGCACATGTGTGAGTTTATGTATGAGAAGTTCTCTGTTGCGCTCAAAGTCTCAGAAGAGCTGGTATGGCAATATGGAAAGGAGAGAGAAATATTTTATGCTGTGATCTCCATCTTGCTAGGAACAGGATGTGAGCTGAGCAGTGTAATGTAGAAGCTGCCCCAGTGCACTGTAGAATGTAAACTCCTTGGAGATCAACTCCTAAAGCTTTGGTCGTTTGGCAGGTGTAATTCTCTAAAGCCCATTAGTCTTCCTGATGCTTCACTGATTTCTACTACATGAAGATCCATGGAGGGGGAAAAGTAGCTGAAATAAATGTGAAGGTTTGTTTGCTTGCTTTTGAATCATTGAGATTAACAGCAATCTGTTAACAAAATGTATGAGAAGTCATTAAAAGGCTTCCAGTTTTCAAGCAACTAAGAATGGCTCTCTTTTTTCATATAACATCCCATGGTTATTACAAGGCTAGACTTGTAAGCAAACTGCCACATAAGTACCACTTTGAAGCAGTACTATGGACCTGTAAACGAAACAGGAGCACTGCAAAATAAATCAGCACTCATTTAAACTGAATCCATTTAGAGATGTGAAAGATTTGACATGTTCGTTGAAGCCAATCTGTGAAATTCAGCCTAGCCTTCCCATTTGATCCCTGAACTTCCCTTCCATCTGCCCTGGCCTACATGAGTCCTTTCTCCGAACCTCTCTTGCTACTAATTCTTCTTCTCTTGGTATTCTTCTTCTCTTGTAGCCTTTTCGCACCTTACCTTTTCACGGAGGTGGGGGGCGGCACTCGTGCGAGAAGCCTTCAGAGGAACGCTTTTGCGTCCCTGCTGCTTGGGCTTCTCAGCAGCTTCCTGGTCGTGCGAGTGCCCTGCCCTTTCCTACCACAGCGCAGCCTGAGAGTTGCAGGCTAGCACTGAGGCAGGAAGCACGACCAGCGCAGCTGAGGAGGCACCATACAGCAGGTAAGTGTGCTCCACACCCCTGAGCATTGCGCGACCGCACAGCATTTTCAGCTTGAAGCCAAAAATAAAAAAATGTGTGCGCAGTTTGTGTCACGCTCTTGAGCATTGCATAAATGTGAGTGCATCATGCAGACCGCTCCTCACATTTACGTGATGGTCAAGGGGCCCTTTCGCTTAAGAAACACCGTACAAAAAGGGCCTTAGAAATGACATACATTTCTTTCTGTCCTGTGCCTCATGTAAAGACCGAACTATATATCATTTACTGGGTAGCCTGCAACTCTACCTTCTAATTTTCTTGAATTCTTTTGTACAGATTTTTGGTAGTGGCAGGAAAAGCATAGTGAACATGGAGCAGATTTTAGTATTCATTCCTGCAGTGGCTACACACAATAGAAGGAAAAATCCCCGTTAGGAAAAAGAAAAACAAAAAAACCTTTTTTCAATTGCTGTTCTCTGTGTTTGGGAGGGGTTGAGAGCCCTCACTCCATCTGTAGAAATTCAAGAAACCAGTGCTGCTTGAAACACAGCAAGTGTAATATGTCCCCAACTTACTGACTCCTGTTCCCATGTGCTTGTTGGCATTCATTACTTTCTTCCAGATCTTTCCCCCTCAGACCATGCTAGTGTATTTTTTCCCATAAATTAATTCTTTCTTATTTAAGATCCCTAGTTTTGGATCCTTCCTGTCTACCTCTTTTGTCTCCAGCAGGTGGTTTTCCTGTCCAACTGACCTTTTTCACCCCCTCACTGATTTCACCCCCTCGCTGTAGTCAACCTACACAGGATCTACATGCATTGCAAAAATGTTTGCAATCTCTAATTTTGAAAGCTCTTTCCTGAGAAATTCAAATGTTGTCAACTGCTCCATGACATCATAACAATTGAACTGAAAAGTCAGAAACTGCCTTAACATATACCGAAGACAAATACTCATTAAAAATGTAACATTTATATAAATACTAGAAAGGAGATGTGACACTGCCACCCATTAGTGGTGTGAAACTACAACTGCATCTTAAAATGAAACAAAGGTGGTACCTTGAGCTTCATGTCTAAAAATGTCATTCACAATATTTGTGTCACCATATCATCTGGTTTTTATTTTCTCTGCCTCTTAAACTGAACTGAGAAGGTGATAGAACTATGATCCCATGTCCCATGGCAGGAAAGAACACTACTAAGCATTGATATCCCTCCAGACCATCTTATCTGACAAAATAAGAACAAACATTTTGACAAAATGTAGGCATGTGACTCTAACATCATCATTGTTTTTCTTTTCTCCTGTATGATTTTTAGTACCAAATCAGTGAAGATTTGTAAGCTTGCATGATGTACTTTGTGCATTTTTGGCCGGCCCAATAAAAGTATGACTGTTTCGTGGAATTTGGATGATGCTGTAGTTTGCTGAGCAGTTCTGCAACTAAGTAATTTAAGACCCTGGACTTAATAACCTTGCAGGGTCCCCTTAGATGGCCACATGCACTATCTAGCTTCTGCAGCTTGCAACTACCATTTCTTTTCTCTTCCTCACACCACCATCCCATGTTTTATAGCTATCTCTGCATTCCTAATGTGCTACAGCTAAAACCAAACCAAACCAGTTTGACAACCTTCATGTTAAAAGAAAATAATTCAAGCACATGCAATTTCCACATTTTAAACTCTTAAAAAAACATAATACCACTAATACTTCAGGAATAAAATGAAACTTGCTTTTGCTTTTCCCCTGCTATAAATAATTTCTTGGGAATAAACTGTGTTTTACTATGGAAAAGGGTAATATATTTGGAAAGAAAAAATATAATGTGATGAGATTGATAAGGGCTGGGTAAGGAAAATGCTATCTTCACTGGGACCTATACTAGAAAGGGTATGGGATCTAGTCAAAATCATGTGAGACCTGTAGAAGAGAGCATTTGTATTCCAAATTGCCCTTCTTTCATTCACACATACACTATTTTCCTGAAATTTCCTACTCAGTTTATCAAGGATATAGTTGTGTCTTTATACACTGGGCCTTATGACTTGGCAGGCAAGATAAGTGAGAGATAATCTGAAATAGATTTAAAATAATCTTATCCCATATAAGCAAAGCAAGAATTTTGGATCAAACCTATGAATATGGGCCCTATTAAAACTATTTCAACTGATTTGTCTATTAAATTTTTAAAAAACTTACAATGTGTCAGATTGAGTGAACAAATAACTTTAAAAAAAAGTTTAAAAAAAGATTTATGAGAAAGCAGCAATATCATGCTCCAAGCATCAGTATATCATGGTGCAATCATTTACTTTAAGCAAAATAACACATTGCTGTTATTTCTGCAGGGTGTCATCCTGCCAAACTCAGACAGATTATACATTATGAAAAAGATTGCACTGTGACTGAAAATAGCAGCCCTTTGCTTCTGCCAGGTACTAAAACTCACCTCATGCCCTGATATCTTTACTTGGCATGTTCACTTGTGTCCCCTAACCAGACATAGCTAATTGTCTGGAAGACTGACTACCTTGCCACCTCTTATAACCTTACTTTGAACCCTGAAGGGAATTTAAACAAGAACTCAATAGATTATTAAAAAGATCTTGTACAATTTTGCTTTTGAGGTAAATAAAGCCAGTACTTTTATCTGGGTATTCATCTGTCATATATTTGTAGCCAGGTGAGAGGGACAATAGGGATGTGATTGTGGGGGTTTGCTACAGGCCTATGGGCCAGCCAGAGGACTTGGATGAGGCCTTCCTGGAGCAGATGACCACACATTCAAAAAGGAAAAATGCGATGTTAATGGGAGATTTCAATTTTCCTGATATTTGTTGGCAGTCAAATTCTGCAAAGACTGCAAGGTCCAACAGATTCCTTGCTTGCCTTGCAGACAATTTCATTGTCCAGAAGATGGAAGAGGTGACAAGGGAATTGGCTATTTTAGATCTGATCCTGACCAGGAGGGATTACCTAGTTGATAAGGTGGAGGTGGTGGGATCCTTAGGAGGGAGTGACCATGCTCTTTTGGAGTTTGTCATTCAGTGGGAAGGAGAAGCCAAGCGTAGCCAGACATGCATCCTAAACTTTAAGAAAGCTGATTTCTGTAAACTTAGGGAGTTACTTGCTGAAATCCCATGGTCAAGGATACTAAAGGAAAAAGGAGTTCATGATGGATGGGAGTTTCTTAAAAGTGAAATACTGAAGGCACAATTGAAAACTGTGCCAATAAGGAGGCAAAATGACAGGTGTCGAAAGAAACCAGAATGGTTGACGAAAGAACTCTCAGCTGAGCTAAGTGTTAAAAGAAATATGTAAAGGAAATGGAAAAATGGTGAAACCACCAAAGAGGAGTTCAAGCAAATAGCCAGGAGATGTAGGGAGAAGGTCAGAAAAGCTAAAGTGCAGAATGAAATCAGGCTTGTCAGAGACATCAAAAAAAAATAAAAAGGGCTTTTTTAGACATGTCCACAGCAAAAGGGAAAACAAGGAAATGATAGGATCACTGCATGGAGAAGGTGACCAATTAATAACAGGGGGAAGTGAGAAGGCAGAACTACTCAATACTTTCTTTGCCTCAATTTCCTCCCAAAAGGATAGAAGTACCCAACCTGGGGCGTGGGGAGCAGGTAAGGAAGAGAGGGAAATGCAGCACAGAATAAGCAGAGAAGTAGTACGGGAATATCTGGCTAAACTAGATGAATTCAAGTCCCCAGGGCCAGATGAATTACATCCAAGGATATTAAAAGAACTGGCAGAAGTAATTTTTGAACCACTTGCAATAATCTTTCAGAACTCTTGGAGAACAGAAGTCCCAGCAGACTGGAGGAGGGCAAATGTCATCCCCATCTTCAAGAAGGGGAAAAAGGAGAACCCTAATAATTATCGCCCGATCAGCCTGACATCAATACCAGGAAAGATCCTAGAGCAGATCATTAAACAGTCAGTTTGTAATTACTTAGAAAGCAATGTCGTAATCACTAGAAGCCAGCATAGATTTCTCAGAAATAAGTCATGCCAAGACTAATCTTATCTCTTTTTATGATAGGGCTACTAGCTTGATAGATGAAGGGAATGCTGTAGATGTAGCATATCTTGATTTTAGTAAGGCCTTTGACAAAGTTCCCCATGACATTCTTGCAAAGAATCTAGTAAAATGCGGTCTGGACAGAGCTACTGTTAGTTGGATTTGTAATTGGTTGACCAACCGAACCCAAAGGGTGATCACCAATGGCTGCTTTTCATCCTGGAGAGAAGTGACTAGTGGGGTGCCACAGGGTTCTATCCTGGGTCCAGTGCTATTCAACATCTTCATGAATGACTTGGATGAAGGAGTGGAGGGCATACTGATCAAATTTGCAGATGATACCAAATTGGGAGGGGTTGCTAATACACCAGAGGACAGGATCAAATTGACAGATTGGAGAGCTGGGCCAAAGCTAACAAAATGAATTTCAACAGAGAGAAATGTAGGGTCCTACACTTAGGCAGAAAAAATGGAATGCACATATACAGGATGGGGGACACATGGCTAGATACCAGTACATGTGAAAGAGATCTAGGAGTCTTGGTAGATCACAAGCTGAACGTGAGTCAGCAGTGTGATGCAGCAGCCAAGAAAGCTAACACGGTTCTTGGTTGCATCAATAGGAGTATGGTGTTCAGATCGAGGGAGGTAATGGTACCACTCTATTCTACATTGGTTAGGCCTCATTTGGAATACTGTGTACAGTTCTGGGCACCTCAATTCAAGAAGGATGTCGACAAGCTGGTATGTGTCCAGAAGAGGGCAACCAAAACGGTGAAGGGTCTGGAAGCCATGCCCTATGAAGAACAGCTTAGGGAGCTGGGAATGTTTAGTCTGCAAAAGAGAAGGTTAAGAGGGGACATGATAGCCATGTTTAAATATTTGATGGGACATCATGTCCAGGAGGAAGCGGACTTGTTCTCTGCCACTCCAAAGACTAGGACAAGGAGGAATTGATTCAAGCTGCAGGAAAGGAGATTCCACTTGGACCTCAGGAAGAACTTTGTGAAGGTCAGAGCTGTCCAGCAGTGGAATATGCTGCCTCAGAGTGTGGTAGAGTCTCCTTCTTTGGAGGTTTTTAAGTGGAGGCTGGATAGCCATCTGTCAGGAATGCTTTGATGAGTGTTCCTGCATGGCAGGGGGTTGGCCCCTGGGGTCTCTTCCAACTCTATGATTCTATGATTCTATGACAAAGGAGAAACACATTTTCTGACCCCATCCCTATGTGGTACAGTCTCCCATCAGCCTGAGCCATTGTTATCTGTGTGCTGGGCAAAAGGTCACCGAAGAATAATCTGCTCTACAATTTTAGGGAGGGAGAAAGAAGGTAACCTGGCTGCATTTCTGTCACTGGAGTGTCCTTATTTCTCTCTTCCCGCCATGCAGAATTATAGCTTGACACTGTCCGAATGTCTTTGAATTTGGCAGCTGCCCTGGGCAGGAGCAGCATCAGCTGTGTCCATGGACCATTACACTCTGCATACCCTCATAGAGGATTATGATTATTATTTATGAAAACCTCTGAATATCTTTCCTAGCTATTATAAGTATCAAGTATCCTTTCAGTTACAGAGTTAGCCCTGGCCATTTCAGAAGAATGCGGATGTTCTCTCAGTTCAGCTGTTCAATCACAACAAACAAAGATGTTAAAGTTTTCTGGGGAAGGCAAATGGGAAATGATGTGGTGCTTACTTCAATATAATTCTAAATTGTTTGGTTTCTGGTTCATCTCTTTTTAAAAACCAGTATATTCTCAAAAGAGACTTCTCAGTTGCTGAAAATAACATCACGAATTGTAGAACTGCAAAAAAACACACTACATTATTAAGAAAGCAATGATTTTGTTTTCCATTAATGATGTGTTGTTTTTGCCTCTGGCAGCCCTTAGAGTGGTCACCAGAATCTATGCAATTAATAGTACATTGATATTTCCTGTGTGTTTCTTATACTAATTAAAGAGTGTTCTGTAATGACACATTACTTACGAGAAGTGTTAGAGTTTTGAAGACATCACACAGTTCTGTTTCTTAATAAATTCAAGCTCTTCTCAGGCCCAGATGTTTACTCTGTTCTGTTTTACTTTTGTTTCTCATGAACTGGGTTGGATGGGGTAAAGTTGCACTGTAGAGCCTCTGGGCTGTGGCTTTGACCTTTCTCTTTGTCACCACTTTGAAAAAGGAGGTAATTTCTCTCCATGTAAGGAACTCTTCTCATCTCCGTTTGTCAATAGTGTGAAGAGTTACCTGACAACTATGTTGGTGCTATGCTGCTGTTGAGACACATTTGTGGGACTGAACACCAGGGCCTATTTGGCCAGATTAATTGCACACTAGATCATAACAGTCTAATATTTTTGCTACTTATTTAGAGAGGTATTGACTTCACTGCACAAGCAAAAGTCATTGATTATTCAACCACTGTAAGTGAGGTGTTAAACATGGTGGTCCAGTATTATTATGCTAGCAGAGTTTTCCACTGCAGTGATGTTGAGAAAGATCTTGGTCAAATTAAACTTTGTTTACAACCAAAAGTGTTCCTCTGGGTACCTCCCAGAGACATAAATTCAAACGGACCCATCAGTGGTCTCTGGTGTTCAGGTAAAAAACATGTCAGGTGATGTCTGTGACTTCTGTTTTCCTCAAAAGTAATAGAAATACAGATTTGGATGCCTCCAGAAGCCAGACATGTCTGGTATGGAATTTCTGTTTAGGAGTTTCTAACACAGATATGCAGAGGGAGGATGGGCAGAGATATTTGTTACACATGCATTGCTTTGTGACAACAAAGTGGAAGAATGCATGGCTTTGTTCCAACATTGTAAAAGACCTTCAGTAAATGGGATCAGGTAATAGAAAGCCTGGGTTTGCCAAGTCTCCCAAGATTTCAACCTGAAATAGTCTTTACTTCTTATCATTATTGCAGAAAGACTGTCATATAGATTGAAAAAAAGGGGGGAAAGAACTTCATGACTGGTCTTATATTGTCATTCTCTTTGATTCCAAAGGATCAAAAAAAAAAAAGAATGTTTTCTTTAACAGGAATAATTTTCTAAATTGAAATTATCTTTCCATGACAATTTTTCTCTCTCTTCTAGCAAAGGGACAACTACAGACTGGCAATTGCAACAAATACATATTTTAAAAATGAAAAGACTAAATATTCCACAGTAAGAGTGATCAGAAAATAAGGGAAACCAGAGAGAGGGTTATAAGGAGCACAAGCACACACTGATTGTTTTCTGACTTGCACAGAATTTCAAATGAGCTCTTGACAGTCTTCTTTGATACTGCCTTCTAGAGAAGTGATGAAGAGCCACTGGATTCTTGCTAGTTACCCCTGTGGCTTAATGAAGAGGAAAGGCAGAAATTGCATACTGCCATGTAGAATGACCTTACTGATAAGAGTGTTGTGCCTTCTCTGCCATAGGTGACGAGGGCAGGCGGAATGCAGCAGCCTGTTTTCCTGCACCTTAATGAGAAAAATGTACCTGTTTGGCCACCAGCTGTCTTCTCTCTCTCAAATGCAAGTCATTTTTGGATGGTCTTTGTCCTATTCTTCAGTGTGGAAATCAAACAAAATCCCCTGTGGAATGTCTTATGGCTGGCAAAATATTTATGGACAAGTGCTAGGGAAACAGATCTTCAAACAGGCCTATATGCAGCTTACTGTGACATGTGCCACCTGTTTTCTATGCATATCCTCCCATCAGGTTTCATAGCTAGCCAGTTCTGAAATCACAGTAGCAGTAGAGATGTATAGAACGGAACGCTGTGATAATTTTAGGTGACAGTCTAGCTAATCAAATATCAGATAGTAATTAAATCATATAAGTTGGTCAAAACTGTTTGGGGCAAAGAAAAGAAAAACAAGCAAAAAGATGTACAGATGAGATTAGCAGCTTCTGCAGTGTGATATATGCCTTATAGACTTCTCTATGGCTTTTCCTAGACCCTGGAGCACTATGTTGATTAGGTTGGTTCCTTCTTTGCTGTTCTTCCTTTAGCAGGGAAAAACAAGGAAGGATTTATTGTTCATCTCTTTCAAACCAATGTAAATTTATTATAGGAGATCCATTGAAGAAAGCTTTGTGATGCCAGTTAAGAAATTGGAGGGGTAGATAGGTTACCCCAAAAGGTGGTTAACTCAGAGGTCCACTCACAGTGTCAATGTCTCTATGGGGAATTATTGGCTCAAAGGAGAGGCCTATGAGAGGGGGATAATCTTACAAGATCTTTCCACTTTTGCATAATGATACTAATGCAGGGGCACCAGTTGGAGCTTAAAAGAATATTTTATTGGGGAAAAATCACAATCACACACCCTATTACCCTAAGAATTGGAGGGTGTTGGAGTCTACCTAAAATGTATCTCCTTATAGTTTGGGGGAATTATAGCTCAAAGGAGACCTGTAACAGGAAGGCAACTGCAGGTTCTTTTTACCTATATATACCAGTACTAATTGTGGAGAGGACTCCAGTTAAAGTTAATAAAGTTAATAAAGTATCTTGTTTGAATCAGACATTCTTCTGAACCATACAAGGCTATCACAAAGTGAAGCAAGAAAAGTTGGACAGAGAGAGATTGAGTGGATTGGGTGATAGTTATCAGTCTTGAAGAAGGGGTCACAGTGAAGGGACTCAAACAGCGTTTGAGAGTAGCACAGAGGAATGGCAGTCTGGAGAACTATATACTACACACTACAATTGGCTGGGATCAAAGCTAGTGTTTTTATACCCTATTTATGACATGATCTTGATCTTACCCTAAGGAGATCTTACTCTACCTGACCAAATATTAAGAGATTATCATTATTCCCATCAATGTTTTATCACTCCGGAGTTAAGCAATCAACCCATTCTGGACCCCTTTGTCAATCTTGTGGGAAAACCTTTATGACTTTGTCAATGCACCTCTTTATGACATAAAAGTCATAAAGGCTTTCCCACAAGATTGACAAAGGGGTCCAGAATGGGTTGATTGCTTAACTCTGGAGTGATAAAACATTGATGGGAATAATGACAGTCTCTTAATATTTGGTCAGGTAGAGTAAGATCTCCTTAGGGTAAGATCAAGGGATGGTGTCTGATTGCTTACCAGTTTGGGTAGTTCAGCTCTCATTGTATTCACAAAGACCAAGCACCTGAAGTGGTGAAGGGATTAGCATAAACCTATCAGCATCAGATTTTCTGCATAATCCTATCTGAATTTTCATGACCCAGAACATGTCTCTGGCCAGCATAACTCTGAACATGTTCTCCAGCCAGTGTGACCCTGTTCATGTTCTCTGGTTATTAATAAGTTCAATTTATGCAAATTGCATATCTCATAGAAGAGTTGGTAGGGTATGGCAATGCTACATAGGTGTAGTTGATGTTACCCCCACATAATCTACTCTTTAAGCCATGCAGTGCCCCAATAAATTTCCAAGGTTCTAGAATGGTAGTGGGGTTTACAATTCATTTCTTATTCAGCCTTTCCCTATGCTGAGTAGGAATTCCCTTTAGGTGACCATCTCCTTCAATCTACCAAAAAAAAAAAAAAGAAAAAGAAAAGATTCTGAAGTGCAAATATGTAGGTGTTCAGCCTGCTTTATGACTAGCATGAGAAGACAGACAAGGAGGAGACAAATGTCAAAGAAAACTAGAAGTTAAAGAAACATAGGGTAGACAGGACCTGGACAATTTGGTTGCCTGTCTTCTTTATATATGCTGGGGTTATTGCCCCAGTGCAGTCTTGGAAAGTCTTTTCCTTGATACAATATATGGACATTATTTAAAGAGCCTAAGTAAATTTCTCTGGCCCTGCTTTGTTACCTTATGATGAGGCTTTCCAGATGAGTTCACAATTAAGTCTGCCCTCAGGTAGAACCAGATGCATCCACAGATGTGGATACAAATCATGACCCTAGTGAGGCAGGCTCAGAGTGAATGGTTTTACAGAGGACATGTTGCAGAGAATGCCCAGGTAGTGCGTCATTTTGCTTCCAGGGCAACCAATGTGAGCAACAGAAGTTGTGTGCTGGGAGTCCAGGATGTTTGTGCACACCTTTCCCATAGGTTTAAACATGAATACTCACTCTGTGGAAGCCCCCATTCCTTTTATAACTATCCCAAAGATAGGAGTCAATCTGCTAGCAACAGAGAGCATCAGTCAGGTAAGAAGGGAACAGCAATATCCTACCACCTAAAGAAACCTAACCTCATTAACTTTCACAGATTATCAGCCTTGTTTCAATTGTACCCTGATTGCATAGTGGCACATTATTTGGAAGAAGAGTTTAGAGTTGGTTTCAGCAGTCCATTTCTAGGAATTTGTCATCCTTATAGGTCTAGGAATCTAAAGGCAGTGGCAGGACTGGAACACATGGTCAGGGAAAAGATCAGAAGGATGTTACAGAAGATAGAGTTAGAAGATAGATCTTCCAGAGGACTGAGCTTTGTAGAGCTGTTGGCATTCACCTATCTGAGCCAGGCAATTCATTATTCTTGGGAGATCTGCAACAGAGAATGAAGACCGTTTTGGCTAGCCTGGTGCTAAGTTGATGCTTGCCTCTTATCCATGGCTGGTAGTGCAAGGAGAGAAGTAGGAAATCAGTGAACATTTATAGTTCCCATTTGGTGAAGGGGAGGGCTCTGGAATTGTCTCTTTAGGTCATGTAATGGAAAGGCAAGAGACTTTCTTTGGGGCTGGCTGGCCTCACTTTAATTCTTGTAAGTTGGGGGAGGAGTTCTCAGGTTGATCTTCAAGAGCAACCCAGTTTTTAGCTTCTCCTTAGAGCTTATGTGTAACACTTAGAGGAAACTGGGGAGCAGGCCTGAGAGAGATCACCTGCCTTAGTTGCTCCCATGCTAGGCAGCTCCCCACCATTTGCAGCTCTCAGGGGTTAAAAATTTAAATAGGCTTATACAAGTTAACATACAATGGCCGATTTTCAACCCAATCTTTGTGTCTGGTTTGTTATTCCCATGTTTAGTCAGTAAATGAATGTGTCCCTCTTATTTTAATGCATTGCTCTTACATGTTTAGTTTCTTTCAAATACTGTTGAAAATTATCTTGCATTTTTAAAATTTGATGTCATATGGCACAGCTGAGGGGAGAGCAGCACACAAATATTGATAGGAATTTCATCTTACCATAATTTTGGTGGATTGAAATCAATATGAATTTACTATAATGTTGCAGCCAAAGTATTGCTGAAGGCCATTAAATGGGAGAAGGAATGACCCTCTTGTTGCTACTTATTTAAAATAAATGTCAGTGTTGTTCAAAGGTGTGTTTTTTTTTTTAAATTCATACTGGTGATTAACCATCCAATGTTCAATATGAGGGAATGCTTCATTATTAAAAGGGCCTCATGCAAATTTAAAATTTTCATAAAATCTTTCTAGTGTTCTTAGGTATACTCACACTGAAGGGTGTTGAGTATGAATTTGCATATTGCAGATTATCGCAAAACGAGAGTGGTGCAATCAACGATTATATTAAAACTCTGCTATGCCTGCAGATTTGATATTGTCCTGTGGCTTCATTAAAGAGAAGGTAGCATATAAAAAAGATGTTATGGTTTCCATCTGGCCTCATATACAGCCATAATAGTCTTTCTAATGAAGGAAATAAAAGAAAAACAAAATTCTGCCTGCAATCTACTTCATTCACTAATATGAAAATGTCTCATTAAACAAATGGCTACCAAGTACAAGTGTTTCACGACCTCTAGCAAATTAATGCTAAAATGAAAAAAGCACATGTGACTGTTTCCAGCTTCACATCGCCACTTACATGTTCTGTTAATAGGAGTACTGGAAATGTTAGTTTTGCAGTTAAAAATTAAGAACTTGCTTCCAGTAAACAATACAAGGCTCATTACTTACTTAGTATCTTGTCAGAGACATTAGGGGTGGGCAACTCATTTAGCATTGCATTAAGCCTTAGAATTATAGTAGCAGCAGAGGAGCTGCACAAAATGTTCATATTTTTATTTACATGCTCTTTGCGAAAGTCACAGAAGCATGGCAGGCACAGACGTAAAGCTATGTTTGGCAAGCATAGGGTTGTTTTGCTACAGTTCTGTCAATGGCATTTTTGTTATATGAGCATGAATTTTTATGTTACAACCCAGTGTGTATTCTTTCAGAAGCAGATCACACTGCACTTAATAAAACTTTCCAGGGGAAGTACTAGCCACTGCATTAATCAGACAATCAATAGAGGATCACAGAATCATAAAGATCCAAAGGACTTTGAGGTTTATCTAGTCCAAGCCCTTCCCACTCAGGAACACAGAATTAAAGCACTCCTTAGAGGTGGTCATCCACTCTCTGTTTGAAAACCTCCAAAGAAGGAGAGATTACTACCCTTCAAGGTTGGCTATTTCATTGTCAATAAGTTCTCAGAGTCATAAATTCTCCTCATGTTTAGGTGGAATATCATTTCTAGTAATTGAAACCCAGGAATTCATGTTACAGTCTCTGGAGCAGTGGAAAACAAGCACATTCCATCTTCTAGTATGGAATTAATTATTGCTTTACTAAGTATTGGTAGTTCAGTCTTTTAAGGGAAAGATTGAATAAAAAGAGAAAGACTGAACCAACTAAAGGAATCCCATTCTTACTGATTTAAAAACAGATACCAGTGGGGTATATCTATGGGTGGGAAAAATGAAGACTGTCCTCCCAAATAAAAATTCTTCCCCCAAATAATTTTTCTTTCAGTCCCCTAATTTCTTGCATTATAGTAACTTAAAACTCACTGGAGCATTTATAAATACAGTTTAGGATTCCATCGAAAAGGGGGAAGGCATAACCTGCTAAAAGATTCTCAGAACTTGAAGACAAAGTTCCCTCAGAACATTTTGCCAAGTGCAAATGCACTTGAGGACCAGTCTTTAGAAATGTGTCCCATACAACTGAAAAGGGGTGGAATGGTGGTTGTAGCCATCCAAGGATTGAAGGACATATAAATGGAAAAGCAGCAAGTGCACACTCCTCAGATTGTGTCCAGGAGAGACTAGTTGAAAATAGCAATATCATGAGGAGCAGGAATGGAAGGTCTTGGTGAAGACAGACACAGTTCACCACAGAGTTACCTAGTCATCATTTGAGAATGTCCAAGGCCAGTGCTAGAATCCTTTGAACTTCCTCTTAGGCCATTTCCGCACGGGGCAAGGGAATCGCCCTGCGCCGCTACTTACTGGATCTTCTGGCTCCCCGGTCTGGTCCAGGCTGCTCCGGAGCAGTGTGTGCTCGTTGCTCCGCACTGCTCCAGCGTTGAAAATGGCAGCTTCTGGTTGGTAAAGGGTCTTGACCAACCAGCCTAAAGTCTATAGCCTGCCCCCAGCAGATCACAGGCTCGCATTGGTGCGAGCCCGCAAATCTGCACAAGGGAGCAGGCTCGCAGTGGCGTGCTCCGTGCTTTTGAAAGACCTGATTTTTCCGGTCTTTCAAAAGCATGCTGGACGACCACTCAGAGTCGTTCTGGAGCAGGTTGAGGTGCGGATCTACATTAAGTTGTCTGGACCCAGTCCGCTCCCAGGTGCAGACATCCTCCCTGGAGGACGGACTGCACCGTTTCAAATACCCCATGCGGAAATGGCCATAGTTCAGAATTAAGGTCTAGCTACACTATGTACTCAGGGTAGAAAATGAGATACATTCTATCAAAGTTAAAGTAAGAAACATAACATAACAAAATGGAAGGTATACATTGTCCTACTGCTTCAGTTGGGGATGAAGAGTACCATGGACAACATGAAGCCTTGGAGTAAGTATGACCTCCAGTGTCAAGGCATTACTACTTCAGAGCAACAGTTAACTGCAGAGATTTTTTTGAGTTTTCTAGCTACTTTGCATTTGAAAAGAATATGCACTGATAATCTGCAGCTATTTTGGAAAATATGGGCTGTGTTTGTTTACTGTCTTCAAACATGGTACACACTGAGGATGATCTAACCATTGATAAATAGTTAGTTGAGTTAACAGGTAAATGTTCATTCCAGCACAATAAGCCAGGAAAATATGACATACAATTGTGTTGGTGTTACAATAATGGCCAAGATCCTGCATCAGAGTTGTGTAGTATAAATCTTTACATGTAGATTAAACATTTATTCACCTACACAATCCTTGTGTTGAATAGTAATGTTGCACAATGAAACCAAATCACCAGAGGTGCAGCAAATGCAGAATCAAATACATATGTATATCTATCCATGTACAGTCTGGATCCACTCATAAAGCATTTGTCTGTGTGAAAAGCACTTCCCTGTGCAATGGCAACACATGTACCAGTCTGCTTATGCAGACTTAAATTGAGTTTGTCAGTTTCACATTGGACAAAAATGTCCAGCCACTTCTAATGGGAACTTATAGATGTCTAATACCTCAACAAATTTGAAGGGTGACATTTACCTAGGTAAGCAGCTGAATTTAGCAGAAGACAAATTTGGTTGTAATAATGTGATGACACTTGTTGAATCATACTTCCCTACTGGACAAAATGGATGGGGTGGTGGTGGTGTGTAGACTATTTTTTTCACCAGCTTACAATTGGCAGTAGAAGTTTGCAAGACTTGAGCAGTGCTGTTGACTTGGATCTCCCTTATTCATAGAGTCACCAGAAGTCAAAGCTGACTCAATGGTGGATACCAACAGTAACTGCAAATAAAACATTTAAGATATTTAATATAACAAGCCATACCTCTCTTCCCATCTGTCTGCTATCACTTCTGCACTAGGGCAGTGGATAGGGAAAAGAGCAGGGAGTACATCACAGCTGGCAAATTAGCTTGGAAAGACCAGTCCAATATTAAAGCACTGTGCTTGTTTGTCTGTAGGGTGGTTGACATACAAAATAGCACATCACTGGGCCACATTTTCCTTGACTTACTTTGTTGTTGGAGTAACAAAATATCCTGTGACACCATTAACATTAGGTATTCCTGCAAGTAAGTAAAACACCTGTCTTTATTTGGAGTTTATGTTACGGGGGGTTCAAAACAACCTTTTTTAAAAAAATGGAAATAACTATTGCTGACTAATGTAATTCTATTTCTTAAATTTTATGTCTTCTATGTCTGACAGCAACCCAGAACAAAAATTCTATCTCATGTGAACATGTATATTCTGACTCTGGATGTTTGGGTATTGTGGGATTACCTTCATTCTGGAATAGCAATTTCTCCTGCGGACATGAGACATTTTTACACCCTGAAATGCATCAAAATTCTTGTAAGAATTAGAAGATATCTCAAAAAACTTTTTTTAAATATATGGCCAGACATAGATTAAAATTATCACTTGAATGAATTCAGGGTACAATGGCCAGGACTATAAAGATCCAGATTCACATCATGATGGAGCTATGATCTTAATGCAATCAAACTAACCTAACCTCACAGAGTTACTGGGAGAGAAAAAGAAGCAGCTACAAAATAAATAAATACAATTTCTTAAATACTTTCTATGTGGGGGAAAAAATGCCTGAAAAATAGTTTAACTATTCATTTACAATATGAAATGAAACACACACACACACACATTCTAGGATCTAAACTCCTAGAATATGAATGGGGCCACACCATTCATTTACATTCTTGATGTAAAATAAACCTGAGCTTCTACAGTGGGAGGGAATTTCAAAATACCTAAAAGAGTTTCTCCCTTCCTATTGAGAATTTGGCAAGATGCTATTTTCTATATAAAGACATTTCACTTTTTTTTCCAAAGAAAAAAAATGTGTTGCTAAACTATTGATGAGCAGGCTGTTTTCTAAATACATTCATGAGAAATGGGAGGCAGAGCTTGAGGAGATAATTACAAAACCATGAAGAGGAACAGAGAGCTGCCTGCATTGCCTACTACAATCACTTCTTTATTGGAAACTTGAGGCTTTGCGCAGGTTTTTCTCCCCTTTCTCCCAGAGAATTATGTAGAAAAAAGAGCAAAATATTGGAAATTATGAGGCAAGGCAGAAAAGCTCTGTAAGATTTCTTTAAGAATTGTTCTCTATAAGAATAAATCTTACTCTTATTATTCCCATAATCTTTTGGGAGGCTTTATAATCTTCCTGTAATTCCTTTGCATTGTTTTTCTTTTCAACACTTCTGTGCATTTGCACACTTTATACTCAGGAATCGGGGGATATGCATCTGGAACATGAATTGCTGTAGACACCAAAAAAATGGCATAAAGTTGTAAAATCCTCTAACAGTCAAGAATCTCACCCTCGGGCAGAGCTTGAACAGTAAACATTTAACAAACACAACTCCCACCTTGTGTTTTCTCTCCCAGTGTGTCATCTGATTCATTTTATTGTTTGTTTCAGCTGATTTTATACTCCCATCTCCCTTCACACTGCACTAGTTAAGAAGCTGTGTTCTAATCAAAATATCCACCCTCTAGGCATAAGCTTAATCACTGTAGGAATCCACAAGGAATATATTTTTGCTTTGTACCTCCATGTACGGTGAGGATGTTTGTGGTGCTCTGGGGATGTTTTCCTTCGGCCACAGCCTCCTCTGTTATTGCCTTCTATCTTCTTTTACATATGGGAATAGCAGCAGCTGGCAAGCTACAGCAGCTGGCACGGCTGGTACTCGAGGATCAAAAGCACCAGAGCACATGAGGAAAACAATCCCTCCTTGTATCTGAAGCATCAAAGATGGCCACAACTGGGAAAAAGAAGAAGAAAGAAAATAGCCTTGCTCTTTAAAGAAAAGGGGAAGAGCCACGTTTGATTATGGTTTGTTTGTTTGTTTTCTTCCTGTACAAGTGCCAGTTTGTGGGCTTTTGTCTCTACTGCTTGCTTAACTTTGGAGCGAGTATTGAATGGGCCACCACTGAGGCTTCCTTTGCAGTTATACACAACCGCCTCACCAGCTCTTAGCATGTCAGAGTTCCTATTTCAAGTCTTATGTGGAATGGTCATTTCTGCAATGTTAGAATAAAGAATCCAACTTCTTGATTAAACCATACTAGCAGGATGGAGACACTGGCCTCCAGATTGTTGGGAATATTAGGTGAATGTTATCAGAATACTTGGGTGGGTGCAGAAGGGCACTGCAAACCCAAGGAAGGGAATTTGTTAGCTCAGCAAGCCCAGAAGATCCTGATGCCAGTGCAACATACAAGTGAAGAGAGATATACACTGTGGGCTTGGTGCAAATTTATCTAGGACCCTTTCACACCATGTTATTCTAGTGCTTTGATTTGACATTAACCATCATGGCTACATCCCATGCAGTTCTGGTGTTTATAGACTAGTAAGCCCTGGAGCTTTGGGGCTGAGAATGCTCCTTTGCAAACTGTAAAGCCAAGGATACTGTAAGTGGCAACCACGGCAGTTAAAGTGGAATCATAGTGCTATAACTGTGTAGTGTGAAATAATCCCAAGTTTTGTAATTTTGAATCAAGATTGAATTATTCTTCAAAATTCATGCATGTCAAATTTCTGCAGTGAAGTCTTTCATTAAAAATGCATGCCAAAATGCCTGACTTTCTTTTCAGTTATATATAATCAAGTATCAGACATGCAACAAGGAAAAAGAATACAATATCATTTGAAGCAGTTTGGTTTCCTTTCGATTCAGAAAGGCTTTTGACTGTTATCTGGTTGTTTAAAAGAAGGCTTTTACAATCCACTCCATACACTCAGGTCCTCTGGAGGCCATTTACTTAAACCAGCTATGACTAGACTGGCAGCGGTCACCCAGGGCATTTCTTGTTGGCCACCCCTAGATTGTGGAATGACCTGCCAAAAGGATTTAACAGCAAAATATGCTGTCTAAATTTTTTTAAAAATATACTAAAGGTCTATCTCTTCTGGAAACCTATCCAGTTAATTTTTAACTCTGAATTTTAAATGTGTATTTTAAAGGGTTTTATGGGTTTTTAGTTGTACCTTAATCTATATTGTACTTGAGCCTTGGGGAGAGGTGAGTAAGAAATAAAAAATATTATTATTATTATTATTATTATTATTATTATTATTATTATTATTGGTGCTACTATTATTATTATTATTGCTATAATTTTTTTTTCATGTCTCATTCTCATTCTATTTCTTAAAAGTGCTTCCCCATTGGATTATTTTAATTGTTGCTTTTTTAAAACTCTGTATTAGTCATCTATTGACTTATAGCAAGCCCATGAATTTCATAGGGTTTTCTTGGGTAACAAATACACAGAGGTAGTTTTGCCAGTTTCCTCCTACAGTACCTGGTATTATCTGTTTTCAAATTACATAACTCATTATTGAACATGAATGGGATTAATAAACAGGATTAACAAATAAGACAATGGCAAAGACTGTTAATATGTTTCAAAATGTTTATATATGTAAAAGACTCCTTTTATTGAAAAAAAAATACCCATGCAAACATTAAAACAGATACATGAAAACATGTATTGCAGACTTGGGCTACATCCAGATTTTCTATAAGCACATTAGACAATATTAATTGCTTCTGTAGTTGGATGCACACCAATAATAGACCCTCAGGAAATCCTAGGGTATGCCTTTGTTGTTGTGTGTCAAACTGTAGCTATCTTCCCTTGTCCTTCACCATGAAATGGTTGTGTTGGGGGACATGAAAAAGGTAGATTTTGGTTTTTGAGGAGTTCTAGTCATTGCATGAATGTGGCATTGAATTCCTTCCTGTGCATTGCCTGCCCTAAAAGACATACAAAGGCATAAATATATATATGTATGTAAGTATACACACACACACACACACACACACACAGGCAGGTGCTTATGTCACTAACAGAATGCCAGCCAGTGTCCATAACAATTTCTAACTTCTAGTGGAGTTATTTTAATTCATTTGTGCTTGTTCCAAACAATATTACTTATATTCTTAAAACTTCCTATGAATTATACAATATTATACAATTATACAATAACTGTAAATATAAAGCTGTCCTTCTCAGAAAAAGTAACATTTTGTTTCTATTGTGGTAGATTCCAGGTTCTTTGACAGAGTGATTGGTAGGATGTAAGATTTCAAAGGCTGAGAAACACTGGAATAGATACTTGATGGACCAGTGTTCTGTCATGTTATAAGGCAGTTTCCAATGTTTCAAGACAGGGTTTGTTATAACACCTTGTTGTAGAAAATTAGTCTAGAATAGAAAATTAGTCCCTCAAAATGACTTTCCAACATCTGGAAGTAGAATGTTGTACTAGGTGCGCCTTTGGTATGATACAACACTCTCTCAAAGGTGAGAGAGTGTTGTATCATACCAAAGGTACACCTAGTACAACATTCTACTTCCAGATGTTTTGAATCTTTAACTAATCTATGGCCAGAAATTTCCTCAGTTCTACTTAGAGATGCCTTTTAAAATAATTAAAATTTCTCTTTTAGACAGTCTTTTGAATTATAGGAGGTTGGGCACTATTGTTTCAAAAAGAGGTACAAACTGGGGTACAATGCCTACTTTGCTAGAGTTCTCTCATGCATATCATTTTATCCATGCTATTTTTATGACTTTAATTTGGAATTCTTTTGAAAACTGTAGTAAGACAATGTGCCTAAATGTGCAAACAGGAAATTAAAATGGAAACTGGAGAAACACCTTGTGCTAGGAAAAACCAACTGATTGAGTTTCTTCCATTAGTGCAACATTTGAAAGAAATTTGGCCACAGCTTGGGGAAAAATGGATGGCAACTTTAATTGCAAAAGGTTCCATGCCCTCTTTCAGCTCTAAATTGTTCAAAATGATCTCAAATTGTCTGAAATTTGAGTCTCACTCAGAAGCCAGAAATATCCACTGAAATCTCAGAGGCTACACAATGCAGTCTCTGAATCACTTAGTTAAACTCGTATTGTTTTGGCATAATTTTTATTTAAAGGCCAGTAGAGGTCTTCTGGCCTGCTGATTTTGTGTTGCAATTTTCTCTTTAAGCTGTGCAGCTAATGAATTTTTACGTACTCAAGTCAAAGAGTTTCCCAAGGTCCTCTATTATTCATTTACATTAAGCGGCACACACTTGCACTTTAATTGTAGAGCATTAAATTACAGGTTGATGCAAGTACTTTCTTTTTTTTCCTCCTTTGCCTTTATTGTCAATGTTTCTCCTGTACTAACGACTTCAGTGGTAGCAGCATAAACAAATACGAGGAAGGGGTTGTCTCTTTACTGTTTTATTCCTGCCTATGGCTCTATCAATATATTACAACATCAGCCTGGCTGTGTGCTTGTATACATGTGTTCCACTGTCTTCTGCAGAGTCAATCAAATACAGTTAGGACACAGTTGGTGTGCATGCATATGTTTTCCTATAGAAGCTGTTGCATATTTTTGTCTGAGGAGTAATGTCTGTATTCAATTGGTAGTGGAATTGCACAGGAAGTACATGAACACAGTTGTTCCTAGATCCACATTGGATGTGCATGCACATTGGGTTGTGCACTGAGATGCCCATCTCTGGCATGTCTTCAGTTGCACAACATTGGCATTCAACACAGGGGTTCCACAACACAATCAAATAAGAACTCTGTATGTAGAAACTGACATTATGGAATCCCAACATACCATCTCAGCCAATATTTGTTTTTTAAAAAATTCCTATATCAGCCCTAAGAAGTTCTTGCTGAACAAAAACTGATGATCTGTTGTAACGTAAGAGCTGCTCCATGTCACCATAGGCATGAGCTCACTACTACTGTCATCCCTTAACCTCACTTGAACCATTTATCTGTGAATTAAGCCCTAATTAATTCAGTGTGACTTATTTCTGAGTAGGCCTTAAGTGAGTGAATTGATCTTCACACCATCAATTCTTTTTCTGCAATAAAGGAATAATAGCAGTGACTTGCTTCACATAACAGTTGCAAAGACTGTAGAGCCAATGTTATGATGTGTATCAATTCTTATTTTTTACACAGATTTATATTACCATCATTATCCTAAACATGATCATCATCATGATTGTCATTGGGTCATCATTATCATTATCATGACTTAGATCATCCTCCACCATAGAGTTAGTTTGAGCTGTTGCTTTCTCACCAGTACTCCAACTACATCGGTAGTATTTCATTCTCACAAGCACAAATGGATGAATACACAGATTTTTTTTCCCTATTGGGTGAGGGCAGATGCCCATTTTAGTTATTTTTCTTTGGTACTTTAGCAATTTTCATGAGCATTCACAAAAACCACTTTTTCCCTGAAAATAACCTATTTGTAAAAATTCTACACCATTGGTTTGTTCCGTTTTCCCCACAGAAAACACTGCATTTTGAAAAGTTCTCAAAAATATCAAGGAATGTGAAAATATCTCACCATGACTGACCATGTTCTTGAAAGGGTGTCTTAATGTATTGAGATACTCTTTGTTACTGAGTAGAAGAACATTTCTGAGTATCCTTTGCATCCTTATTGTGGAGACATACCTCTGGCCCAGAACTATTGTTACTACCATGACAGGAAAGCAGGCAGCAGCAAAAATTGTTTACAGTAAGCAAGAAATGGAATACAACTTTTAAAAGGAGAAGCTTCTCACTGTGATGTTGAAACTCTGATCAATAACATATAACTATGTAAATTCACCAGTCCAGAAAGTTCCCCCTCAGAACCATCAGAAGTTGCTAAGTCTCTTTTATTTTCCTTTCTAGGAATGCCTATGAACGTGCAAAAAATAAATAAAGAAAGGAAGGAAGGAAGGAAGGAAGGAAGGAAGGAAGGAAGGAAGGAAGGAAGGAAGGAAGGAAGGGGGGGAAGTTACATTGAAAAGCACAGCCCAAGTAGTTTCTTCCTCTTCCTCCCTTCTTCTTTGGTCAGACTGAAGAAGACAGGTACCTTCCCTCCCTGCACTGTCCTCTCTCATCCCCTCATAATTTGCCCAAGTGCAGGGAGAGAAAGCACATGCATATCTCCCTTTCCTGTACCATCCTGTGCCCTCATCATTTGTCTGAGCAGGTAGGAAATGCACACATGCACCTCACAAATAATCAAATTTGCGAAGGTCAAAGTTGCAAATGTGGAAGGAAAACTGTATACATATATATGCCTGTACAAACCTAATTCTATTTAATGATCTTTTTATAGAGGAGATTAATGATTACAAAATCATATTTAATTTAGGAATGTTAAAATATTATGTCTCATTTTTCAACTTGTATTGAGTGGTATTGGACCCCCTTTTCTGACATAATTATTTTAATTCTGTCCATTGGTGGTAGATCCTTAAAAATAATTGACTCAGACAAGTAGGCAAGTATTTGGTTAAGCAGGCAGACTTGATTCTCTGTACGCATTTTAGCCTGCCTCTGGTACTGATGATGAGCTTCCATTGCTGAATTATGATCCATATTTCCTGGGATCTGCTAATGATTTGCTATACCTCTATACATACACACTCTTACTTTTGCATTTCATCTATGGATAGTTCCACTTGATCTCTTTGGCTTTTGCATCAGATGATTGTAGCAGTTTTTAGCATAGTACCATAATAGCACCATTACTACTAGCTATAACAGGCCTCAGATTGACATGCAGTTTTCATACAACACATTGGGCAGAGAACAATCTCTGATTAATCTTTTTTTTTTTTCCTTTTCAGGAAAAGGAAAGTGGAAAGAACCAAATACATGTTCCTCTGCTCCTTTTCTTTGATGGCTAATTGGCATTATGAGTGATCTTCTAAATGATTAGGGATGGCCAAACACCACCTTTACCAACTCATGACCCATGAGTCTTGGTTAATGTGAGAATCAACATTTCAGTGTCTGTGCTTATTAGGGCTTTGAACCCTCCATTTTATTTGCTGTTTCCCACTCAGAAGTAGGTGGTATCTGGATGTAAAAGACCAAGTGATTGTGTGGTACTGAATCCTTTCCCCAAAAGTAGGGTCATCAGCTTTGATAGCTCCTATAAAGTTCAGGCTAAAACCTACAGCAGATTCACTGGTCTTCTGATATGGGGACTACCAGTCATCACTGCTAGCTTACCTTGCAAAGTTATTCTGGGAATAAATAGAGAGCAGTTCTGCCTTCCTTGGTGAAAAGATAAGATAAAAAAAAAGATAATTGCCTTAGTTGTGTTTTTATATGCAAATATGTTACTAAAGAGTCACAAAAGAAAAGCCTTGGTAACAACTTTATATATTAATTTCCTTCTCTGTTTGCTCTGTTTGCTCTACTCACTAATTTTTTTCCTCTTTCCATCATTCTCTCTTTCTCTCTGTGTGTCTCTCTCTCCAGCTGTGGCCTCCTCCACTAAAGTGAAAATTTAACTTTAAAAAGAAATACTAATGGAATATTGGCGCTTAGCTCAAATCACAGAACATTTCCCACTATTCATGTGAAGTTGTCATGATATAATTGCTACTGCTATCTACCATATGAAGTTTGCTATCCTGAAATCTTCAACAGAAAATTTCATGACATGGTGCATATATCAAAAATATGCTCTCTAATCCAGAAACATTTCAACTAGAAATGTATCAAAAACATGCTCTCTAATCCAGAAACATTTCAGCCCAACTATGAATGCATTGGACCTGTTGTTATTACTAAGTAATGAACAAAAGGCATTTAGCATCTTCTCAGAGTACCATTTTGTTACTGCATATATTTATCTCTGAACACTGGAAATAACCCATATGCTATATTTTAATGTGTCTGTCCCCAAATCACTCTTTCACATCATTTTCTAATATGATGGTTACAATACGCAAATTACATGAAGGAAAAAAACTTATCAAAATTGCATAAGAAAGCCATCAAAAGTAAGTACTTAGCCAGCTAACACCTCTGAGCCCAAATCACAGTGAAAATTAGGCATCAGTCACATCTATTTGTTTAATATATATCCCACATTTCTCTCCAATGGGACACAAAGCAGCTTACAATGTAAGTTTAAAACAGAGCAGCTGAAACAAAGTACAAAAGCTAAAAAGGCATTTAAGCATCCATTAAATTAAGACATTACTTTTAAGTCATTAACTTAAAAAATAATTAGAAACCCATGAAATACATATGAAAAACAACACAACTAATTGTATGTTTTCCTATCCTGGTTGGTTAAGACTGAAGGCCTCTTTTAACAGGAAGGTCTTTGTCTGCCAGTGAAAAGATGGCAAAAAAGGGGGCAAATTGAACCACCTTCAAGCAGGAGTTCCATACTCTAGGAGCAACCATAAAGATGCATATCTTTTGTGTCTTCACCAGTTGAGTCTGTGAAGTTGGTAGGATGGAAAGAAAGCTTTTCCTCAGAGATTGTCAGACAAACTCAGGCTTAGATGGGGATAGACATGCTTTCAGATAATCTGGTCCTAAGATGTGTAGGGCTTTATAAGTGAGAATCAGCACTTTGAATTGTGCCTTAAAATGGAATAGCAACCAGAGAAGCTGTTTCAGCAAGGGAGTTATATGTTACTTATAATCACCCCTAGTCAGTAGTCTAGCCACAGCATTTTGGTCCTGCTGAAATTTCCAAAGGTAGCCCCACATAGACTGCATTACAATAATACAACTGGGATGTAATAAAGGCATGTCTGGCAGGATATGACTTCTCAAGAAAAATGGGCATAGTTGGCGCACTAGCTTTAACTGTAGAAACACACTCCTGGCCATTGCTGAAATTTAAGTCTCCAGCTTCATGGATGAGTCCAAGTATGTTCAAGCTGTGAACCTGAGATTTCAGGGGGAGTGTAACCTCTGTAACAGCACATGTTGAATCACTGTTTCTTGAATGACCAGGAGCACCTCTTTCTTGTCTGGACTAAGCTTCAATTTGCTTTACAAATTGACTGACAATTGACAACAGACACTGGTTTAGTTCTGAGGTAGCTCATTTGGAGTTAGATGGAAAGAAGAGTTGAGTATCATCTGCATACTGGTGACATCAAACCCCATATGTTCAGACAATTTCTTCCAGTGGTTTCATGTAGATGGTAAAGAGCATAGAGGACTGAACTGAACCCTGATGGACCCCGTAGGGAAAATGGTCAGGGTGTCCAACTGAAGTATCTCAGTACCAAGCTGTGAATGTACCCGTCCAAGAAGGACTGAAACCGTTGTGAAGCAATTCCTTCCAATCCCATTCCAGAAAGGCAGCCTAGAATGGTACCATGGCCAACTGTATTGAAAGCTATTAAGATTCTCAGCAGAATCAACAGGGACACACTTCCCATCCAGTTCACAGCACAGGTCATCCACGAAGGTGATCAAAGCTATCTTTGTCCCATAACCAGCCCTGCAGCTAGATTGAAATGGATCTAGATAATCCATTTCATCCAGGAACCTTTGGAGTTGGAAAGCCACAACATGTTCCAGTAACATCCTTTCACATCATAGTTTACATATTTGGAAATCATTCATGTAAATCAATACACTTAGAAAATCAGCTTTAGCCTATCAACAAGACATGCTTGCATTAATAGCTTAGGCATTGTTTATTTAAATAAGAATCCATGATGTAAAAAGATACCATGCATATTTGGAAGTACATTCTATTGATCTCAGCGTTCATAGTACTGCAGTCTTAAGCTCTTCTAATTTCATCTGGATGTGCCTTATAAATTTATAATGGCTTCTGCAGATGGGTTCCATGTGAACATGTGATTAATTGTTCAGAAGCAATGTAATTGGCAATGAGTAATTTAAAAAGTGGTTTTTGAAAAAGATAAAAAGTGCAATGCATTTGGGACTCATACAGGATAAATGAAAGAAATCCTGCACTCATTTCTCTCTGTCTTTTATTTCTCTTTCAGAGACTTTAGTTCTGGGCTGAGAAATGGTGCAATAACTCTTCTGGAAATGTATGTCAGGACCACAAGATTATCTGTGTCCTCAAACTGCCTAATGTCTGCTTTCTGGGCATGTGGCATCACTCTTGAACTGTCTTGCAAGGGTGTTCAATGCTAGTCTAAGATGACCTCTTTATTTTTCATTTGTCAATAATTTGCCAATAGCTTAGCATGCATCTGTTTAATGAGAAGTTTCAAGAAGAGCTAAATTGCCAGATGGCCAGTTTGCTTAAAAGCTGTTTCTGTATGATTAAGGCCAAGGACGACTGGCAAAACAAAGGAGAGGACTGTTGACAGTGAACGAACGGGCAGATGCCAGACAAGGAAGATGAGATCCTATCTCTGAAACATGGGTCAAACTACGGGACAACCAGCATAGAAAAAATGGAAATGCAAAAGAACGACATCATTTAAAGGGCCTTTGTTTTGAGATTATATACAACTGGCAGCTTCCATATTATGACCTACTTGGCCATTTGTATGGGCAACAGACAATACTTCCAGCTTTGAGCAACTGGTTCAATGACAGTCTTTTACTGCACTAACATACATTTCAGCAGGGCATAACAGTCAAGAAGCAAAGAGCTGAGACATTCAAGATGTCTTGAAAGCTTTGTCCTTTGGAAGACACATCATTTTAGACTGCCAAGGTATAACATTTATTTTTCACATTACTATCTCATCTTTCCTTTAAAGATGTCAAAGTGGGTTTTGTGAATTTCTCTCTCACCACATTTTACCCACACAGTAAGAGGCACAGTAAGACATTAGGCCAGTGAGCTTTCTACCTGAATGGGAATTAGAACCAGATCTTTTTCCATCTAGTCCCACATGCTAAATCAGTGAGTGATTTAAGATTCTGACTGGTTTGTATAGAGAGATACAACATTTCAAATTGTCTTGGCTTAAGCCATATAGAGCTTTATAGATCATGACCAGCACTTTGAATTGTGCCCAGAAATGAACTGATAGTCAGTGAATATGTTTTAATAAGGGAGTAAAATGCTCCCTGGAACTCCAGTCAGCATTCTGACATAGCATTTTGGACTTACTGAAGCTTCTGAAGTTTCCAAAGGCAGCACCACATAGAGTATGTTATAGTAGTCCAAATGAGATAAAATCAAGGCATGTGCCACTGTAGCCAGATTTGGTGTCTCAAAGAACAGGTGTACCTGGCATATTTATTTTAACTGTGCAAACATGCTTCTGGCTACTACCTGAGCATCCAGGCTCAGATCTCAGTCCTGGAGAACATCCAAGCTACAGACCTGAGATTTCGGTGGGAGTGTGATGCCATCTGGTACAAGCAAAGTCCCTATTTCCTGATCTTCCTTTTAGAAACATCTTTGTCATGTCTTAAGTTTTAGAGAAATAGAGCTGAGTGACACCCAACTCCAAAACTCCAGATGATCTCTGCCAGATTACAGCCTCTTCTAGGCAGGGTGGAAACTTCCCTTGCTGCAGTGAAACATTCACCACTCCCATTATCATCATCATCATTATCTTCATCATCATCTGTTTATATAAGCACCATCACTGTACATGACGCTTTACAAGTAAATGAATATCAAAATAATTCCCTGTTCTCAAGTTTACAATCCAATTCAGAATTCTCATCTATGATCAAGTCCTTGTTAAGAGTGTTTTTTTCCCCATTTACTAGTCTGGCCCAGGGGATCTATTGCCCAGATGATACACGCTATTTGAAGTGGGGGACAGCTTGGGGGTAGCTAACTCACTGTGGCTCTTTCTTCTATCATGATAATAGAACTGTTTCCCCACTCTATTTCTCCCTGGGCTGCTTCCCTTTGTGCGCTCTCTGTGTAACAAATTTCTTACTTTTGCCATCAGAGAGACTTTTTTTTAAAGAACACAACCTCATATAAGGAACTACAAAACTCACACAATCCTACCTCTCACAGCCCAAAAGACTAACCCTTTCCCTAGCCCTCAATCCACTCCAGAAGCAGTTCTGTCAAAGGGGCAAAGGCCCAGGCACCCAAGTTTTATTCCCTTGCAAATATGACAGGTGGTCCTTAGCCAGTAGCGGGCTAATTACTAAATACAGTAGCTGGCTAAATACCTGGAACTTCCTGAAATACTTCAGGAAGTGTAGGGATCTGGAGTAGGCAGCAGTCCATGAGGAAGGGGACAGATGTTCTTCTGCCTTGTTAGCTGGTTGAATACTTGGGACGTGGTTCTGTGGGAAGTGCAGATCTCTGCAGCAGGCAGTAGTCCACCAGAATAGATGCAGAGCATCAAGCAAGCAGACATCAGATAACAATTTTTATCTCCTAATTGAAACATAGCATTGTTAGAGGGTTTTTTTTTTTTTAATCTACCTTGAACTGGAGGGACTGAGAGAAGAATTGATTGAGATACTACCACTAAACAGTTGGCCACACTAGCTGTAGTGTTTTAATGTTAGTGAACATCAAGGGGATGCCTTCAGGGAGAACTGTGATTTTCTATTCTACTAATCAGGTTATGGAACCCAAGGATGAGTAGAAGAGTAACTTTTGGGACCATAGAGGGCTGATTTCCCCCATTTAAGTCTCATAGTTTGGGGTGAGTGTTTGGCCTCTTCCTTTAAAGGGATGTCTGGTTGGGAGTGAGCTAACCTGGCTTGCTTTTTGAACTGAATTTACTTGACCATGGAAAGGGTGGTGGGTAAGTTTGAGAGATCTTCATTTCATTTAAATTGACACTGTTTGCACCTCTATGTAGATCATTTCTAAACAGTTAATAGCTAAATGTGTATATTATTTCTAAACAGATATAACAAATTAATTCTGTTACCTAGCTTCTCATCCTTCCATGTTATTGTTGGTGGTGGTGAGAAATTCTCACCTATCCCTATTGTAAGATGATAATCAACAGACTTTCAAACTGTTCTAGTTCTCTAATATCAAGTGAAAGTAATGTAAGTTGTAAGTTAGTACGATTTCAATTTTTTAAAAAATTTCTGTTTGTCAGCTTCCATAGCTTCTAAATAGCACTGGTTGTAATGTGACAGATCTTTTAAATGAAGGTAGTACAAATTGTTTTTGTTCCTCTTTTTAACAGCTCAGATGGTGAGGAGGTGAATAGCAAGCAGAGCATTCTATGAGCAAGTGCTGCAGGCTTAAACATTTCCATTTTCATATCGTTCTCCATTTCACTACAATACCATCTTTTGTGAGGCTGTACTGGTAAGGCAGCAATAGTATCTCCCCCCTTTTTAAAAAAACTCTTATCTTCTATTATAGAAAGTCAAAGGCCATACTCCTAAGCATTGTTCAGTTCTACTGAAATCAATAGGATTTCCTTCCAGTGAGTTTGTACAAGATTGCAACGTAAGTTCCTTTGGCTTCAGCTGGATGAAAATGGACTTAAATGTAAGCATTCCTGTGTGTATAATTTGTTCATTGCAACCTTAGGTAATAGTAAGAGGAGGGGTGAGGAGGGGTATAATGATAACAGTTATTCATAGGCAAATGCTTTGTAGATTTCAGGTTTTTATATGTGAATGCCATGGCAGAGTACTTCATAAAGAATTAATTCCCCAGTTCAGGATGACAGAAGCAAACTAATACATCTCTAGCTTATTAAATTAATAGCCTACTTAATAAACACATCAAATGAACAGAGAGTTGTTTTTAATTGATTCATTTCCTGGAAGTTCAGCTATTGACAAAGGCTATTCCCAGCCAATCTATATGCTAACATTGATTTTGGTAATGATGAAAGAAATTTACTTTAACAGGACACACAATGTCATTGGTGAATTTTAATGAACCCAACAAAGTGCTCTTTTGTTGAGGGTAGTCCTCCATTTCTTTTGTCTCATGTGAGTTGATTAACAATACAGAAAGTATCTTCTGTAATAATGTTCCACACCTCTACAAGTCTTTTCCCCAGCCTATGTGCTTTCTTTGTTGTGTTGATGCTACTTGTGGAACATTATGGTGGAATGGCTGGAGAGACAGCAAATTATCATGTAGGAGAGAGTTCCTGGTCCCCATTGTACCTCATACTTTCCTTGAACTAGAAGTTTAAAAAATGGTCATGTTTACTGGAAGATTCAGAACTCTATAGTCTAAAAATGTGACTTCTAAGCTCTGCCTTTATAAAATTAAGAAAGTTATCTGAACCTCCCCTACTGTTACTACCTGCTTTAGGGAAGCCTATGTACCTTTGTGGGGCCAGCAGTTGTTATTCCAATCCCCACTCAATACAGATGTAATTTTTAGACAACCATGTCCAGGCATTCATAAACTTTGCTGAGTGGAGTTGCAGATACATATGTGCTGACCCCCTCCTTTAACTCACCTTTCAAACACGTAAGCCCTTTCCACAGGATGCTGTTGTCCCAGCATGGGGATGGGAGAGGAATGGGACTGCGACAATGCTTCTGCATGATGTTGTCATGATCCCTTCCGTCTTCTGTTGCCAGGAGACACAATCGTGGATTAAATCATTGACAGGATTTCCTCATCAATGGCATGTGATTGCACCACTATCCCATACTTACCTGGCCTGCAGAAGGCCTGGAAGTGCAATAGAGGTGCTTCCTGCCCCAGCTCATCCTGGAAAGGTGTCTCGCTGCACTGCAAAAGGAAGAGGCATGCCCATCATGCTTCCTTTGGCAGGGAGCCAGCCCATGTGGAGGAGAGTGTTTGTGTCCCTGCTCTGAACAACATTACAGTTTTTCTTCAGAACCTCCTAATTATTGGGGGAAGGTCATAGCAGAAGGGACACGGCCAGTGCATGTGCCCCTGTGTCTCTTCCCCCCAGTCCCAACCACTTTATTAATGAATACTTGAATAGGATGAATATCTCTCACAATAAGTGAGAGGCAATGTGCTTAACACAACCATAGGTTTGGGCTGTTGAATAGGGTTGCTGGGAAGTGAGGAAGGAGGCAGCTGTCAGAGGGCAGATGAAACTACAAACAAGCAGGTTTTCAGAAGACCATAGAAAAAGAAAACGAAGAGCAAGGCGAAAGAAGATGAAAGTTGATGCAGAGACTGCTGGAAAGGGTAGGGTAGGCAGGGGAAATGCTCATCCCCAAATTCACGGAATGCTTGTCATTATGTTCATATTTCTATATATATATTACCAGATTTTCAATGACCATCTGGCTAGTTACAAATCAGTTATAAAGTTTAGCCAACCCTAAGCTAGGTTTTGATAAACAGTCAGGGACAACTGCATTTCAGTGCTTTTTTTCCCTTCCTGAACAGAGGTTTTTATTTTGCTAATGAATCATTGGACAATAAAACATAAAACTTCAACTAAAGCTTACATAATGCAATTTTACATGTAACAGCTGTGAAGAAAACCAAAACAAACATTCCCAGAATTTTATACACAATGAATGAAACTGTTAAACCAACAGATATTTTATATTTTAAATATGTCCAGGCCTGAAACAGATTTGTAATAGTAAAGTGATTTAGAATCCTACCCCAAGACAGCTATCCCTTCCATTTTCTATGTAATTATAGCAAACCGTTGTAGTAGAAGAAAAGCCTACTTTTGAATTTTGGTTAGATTAGATCTGAGAACCCCAACGGACCTGAGAACTATATCTGCCTACTGGAGACCAACCACAGGCTCTCCCCCATATAAAGTGAGTTCAGAAGAAAGCAAAGTATGTTCAAGGGCAAAGGGATGGGGTAAGAGATTTATGAGTTCACTTTAGGAGCTGTGTCAGGTAACTCACTTTGCCCCATATTATTTTTGTTGTTGTTTCTTTACTTTACGTACTCAATATACATGGCACTTTATAAGTAAAACAAACAAAACAAAACAAAACCACTAGGGTGTCCTGGAAAAGATGCACAATCTAAAATGTGTGTGTGTGTGTGTGTGTATACGCACACATACACACAGGAAGAGAAAGAAAGAGCTAAAGAAGCAGTAATAAAAAATAAAATTATACAATCTGGAGTTTTGGCATGCAAAAGACTCTACCAGAGTTGCAGCCCATCCCACACCCTATCACTGACCTACTGAGACCTATAAAATGTACATATTTTAATCTACACATTTTTATTGGTAAGTTTCACCAACTTCAACAAAGCTTATTTCCATACAGTAACTATAGGGATCATAGTCCAAGGATCAGCATGTACACTCAATACGATTCCTTCTAACAACCCTTGGGTACTGGAATGGGACAAAAGTATTCTATATAAACCATTACTTTTACATACCTCCTCCTATTTCCATGCTTTCACAATAATAGAAAGCAAAATTGGCATCTACTCTTGTAGCATCAGTATGCATAATCTTTTCATTGTGATCCCCTTACTCAAGTATACTCCTAGGACACATAACCTCTGGACCTTCAGATGATTTGGACCAAAATTCCTGTAATCCTCTACCACTGGCTATGTTGATTAGGGCTTCTGGTAACAAAAATCAAAATTTCTAGAGGGACCAAGTTCCTCATTACAGAGATGTTATTCATATATAAGGATCTAACCCTTGTTATCATCAATCTAAATTTTTCAATTTAGTTCTTCGGCCATTTCCGCACTAGCCTGTTATAGCGCGATGATTCCACTTTCAACATCCTCTGGCATCCTGGGGTTTGCAGTTTCGGGAGGGGTCGTCCGACCCCTCCCGAAACTGCAAACCCCAGGATGCCAGAGGATGTTGAAAGTGGAATCATCGCGCTATAACAGGCTAGTGCGGAAATGGCCTTCCTTAAAAGTAACCCTCATGTAAAACGAAATGCTGCTAAGTTTCTAACAAATGCTGATTAAGTTAATTTACTAACTTAGCTTGATTAATTAACTTCAAAGTGGCACTTTGGTTTGAATCCTACAGCCTAGTTCCAGCTAGAGTAGGCCATTGTTGAATGGTGGGAAAGACATCAGTGAATATAACTGATTCAATAGTTAGCTCTAATTCAAGCTAATAGGATTCAAGCTACTGCAAGTAGTTATGTCTACTTTAACACATTACTTGGAGAAAAAAATGTCATAGCAATTTTGTTCTTGAAAAATAAGGTGACTGGTAATATTCATTCCTTTTTAATATCATGGAGTGTGTGTGTACATATAGTTTATTACTTTGAAAACTTTGACTTCGTGGGCGTCTTTATAGTTACAACGCATGTTTTAAAAAGTAATGTGTCAGTAACATATTATTAATGTGCAGAGATGGAAAAATTACTTTTTTCGACTATAGCTCTTACAGGCTCCAAACATGGCTTACGTTTTGCAAAAGATTAACTTTCCCAAGGTCTGCTAATGCATTACTTTCCACCCAGCAAGCAACATGTCAATGAGTTTCTTTCTAAATGAATGACTAATGAGTAACAAAGTACTTTTAAAATGTTCCATCCAAGCTTTGGTTTACTGATACGTTTCTTAGGTTATTTTGTTATAGTTACATGGAGATGCTTTAGAATAGCCCATTGTCGTGTCTATGGTTTGCAGAAAACTAGTTCAAGAATACCTAAACAAATTATTCAGTCTCCTCAAGAGTTAACAAGAATGGAATGCCTAAGCCCTGGAACCGAGGGATCATCTAAAAATGAAGCTGCACAGCTAAGATGGAGAATGATTGACTACTGAGTGCTATCATCTCATGGCAGAGCTTAAAAATGAAGAAGGAAGCAGCAGGGGCAGAAATAGAAGGAGGCCATTTCTGTTATAGGTTCACATTTCATTGTTTATTAAAATACTACAGGGCTTGAAAATGTGTTCTTTCCAGGAGTTTATACACTCCTAAATTCCTTTCAACGCTGTTACTTTTTCCTACAGCCTGTGGCCAAAGGAATAATCAGACCTCTGCAATTGTAATCATGATGGACTTGTGATGATTCTTCTCATGCTGTGTCCAAGAAGCAGCTTCTTCTTAGTGCAAGATTCAATAGCAATGACTGCAGTGAAACCAGCAAGTTTATCATCATTGTCAGTGTCAATTATACAGTGCAGAAGGTAGGGTTGGAGTCAATCTCAAAAACATGTTTTTATCAGCATTTTTTTAAAAAAGGGTCCTGGAAACAAATTTTTATTTTTAAGGTGTCTAATTTTTCTGAAATCCATGAACAGGCAAATAGACTTGCTGGGTCAGACTAAAGATCAATCAAGAGACTACCCATAAAATATGTCATGATTGAGATAAGCCCTTAGAAATTATTTCTTTGACTCTTGTCACATTCTACCCATTTCAACCTACTATTGATCTTTCCTGTGCCATAACTTTATAATCTCTGCTAAGTAGAAGAGAAAGGAGAGACATTATGGTTTGCCCAGTTCTACGCATGTGTATGCCAAATTAATCTCCAGTATGTACAATGGTGCTTACTCCCAAGTAAGTCTATGTAGGATTGTATCCTCTAAGCAAAATTACATGTTATGCTAAGTGTAGAATTCCCAATTACATTAGAAAGTGGCTGCAATCACACTGAGTTGGAAAGGAAAATTTAATTAGTTTTGTTCACAATTGCAAGGAAGCTCATCTCATTCTGCAGTGCAGTTAGTTGTAGAAATGGGTAGCTCCTATTGACACAAATGACAGTTTCCCTGCCCCTGCAAACATTAATTGAAATACAGGACAGGAGTTTTTGTTGGAATTATGACTCAAGAAGAAACAGTTAATTTTCTGTTCCCCTTGCATCATAGAACAAATGAAAATTAGGTCTCTTTGTACTTAGTATTAACCTTTTTTAAAAAAACCTCTGACATATTTGCTAACCACACATTGAGAATAAAATAATGCTTGGTCCAGCACTCTGTTTTAAGCAGTTGCCAATGACATTCCTCTGGGAAGTCACAATCAAGGTACAAAGACAATAGTTGTCCCAATACAATAGTTGATTGTCCGCAGCATCAGATGCTCAGAGGGATTCCAACTCTAAATTAGACAGTACAAAGGAAAAATATTTCATTTCTCCATTTACTTTCATTACCAGAAGTGTCATTCATTTCATAACTCATTAGAATTGCAATTATTTCATTACTTATAGCGACCTTGTTTCTGTAACTCATGTTTGTTTTTCTTTCTGTCTGATTTCAGTGAGAGATTTGGCCAGGTTTTGGCAGACTGTTACTTGGTGCTTTCTCTCCAGACGGATAGACATTTTCAGGCATTCTAATGCTCCCTGAGAGAATCAAGCCTTTCAAATTCCATATAGACAAAACAAAGGGTATTCATTTTGTAGGTAATCAAACACGAAGATGCATGGTCTAGTAGATGTAGAAACATACAACTATAGAGTAGTAACACATACTCAAGGAAGGTGTAATGTAACGTTAACCTGCATAGTCTTACATACCAGTTGCAGATACTAGTCTGTCTCATAAATACACACACGATAGAATGTAGTCCTTATATTTTTGATTTTTAAATGTGTGTCTTCACTGTCTTGTGGTTTTGCAATGAGGGAAAAAAATCAACCTATACTGAAAACAATATTTTGAATTTATCTTATGTTAAATGAGAAAAGGGAAAGTATAAATCATCGCTATTTCTCCATCAACTGAAATGTTGTGTTATAAAACATTTTGAGAAAAAATGCTAAGTGACAATTTTAATGATTTCACTCCAGATTAAAATATTCTTTTGTGTGCAATGTCGACTGCTCATCTAGGTATTCAAAAATTTCCATTTAGTTTAACTGTGTTTACACTGCAACTTTGTATAACAGCTGCATAAAAATGTAACCTTATTGTGGATGCTCAGGGGGAAAAAATTGGGCGGAACCCACCAGGAGTTCTCCCAGTCACTTTTTTTTCACTCAATGGGAATTATGCATGATAATTCAATAGATGGTACCATCCGTAAACATAAATTGCACAGTGTGATCATTGGCATGATTTGCGATTTTAATTTTTTAAAGCTGAAATTACAAAATAAATTAGACAGTTCACTTATCTTTAACAGTGGTGTTACTGCTGTGTTTTTCTCAGTTTAACCTTTTACAGAGGAGATCACCATGCAGAAGAAATTTTAAGTCATCATACATATTAGCATCATAGAATCATAGAGCTGAAAGCGGCCTCACCAAATATCAAGTCTAATTCCCTGTTCAAGGCAGGATCTCTGGCTAAAGTATGCCCATAAGGTAGCTGTTCAGCCTCTTTTTGAAGACATCAAGAGAAGGAGACCCCACCACCTCTCTAGACAATTGGTTCCATTGCCAAACTGCTCTTACTGTCAAGAAGTTCTTTCTAATGTTCAGTTGAAATCTACACTCCTGTAACTTCAAACCATTAGACCTAACCCAACCTCCTGGGGCAGCAGAGAACAGGCCATCCTGCTTCTCTCTGTGACAGCCCTTGAGGTATTTAAAGAGTACAATCATGTGACCCCTTAGTCTTCTCTTCACCAAGCTGAACTTGCCCAGCTCCCTCAAACTCTCCTCATGTGTTTTGTTCCCCATACCTCTTATAATTCTTGTTGCCTTTCTTGGAACCTGCTGCAACTTCTTTATATTCTTCTTGCAATAAGGCATCCAGAACTGAACACACTGTTCCAGATGGGGCGTGATGAGGGCAGAAGACAGTAGGACTGTTACTTCCTTCAACTTGGAAACTATGCTTATATTAACACAGGCTTTTTTTTTCTGCAGCATGACACTGCTGGGTCATATTCAAGGTCTTTTTCTCATGTCATACTACTGTGCATCTGTGCATTTTTTTTGTGTGTAGCCTAAATGTAGATTTCTGCATTTATCTCCACTGAATTTGATTTCATTAATTTCTATCCAATTTCCAAGTTTATTAAGGTCCTTTTTAATTCTTCTCTTACTTTCCAATGTGTTAGGCACCCCTCCCAGTTCTGTGTCATCCGTAAACTTGATAATAATTCCCTCCACCCCATCATCTAAGTTATTGATAAAAATATTGAAGACCAATGACCTGAGGACAGAACCCTGAGGTACTCCACTAGAGATCACCATACAGTTTGAAGCACAGCCATTGATGATGATTCTTTGAGAATGGTTTTCCAACCAGTTATAGATCCTTTGGACAGTCTTCCAATCTATTCCTCATTTAATCAATTTGCTAATCAGTATATTATTAAAGGATTATCAAATGTTTTGCTGAAATCCAGATAAATGACATCCATAGTATTCCCAACATCTGTTAAACTAGTGACCTGATTTTTTTTAAAAAAGATATAACATTAGTTTGCAGGATTTGTTCTTGACAAAACTATGCCAGATTCTATTAAGGCTCCTAAGAGACAAGAGGAGGGGCATCACCATATTGAGACATTTGCAGTTACACAGTACAGCTCTAGATACATATCATAAAATACATCTCCACAGTTTAACAGACTACTATGCTTGGTGATCATGAGGATCTATGGAATGCTGTATATCGGAGAAGAAAAATAGAAAACTAAACTGGGCTGTGGAAACTGCACTGGATTTCTTGAGCCCCTTATAGCTTAAGTTATTCCAAAAAGAGGCATTGCTGGCTGATCAGAACTGTAAACAAGATGTATCAAGAAATTCATATGCTAAATGGACCTAAACACAGATCCAACACCCATGTATATGTTGTCCATCCTGAGTTTGTGATTGCAGCCTGCTTACTGACCAATGGAAGCCCAAACCCCTAGTCCACATGCTGGTGGGGCAAAATAGAACGATGGAAGCAGAGAAAAATAGATTAGAGTAGGGTAAGCTCTCACAAAGGAGGCAGGGCAATGCACATTATAATAGAGAATTATCCAAAACTAAGTAGCTGTGAGATCTCAAACATTCCAAACTCAAGCACTGGAAACAAGTTGTCAGGATGAACAAAGCTGAACAAAGAAGATGATGTGATATACCAATTCAGTTAGTCCAGAAGTCAGAAAATCCAAGTAATCCAAAAGCACAGGAAAACATATGCCAATCTTCTGAGGGGTTGCCTTCAAAAAGAACTCCCCTAAACAGCTGGGAAATGTATAGCTATTTGACCTTGATATGTCAGGTGACCAATTGATTAGTGTTTCCTATTTAAATCCTTCAAGAGATATTGGCTTTTTCTGTACTATTGTTATTCTTACTGTCTTTCTGAAAACAATAGTGGCATCTTCTCAATGTCCATCTGCCATGACATATGTTGAGGTGGGGCCCACTCTGCCAGTGTTCTCCATCAGCTGCTTCATTTCATAGCTTGTCCTGTGCTGGGGAGGAAGTGTCATTTGAAGTCAGAGGCACATCAGATCTGACTCCTCTGACACAACATAGAAAAGAGGTTGTCTTGTCACTTGGGCTGAAGCAGCCCCATATCCCCCATGCTTTCCAGTCTTGATGTGCTTCCACCCCAAAGTGTCTCAAGTGAATTTCCATCCTGGAGATGGGAAAATAGACACAATCTCCCATCAAACTGGATGGTGCCGAGATTGTTGCAAAGGAAATCAACAAGCTCAGTAATAAACATACTGCATGCAACTCCAGACCCAAGGAATAGGGTGAGATGAAATGTGAAGCTTGGATAAGGGCTTTTCCCTGGTGTCAGCATAGTTCCTTTGGCCCCACCTCTCCAAGAGATTCCTAAGAATGTGAAGGTTACTAGGAAGAAGGCAGATAGGAAAGAGAACAATGCCAGTGTGTGCCACTATAGAGGCACTCTCTCACTGCTCATCACCTGACCAGCAGTTAGAAACACAGATCCCCAGCTATGGTTGAGTAGCATTTGGCTAGATGTGCAACTTCTCTCAAGGGGCCACAAGGCAAAAGTGTGTTTGTGAAATATGAAGTGATTGTTGACATTAAGGTCATAATAGATTTGTGTTGGATGTCTAAGGATACACATGACTGATGGGAAGGAATATGACAAAGCTTTTATTTGTAGTATATTGGGATAATCACAAAAATGCCATGGTGACTTAGAAATGCTGGCCCACAAGTATTTTCAGATCTCCTCAAAACCCATTTGCAAGAGCTGCTCAAAATAGATTTGCCCTTTTCCGGTGACAGGAATAAAAGTGAAGAATAGGACTTGGTTGCACGGAAGGGAAATCTTATACTTTCCTTTGTTTGTCAGCTCCACATTGTGCCTGATGACTCGGAGACATGACAACTGTGCATTTTATATCTACGGGATATCTTCTCTGTGAAGGGTGATTATTATGTAGCTTTTGTGGTGCTCATGACTTACTGAAGTCTTTCTCTGGAATGAAAAAGAAATAATCATTACCCTTCACTGGAGATATTTTATTTGTTCTGTGAGAGGCTGCTTCCTCATATAATAAAAAAGCCCACATCCTTGGTTTGAATTAGTAAGCCCATCAACTTCAATCAGTCAAGTCTGATTTCATACTAACTAAATCTGAAATGTGAATGCTATAGCCTTTCATAAGAACATTTGCTTCTTTTAAAATGTGGGTTATTTCAGTAAGAAAGTGAGCTAAAAGGAAGAGCTGAATGATAATCAGAGAAATCTAGAAAGATCTTATATATTAGAACAATACCACCCTATTGTGCATTTGGACCTCATCCGCTCAAAGTTCAGTTAGTCTCCACAAAACACAAATGGCTCACTCAAGCAAAATTTAATATGCTTTCCTGAAACAGCCCAAATAATGTGCATCTTCCCAGTTTCTCCTTAATTTCTTCCCCTCAGAAAAGGTGGTAGAAAAAAAGCATTAGGTAGTAGTAGACTAGAGATAGAAGTAGGTTGCAAAGTTATTGCTCTAGATCTAAAAGTTGAACAGTATTTCATTGCCTATTATTCCATCTGTCCTCTGAGTTTTTATCCACTTTTCAGAATGTTCATCCGTATAGATGCATAGAATCATATAATTAAGAGGGACCACAAGGGCCATCTAGTTCAACTCCATGGAATGAAGAATTACATAGCTGAAGCATGTCTGAGAAATGGCAATCCAACCTCTGTTTAAACACCCCTGGTGAAAGAGATTTTCAGGCAATCCATTCCACTGTCAAACAGTTTTTACCATCAATAATTTCTTCCTCATGATTTGGTGTAATCCCTTTTCTTGTGATCATGTCCTAGTTTCTGAAGCAGCAGAAAACAAGTTTGCTCAATCTTGTAAGCAACTTACCTTCAAATATTTAAAGATGGTTATCATGTCACCTCTGAATTGTCTCTTCTGTGAGCAACATGTATATAACTTCCTAAGCCATTCCTCACGGCTCATGTTATTCTCTTGATTGCACTTCTATGAATGTGTTCCAGCATGCTGATATCCTTCTTTAACTGTGGTGCCCAGAACTGCACTCAGTATTCCAGTTGCTCTATGATCACAGCAGAAGATAGTGGTGCTGTTACTTTCCTTGATCTAGGCACTGTATTCCTCTTGAGACAGCTTAGAATTGCATGGTTGTGTTTTGTTTTGTTTTGTTTTTTGGGATGCCACATCACACTGTTGGCTCACATTCAGCCTGTAGTCTAGGAAGACTATGAAAGCTTTTCAGCACATGCCATTGTCAAGCCAGATGTCATCCTAAATTTGTGCATTTCATAAATTTCTCTTAGTTGAAATACATACCATTAGTTTTGGCCCAGTTCTCCAACCTGTTAAGATCATTGTGAATCATGATTCTGTGAACTGGGCTATTATCTATCTCTTCTATTTTGGTGTCAAATTTGAGAAGCATGTCCTCTATTTTACCATCAAAACTGTTTATAAAGAAGTTGAATGATAGTATGCCCAAGAAAGAACATCCACTTGTTCCTTCTCATTGGTGAACACTCCTTGGGTTCATTCTATCAAAGAATTACAAATCCAACAATAGCATTGTCCACTTGTATTTTAGTAGCCTAGTTGCAATTTATCACAGAGGAACCTTGTCAAAAACTCATTGAAATCAATATATACTTCATTGAAATCAATATATGCTCATCATTCTCATAGTGGAGGTGAGGGGAAGACAAGATTAGTCTGGCATGACTGAAATTCATGCTGACTCTTCATTCTCACAGCCTTCCTTTCTAAGTGTTCACACAGGGTCTGTTTCATTATCTGTTTCAGAACCTTTCTTTGGTATTGACATCAAACTGACTGGTTGGTAGTTGCTTGAGTGTCATTCTGCCCCCATCCCTTTTTAATATCTCTATCAAGCAATCTCCTCACAGGTATATGAATACTTGATAAATTATGCTATTCTCCTCCTTTCCTACTTGGTCTATATCCATGGCAGATGTGTCTCACCATATTCATTTAGTTTCACTTTATTCTATTGATCATCATCACCCATTGAATCAGATGCTGAGGAGTGAATCAGCACTTATGTAGATTCCATTGATTCAATGAGTCTCTTAATTGGAATTACTAACAGTATTCAGTCCTTAGACTCGTATTCCTGATTCTACTGCTTGTCTACTCTTCTCAATGTAAACCATTTTCCTTTAACTCTGTGTGGCCAAATACTCTAAAAGCACCAGATCTCATCTGATCTTGGAAGGTAAGCAGGGTTAGTCCTGGTTACGATGTGAAACTAACTAATAAATACAGATGCTGTAGGCTATACTTCAGAGGAAGGAATAGCAAAACCACCTCTGAGTATTCCTTGTCTAAGAAAACCCTATAAAATTCATGGGGTTGCCATACGTTGACAGGCAACAGAAAGGCATGTGTGCACACACAAAAAATCTTAATGTATTATAGTCCTCTTTTCAGAGATAATTGAAAAGTATACTACATTGCCACTCTACCTGGCCTTCACATGTCTTACTACTTCACACTTATGAAAACAGTTGGCTCCTGGTTCTTATCTGATAATCTAGCTACTCTAGTGATGTGTCCCTCACTTGATATATCCTGCTTACTTTGAGCTGCTGGAGCATGCCACTGCTCTTGATGCTGAGAATGGGATCCATACCTCTATCTCAGAAAGAGAACAACAACAAGGATCCATTCAATATTGAAAACCTAACATTTGAGCAAACTTGTTCAGTAGATGACAGTGCTGAGTAATGCTGCCAGGGAGGTTTGATGAAAGGGTTTCCTGCTGTGTCACCCCTTTCAGTAGTCATGAGGGATTTCTTTCCCCATTGTTCCATCCCTGCCTTTCTATCAATTAGGACCAATTTTTCTCCCTGTACTTTCATGCTTACCTTTTTATCAACCATTATTCAAATGCTGATCTAAATGGTAGAACCTCATACTCAAATACCTGTAGCAATTCCAGTATTTGTGGGAACTATGATTTTTCAATATTTTTTAAAACATGGACATAAATAATTTTCTGCTACTTCCATATGTGGACATGATAAAGGGACCTATATTTTGGAAATCTTGTCCTGTGTGTTTATGTGAATGTGTGCGTGTGTGAGATAGAGTTTAAAGGAAACAAACTTACAAAGAACAACAAAAGACTTCAAATTCATGTGTGAGAGAAATGGGGAATGATCTGTGCATTACATTGACCCAGAAGCTGCCAGAAAAGCAGATAGGGTGAAGAGACTATGGTGGTATATAATGGGCAAGTCTTTGTATTTTAAAAATATTATATGATGCTTTGCAGATGAATTTTCTTTGTCACTTTTAAAATACACTATGTGTGAGAGGATAGATTTTACGACAGATTTTAGCACACATTTTGGAAAAAAGGATAGATTTTAGTGCACATTTTGGAAAAAAAGTGAAACTCAGATTATTTTGCTATAATACTCAGAACTGTTGTGGTCTGCATTCCCTACATTTTATGTAGGGTATATTTCAGCACTTTTTTCATTTTTTTCATTATCTTATTCTACTTATATAGCCACTGAAATCACCCCAGTCTTCTGCGCAGCTCACAAAGCAAATACAATATTCATATATGATATAAAGCTGTAGAACTATTAAAACTCAAAGGCTAGCAATATGACATGATACTACATCTTAAAAATATCTTTAAAATACCATGGTACATTGGGTTTAAGTACTGCAGTACAGTGGGATGGAGAGAGTATGGGCTTTGCCTGGGAAGACTTGTCTTCAGATCTCACCTCAGCTATAAAGCTCATTTGATGGACTTGAACCATAGCTCTGTTCACACTTCCAAGGATTTTGTGGAGGCTTTTAATGTGCTGCTAGCTAATGCACAGTGTATCTTAACTAAGGATGTCATTCTTCTTTAAGATTCTTCTCAAAGGAATCAATGAGTAATTTTAAGAATTACTGCACAAAACAATGTGTGAATTTTGTACCAAGAAAAAAAACAAGAGAACTGCAACTTTTCTCATCCATCCAGAATTTTTTTTTCATTGAGATTTCATAATGCTTTTAAAATGTCAAAATATTTTTGAATATTATTTCCATCTGTAATCTTAATGCACACCTGCCTAACTATCACTATCTCAACTTATGTGCAAATAGAATCCTTTAGCATTCACACATTTCAAAATTTTGCAATGGAGTTGCAAAGTTTATCTCATGCATTTATCAAGACACATGCATACAAAATAAGTTATAAACAAAAACTATCCTTACATTAGGAAACAATAATTGCCAAAATGTATATTGGGCAAAGTTGCATCCGAAAACATATATAAATAAGGAGAAATCTTTATGGAAATGTTTATGAATTTTCATTTGTACTGTTAAAAAAGTTTTTCAGATGCACAAATGGGTTAAAACAAGGATGGGAAGCTGAGAAATTCAAATTGAGAGATTTGTTCATGTCTTTGTCATGTAATTTCAGATAATTTATCATCATCATCATCATCGTTATTATTTGATGACGATGATGATACGATAATGCTACTACCTTAACAAGAACAAGAATAACAGGATAAAGGTGCACTGAAGTGACTATGAATGTAAAATGTTTACAGTGTTACTTTGTGTTACATGCGCTCCTTCTTGAATGCATAAAACATTTCTTAATTGTACCTGTAGGTTTTTCAGATGATATTTTCATTCCCCATTACTTTCTTTGTACAAATATCTCGATAATTCTTACTTCATTTTTTCTGCTTTAACTCTCTTTGCTTCCAGCTCTATCATTTTTTATTTTCAAATGATACTGAATGGCATCAGTGGCAAAATGAGGTCATAGGAAGGAATGTAATCTAAACCATTAATTCCTTCACGGCAAACCAGTTTGTGTCACTCCTCATTGCAATACATACAGCCAAATACATTATGCCATACTTTATTTCTAATGGCCCTATACTGTAGAGGACATATTTGATCCTTCCTCAAGCTACAATTCTGGAAACATAGGTGGGTGACAATTTGTACGTTAGATACTGGTGTTTCAAACCAAAAACAGAGTGGATGTACAACATTTCTGAGTCCAATGTTAATAAATACTATCTGCTCACAAACCAAAACTTGTCCTCCATTTCTAAGCTGACCACATAAGAAGTGAATAGACTTTTTATAACAACTTGGATATGTTACCTTGCTTACTCCAAAAGAGTTTAGGCTTGAATATGCCAGGAGTGCATTTGCATAGTTAAGGCTTGTGCACCAGCTGTGTTCGATCTTTGAGATGTCAGATCTAGCCATGGTGACAGATGCCTTGGTTACATCATGGTTGGATTGCTGTAACACACTGTATGTGACACTGCCTTTGAACAGTGTTTGAAGACAATCTGTGCATCATCCAGAGGTATAATTTGCCACACTAATTGACCTTTCTATGGATGACCAGTCTGTATGATATAAATGGTAAGAATTTTACAATTGGGTTCAGGAAACACAGAGACATAGCATTTCTACGTCTAATATTCTTTCTCTCTATTCCTGTTACTGATACTATTCCAGGCAAGTAAGGCAACTCTAAATGTTAAAACTGGGGATACAAAATCTTTGCTGTCATGTATGCCTTTTTCTGGAATCCTAAAAGGTATCTTGAAAGTTAACAAGCTATAGGTCTAGATTGTAGTTGGATGGGACCACCAAGGAATATCAGGTGCTGTAGGCTATATTTCACAAGAAGACAATAGCAGATCACTTTTGGCAGATTTTTCTGATGAAAATGCTATGAAACTTGTGAGGTCACCATAAGTCATCAGGCAACTTGAAGAGGAAGACACACACACACACACATTTCCCTATCACTGGTTCTTCCCTAATTTACAAGGTTAAATTTACTTCACATTCCAAGTTAGAACATTATCAAAAGTGGCAGAGATGACTTGGGGGGGGGAAAATAAATTTTTTGGGACATATTTATATAATTTTGAAAATATCTAACACTTTGTGTAAGAAACCCTTTGGGAAAGAGTTGGAACAATCTGGAGAAGGGACAAAATGCTTTTGTGGATAAGCGTCTACACACAGAAATCTGCTAGTCGCACCTAGAGGAAAGCTTTTGAACTTTCCAGAAGTGTTGCATCCTATTCTTTCATTGATTCAATGCATTTACTTGAATTAGGACTAGCAATTGGATACCTTTATTTCATTTTATCCTGCCTTACCTCATACAAGCAGTGGAAAGCAAGAACAATGTTAGTATATAAAAAAGTATTGAAAATGTATAATTCAATACAAATAGGGAAAAATTTGAAACACTATAATGAAAAAGATGTTGGTAGAATATTTTTCTTACAATTTTAATCATGGCCACAAGAAGGGAAAAAAGATTATGATAAATTTGGAGTCCTGGCAATGTTCCTCATTAGTTTTCGCTTTAGCAATAGGTGAAATACTGCTGTACTGTTTTGACACCCAATATCTTTCCCTAGATATCATGGCTCACCTTTTGGCTGTTTGTCTTATTATGTAAAAAAATTAATTGGAATGATATGCCTGAATTTGTCCAAGCATCAAAAAGAAAATGGTAATAAGCAGACCTGTCCGTTGTCAAACGGGCAAGCAATATATGCAATGAATAAATGTAGTGGACTGTCATTATGGCAAAAATGGTCCAAGAACTTTAAAACCAAACAAAGGAAAGTAGAATACTGGGCAAATGAAGGTATGAACTTAAACTGGGATGTGGTGGTGATCAGAACAGTTCAAAAATGGAGTCACTGTGACAATAATGAGTTAAGTCACTATTGAAATTTAGCTTCTAATCTGACTGTGCTCACTTCAAGACCACCTGCTTCAAAACTTCACCGATTCTTTCCTCATTTCCCCACAAATCTTCCATGTATGGTGTTGAAGGAGAAGAATTTAGAAAGCAGGGAGCAGTGGAAAGGTGATATTTCCTTTGCCACCCTACCCACGAAATAACGAGACCGCAGACAGAGTTTGGGTTAACAGGGCAATTTATTAATATGCCTAATTAACAAGGGTTGAACTTGAACCTGAACACCAACTTGAACATAAACTTGGGATAATGGGAGGGGGGCAATAGCACCTTCAGGCTAGGGTAAGAGGCCACCCCGGGACCATATTCCCTAGCCCATTAGGAATCCCGGGGCCCCCAAAGCCAACCGCTGAAGGTGCAGGATGGCTTTGGCCAGCCCTTGTCTGGAAGGGAGTCCCAAGTCCACCCCCTGCTGCGCAGCAAGTGGGGTGACCCCAGGGCCCTCCCCGGGGGATAGGATTTTCCTCCACCCCGAAAGAGGGTGCCATAGGTAACGCCGAACCTCGAGCCCCCCCCCCTTTTTCCGGCCATGGAAAAGGCAAGCGTCTCTTAGTCCTTACCCCCCCCATCCCCTCAGGATCAAGCCCAACCCTTTCTTTAAGTCATGTAAGAAAATTTGATTACCCTCGGGTGATAAGTGTATTCCATCACGCCAATACAGCTCCGGTTTACTGAAAACAATATAGCGTGCAGAATATAATAACCCAAGCCCTGTCTCAGGGCGTTATAACCCCCTGTTCGCCCGCTGGCGTGCGCGTTCTATGGGGGGGATAGCACCCTCGCCCCATTCCCTCCTTTGCACCACAGCAGACCAAACAATCAACGTGTGAGGCCATGTGTTTTGTATGAGCCTCATGTCATGGATGACCTGTATGCCCAAAGGGCCCTTTTCCCTTTTTAACAGCCCAAAAGGCCTTTCCACCCAGGTGAATACCAGCACATCCGGAGGAGGTTCACCCTGCTCCCCAAACAACAACGGTAGCAGGCCAGACCAGCGAAACCTCTCTTTCCAAGCCAGCGTTGGATGCTCGATCACCCAGACCCAGGTTCATGCCCATGTGACCGGTCGACCTGTTGCTCAGCCCAAAAGATGAAACTGTGGCCGCGTATCAGTATTCTCTTCCTCCCCTCCGAGGCGGGTTGATTGAAAGGAACCAACATGTTAAGGCAGATCAATTGGTCTAACATCGCCGGAATGCTGGGACTTCCACCTGCCAATCCTTCTGATGTCGTCTGCCTTCATACCTATTCGCGCGGCTGTAGAGGCTGCCCCTATACGAAATGAATGCGTACCGAAATTGACTCCCTGGAGGCCTAAACGAGACAAGGCTTTCTTGGTGATGGTCCAGAACGGGGATTTGTGGGGGAGATTTATCGGCATGACAGAATAGGGGACCCTCAACGTGCCCCTGCGGACTATATAAGCCCTGAGTGCCCTTCGGGCACAGGGTTGCCTCCGAAATTCCCACAAGGTAACCACCCCCCCCTCCTGGCCTGATCTGTCTTGGATCCCCTTATGACCAGGGAAAAGTGCGTTCCCCCAAGCCAAGTCCCGAAATTCTAAGGCCTTGCCGAGCCATCACCCTTGCTCTGGACAACTAACTCGCTAACCCTTAGCGCCCCAAAGAATGCAATAGGGCCCTGCGTGAAACAAAAGAGCCTCATATGGTGATGAACAACACTTTCCCACACTTCTCCCAGGCCCGACAGAATACCCGGAGAAAGCGGTTCCTGCCATCCTGGACCTTTCCGTGCTGCCTGACGCATCCCTCAATAAACTTGCGTATTCTAAGTCGCCCGTGGGGTCCGTCAGGCCCCTTGCTTTGCCCCAAAAGGCTAAGGCTGACATTTTGGACCTGATGTAATGAGGAGAAAGACCAGCTTCCCAAGAGCTACAAAAACTGTAGTATGTGTTCCACAGGGAGTGGCCATGCGTCCTGGAGTCTGTTAGACTTACGGAAGCTGCAAAATTCCCTTACCGCTCTCCTGTAACTCTTCATGGTACTAGGTGCAATAGACATACCAATCATCCTGGTCACCTCACCCCGCCAAGATTCCATAGGCTCTCGGGCATCGGGTCTGGGAGGGGTGAAGCGGTTGGTGCCAGCTCCCGGAAGCGGTCCATCTGCATAGGGGAGAGAGTCCGCCAGGGAATTGTCAACGCCAGCTACGTAAACAGCCTTGAAAAAATGTTAAAGCGCAAGCATTGCAGAGTGAAAGCCCTAACCAATCTCATGCCCCGGTGTGACCTGAGGATGCTTATTTATCACGTTGACGGTGGCCTGATTATCGCACCAGAAGTGGACAGCGCTGTTAGCCAGTTCACGCGGCCAAAATGGACCGCGACCAAAATAGGGAAAAATTCCAAAAATGAAAGACCCGAAGTAAGGCCTGCCTCCACCCAACTCTGGGGCCACCTCTGCGCACACCACCTACCTCCAAAAAAGACGCCAAAGCCGAGGGAACCAGCTGCCCCGATGCAATTTGTAGGGCATTTTCCCCAGGATTTCATTACGCAAAAGGAAACCCCATTGAAACCTGCCAAAAATTCCTCCCAAAATTTTTAGGTCCACCTCATTTCCCTGGTGATTCTAATCCGGTGGTGAGGCTTTGAGACGCCCTTGGTGGCGTCGCAGAGCCGCCTAAGGAAAGCCCTGCCAGGTGCTACAACCCTGCAAGCAAAATTGAGGTGCCCAAGGATCTCTTGGAGCTCCCTGAGTGTTGCCTTGCCCCTCCCCATGAAGGAAGAAACCCCTTTAACCGGGGCCCCTAAACCCTTTCGGCGGCAACCTGCTGATCTGGTTGAGCTTTCCAACTAATGCCCAAAACGTGAGCCTGTGTGTGGGGCCCTCTGTTTTCTCATTCGCCAAAGGCACTCCCAGCTCCTCCATCAATGATGTAAATTCTGATAAAAGGAAAGTACACTGCCCCGAACCTCCACGTCCTACAAACAGAAAGTCATCCAGGTAATGCACTACGCCCCATGCCTATTTTTTTCTGGTGGCCCATTCCAGAAAGGTGCTGAAGGACTCAAAGCAGACACGACACTGAGCATCCCATCGGGATCGGTTAGATAGAACCTCCTTCAAAAGCAAAACCCAGAAGCTCAAAGTCGCCTGGGTGGACAGGTAAAAGGCGAAAGGCCGACTTGATGTCTGCTTTGGCTAACTCCCCCCCCACTCCATGTCTCGGACATTCGAACAGCTGCATCAAAGGTGGTATACCTCACTGAACAGAGCTCTGCTGGAATAGCATCATTAACAGATTGTCCTTTTGGGTATGATAAATGGTGTATCGGCCTGAATTTCCCCAGCGCTTTTTTTGGAACTACGCCTGGGGGGGAAAATTCTAACAGTAGGTGTGGGGGGCTGATTAAAGGGGCCCAGCACCCTACCTTCTGCCACCTCTCTATCTATTTTTTGCCTAACTATATGTTCGTTTCCAATCCCGTTTTAAGATTATTGGCCATGTAGAACCTGCGGGGTCCCTTGCTTGGGATTCTAAAGCCCATTAAAATCCCTCGTAAAGTACTGCGCTGCCGCCCGGTCCGGATATACACAGAGCCAGGCACAAAGCGGTTCCAACTTAATTGGACGGGGCCCCCTTTTTGGAAATGGCTGTTGGTTCCCCTGGCTTTGCTTTGCAGCACCATCCCGGGGGCCAGACCCTCCGCCTTTCCGCTTGTTGCAGTTTGGGCCGAGTGCGGGCCCCAGCATATGCCACACAGGTGTTTGTACCTGCAGGGGCGCCGGAAACCCCTTTGGCCCAAACTCCCAACAGATTTGAATGGGTTGTTGTTCTTGTGAACCCTGGGTGCAAAAAGGGCCCCCCGTCCTGCCTGACTGAACAAGATGCCCCGAGTGGGCCCGTTCCCCAAAAACTGGGCGACCCGGCCCCATGGACTGCATCCACATTTCGGTGTCGATGCGGTCCCAGAAAAATTGCATCGGGACCGCCAACATCCAAACCGCTCATCGTAGTGTAACCAACCCATCCCTGAATACTCTAGCTGAGCCCTCCAAAAGGTATTCAGGTATGCCACCAGGCGGGCTCCAAGGGTTGGCCTTAAGGACCACTCCCTATAAATTAGGTATCCTGAGAGCCAATTAGTCCAGTTCCTCTCTACCTTCCTCTTCCTCAATTTCTCCCTCTCTCCCACATCCATGTCACCTTCTCTTTTTTTTCCACATCCCTGTAAAGGAGGGAAAACACGTCTACATATTCTCCTTTTTGAATTTTCTCCCCCGTGACTGCATTGAGGTGACTGCCAGACTTCTATGCTTCCCCAGACCGTTGCTCCCCCTTTCCCTGGGGGGCTCCCGCTGTCTCTCTTCCCCACCTGTGGAGGCTCCCTGACACTCCTTGCAGTTCCTCGCTCCCACCTGAACCTGCTGTGTGGGGGCTGGCTTCCCCGGGTGGGTGGGGTGGATATGGTGCCAGAGGCTCCGGCGCTGGCGGGCCCCCTACCATATTACCTGGTGGTGCTCGTACTTCCCAAGGGCCTGCCACCCATGGAGTGGCGCCGCCAGGTGTGTGTCTCACCAGCCGTCTCCGCTACACCAGCCGTCTCTGCTACAACCTCCATTTCTTCCGGGGGCCCTGTCGTCGAACAGCCAGGTTCGACGCGGTTAGCTCTCTCCCTCGCCCCACCGCCGTTCGAGAGCTTCTAGTCTGTCATGAGCCGGTCAAAGTGATGTTTTAACGGCAATAGTTTCCTCCCCCCCCCCTTTTTTGGCTGGATGCCCGGAGCCTCTCTCATGGCATCTAATTTGTTGAAAAGGCTTGCCACTTGCTGGACCCCTCCTCTAAGGATGCATTAGCCAACCCGGGACCGACCCAGCCTTGGCCGTCCTTGGCCTTTGGCCAGGAGTGGCCCCCCTTTCTCGTGGCCGCCCTTTTTGGGCCCGGGGCAGCCTTCAGGGGTTTTTCTTTTGGGGGGACCCCTTTTTGGGGGATGGTGCAGCCAAATCCCCGTGTACTTTAACTGTAAAGCTGTAAACCTGGGGTTGGCTAATCACAAATTGTATAATTTTTGTGTGTGTGTGTGATGGGGAATAAATGCCACGGGGGGGGGGCCCCCCCACCCCTCCGCCTATCTAGGGGGTCACCGGGGGGGCCGAAATGTCCCCTTTTACCAGAGAGGATAAAGGAGGAAAAGGGGGCCCCGGGGGGGGAATTCCCTTATACCAGAGAGGATACAAGGAGGGAAGGCCTATGCCACGGCCCAAAGTCCCCAGCGGCCGAGGCCAGCTGCAGCCGAGACGGGGTTGCCGCTCGGTGCCTGTAAAGGCCTGTTGCCCCCCCCCCTCCCGCGCTCCCACCACAGGCAAAGAGGCAGGCCCCGCCCGATCCCTGCGGCCTGCCTGCTGAGGGGGGGGCGGTCCCCCGTACAGCCCCGGGAAAGGGAAATCCCCACAAGGCCGCAACAGGCGCCCCGAGTCAAAGAGGGAAGGAAGCGAGTCTCCCCGCAAGCTGAAGGCCGGGTCTGTACCTCCCTGCCTCCCCCCCCTAGGCCCTAAGGGGCCAACGTGCCCGTAACCGGGCCCCAGTTCCACGTGGCCCAGCAGGCCAAAGGGGCCCAAGGCCAATTTCTGCCCTCCTCCCTTCCCCCCAGGCCCGAAAGGGACCGCGAAGATGTCTGTCCCCGTCCGGGGTTTCAGGCCTGCCGACAGGCTCCCGCGCGGCCCACCCGGGTTCCCACGTGTCCGGGTCCCGGGCCCCCCAACCTCCCTTCGTCCCCGACCGCCGCCGAGGTGCGAAAATGCCTCCCTAACTCTCCACCCGGGGGGCGAGGCTAGCCTGCCTTGCGGCCTTCCCGCCCCCGTTGGCGGCCCCCGGGAATGCCCGACGCGGCCGCGGCGGGCTCCCCGAATTCTACGGGGAGGGAGCTCTAACCGGGAGGCCTATCGGGTCGCCCTCCCTTCCTTCCCGCCAGGACGGGAGAGGCCGCGGGAATGCCCCTATACCGGGAGGCCTAGTACAGGTCGCCTCCCCTTCCTTCCCGCCAGGCCCCCGGGGGAGGCCGTGGGAATGCCTACCTTCCCAGCAGACCCCCCCACTAAGAACGTCGCCGCAGCAACCGCTGAAGCTGCCGCGGGCCTACCCAAGCGGCCGCTGAGGCGGCTGCCGTATCCTCGTTGACGTCGCCGCGGCAACCGCTGAAGCTGCCGCGGGCCTCCCGAGCGGCCACTAGGCAGCCGCTGATCCTCGCCGTCCCGCGCGAGTCGCCGCTCGGCCGCGGCTCCGAAGTCGCCAAGTTGCGAAGCGTCGCCGCCCCACCCGGGGGCACTGGATGGCTGCCTTGGGTCAGGCGAGGAAGCAGGAAGGACAACCGGTGAAGGCCCAGTGCGCGAGTGAACCCACGCAAGGCCGTCCTCCTGCTTCGTCGCCTTTCTCCATCGAATGGCCAGAGAGGAGGCGGGGCGGGCCCAAATCTGTCCCCCCCCCGCCTCCTCCCCTCGGCCACCACGACGCGATCTCGTATCGCGAAGGGCGGAAAAGGGCCCCCCCCGCCATCGCAAGGCTCGGCGGTGTGGGGGGAATTTCAGTGGTCACAATTTCAAAATGGAGGATTCTGGGGCCTTTTTCACTGTTGAGAATTCTTGGCAATAATTCAGTATTTCAAAAAAAAAAGGGGGGGGGGGAAAAAAAAGCTTTGCCTCATCTCTAATTTAGATGGCATGAATAGCTATGCTAGTACATATGTCAGTGTGAGGCAGTTTTACAGAAATTTGCAGAAATATGCCTTATGAAACATAAAAAATAAACATGATGCCTATGCAACTGTATTGCATTCCACCTTTTAAAGGGAAAAACCCCAAACCCTATATGCTAAAAAATACTCCTAATATTCTTAGAATTCTGGCTGGTTAGCATGCCAATTTTGATCCCGAAAAGGGGTTGTTGAAACTTTCCAGTTTTGTTTTGTTTTTTAAGAAAAAAATCAATGAGAAAATTAACTCTACAGTAATTCAGAAGAATGTACTCTATGACCCACAAGAGATTTCTTTAAATTAAATTCTCCTTTGAAAAGAAGACTATGACCCAGAAGTGAGTTCAACTTAATGCCTGGCTAAAATTAATCACAGTCATCTGCATCTGACAACCAGGTGCTCTAATTAGCTGCATTTGGAAGTAAGCCTTAGAAAGAGAAGTCAAAGCTGATGATGTCTGCTACATGTTATTTTTTAATTCACAGTGCTTTGTGGGAGAGGAAGTGCAAGTAATGGGAAATATAAATCAAAACCCTAAAATCTGTGTGGAAATATTATCCTTACCTCTTTGTTGCTGCTCATTCTGTGCAGAAATGTTCACAAACCTCCCACTCCCAGCATCAGCATGACATTTATTATTAAAATTCCTTCATGAAAGGAAGCTGCCATGTTAGAATATTATAAGGAAAAAACTATTTGAATCAAATAGAATGTAGAAAGCTTTTGTGCTGGAAAAATCCCAGACGAATTGGGCTAATTCAGACAGGGCTGATTTTTTCCAATGTCTGAATAAAAGTAGGACTCCCAAAATCAGAACAAATCCAAATCTCTACACCGCTGAAGATGTGTCAGCAAATTTTGATTATTGTGCCTCCAATGATAATTTGCCCCATGTTCTTTATGCAAAGAAAATACCAGGGCTGTGAGACGGAGGTTGGTTTAATGACTGACAGTTCCATCTTTTATTACAGTGATGATTTTACTAGTGGCCTTTAATCACAACAATGTATGGAAGGAATTTTGCTTGCTTTAGGGTTTGGTACTCTTTGCTAGTTGTCTTCCCCCAAAAACATGACTGTTAAGTCTTTTGGTGGATTCTGGAGCTGGGGGGAATGTAATTGAAAACCTCTTTGGGAAAAACCTGTTTTAAATCTTTCTGTGCCTGCCACTGTTTTTCCACATGAATCATTTAGACCCAGCCTCTTGCACTGTCTGTGATTTTGATGTCAGTTTAGCAGAAAAAGGGAAAAAATCTTGAACAATATTTTTCCATTTGTCATATTTCCTAGCACCCTGTTGTTATGTGCCTTCAAGTCATTTATGAGTTATGGCAACCCTAAAGGGGAATCTATCACAGGGTTTTCTGGGAATACCACACTAGCTCTCTTCCTAGCATCTATCCTTCAGAAATTTGTAGGTTGCTTGGTTTGGGACACATGTATTTCATATGTCATTTTAATGCAAATTGCCAAAAAGCAAACGGGAGGAAAAAGGGAAAGGGAAGCAGTCCTCCACCAACTGAACGCTCCCTTTCCACAATCCATCAGTCAAACAAGTAGTGCATTTCTGGAGAGTTGTTAAATAGGGAATATCTATTTTGTATATAATTTTTATAACTGCCCACAAACAAATAAAAAAAAACAATTTAAAAATTAAGAAATAGAAAAGTGCATTCTCATCTTTTTTTTTTGAAACTCTTCACTGTAAACCAAGAGTTATTAAATATGTATCCCCAGATGTTGTTGGACTAAAGTTCGCAGAATTTCTGATGATCAGTCACATTTGCTGAGGTGTCTGGGAGTTAAGCATTATCATCATCTGGAAATTCATATGTGGCAACTGTGGCTGTATAGGCTGCTCTTACATTAAGTTCCTTCCACCTATTCTTCAGGAAAAAATGGTGAGCTTGATCCTCACAGAAGGAAGCATCCTTACACAATAAATCCCACCCAGTCCTTCCTTTTCCTCTTCTTTTTTGTAAAGGATGGTTCTCCTTTGTCTTAAAGCAAGATCAGATTTAAAGGATCATGACAAAAAAACAAAAAAACAAAAAACACTGTACCAATTTGTCCGATATTTGTCAGTAGTACTCTGTTCTCTAATGAAATACTTTCCCTGATGTAGTGAGCTGGGCTTCTGCCACTAGGCAGATGGGTTTGGGAGTCCTTGTGGCATCGATAAATGTTAACATTTCCCTAGTAGCATAGACAAGTGCTAGCAGCACTCTAGTAGTACAATAAGAGTAAATCTCTATTCATGATCTTGTTTGATCCTTTTTAAAAAATACTGTCTTGGCAGCTTGAAACTGGGAAAAGATTTGAAGATATGACTAAGGAAGTTCATTTTCCTCTCATAGCTATGAGAAGCGGTCACACCTCCATATTTTGATTTTCTTTATTTGTACCAGGTAACCTTGGGAATCCATCTTCCATCAGATTTCACATGGACAGTGCACCCTAGTCCAAGGGCCCCTTTAGTCAGCCATGGACAGTTGGATTGCCAACCAGGGGTAGCTGAGGTTGAAATATCATGTATCATTATTTTACACTGTACATATTCTTGGGGAGGCCTGGAATCACACACAGTTCCAGTTACAGAACACCTGAAAATGTATTAAAAAGTTGTTTGTAGATTTCTGAGATAGTCAAATTGAGGAATGAATGTCTGGACTTCTGAGTTAAGAGTCAACCACAAGTCACCTACCAAATTGGACTGCTTTTTATGAATTTGCCAAATCAGAGTCCAAAGCTAATCAGTCCACATTCCTAATACATGTGTGTGCTTGTATATTGTTGTATGTGTGTGCAAAACAATTATGAGAAGCTCTGAGGCATAGAAGAGGTTTGGTCCCCCCTCCAAATTGCATACACAGGCCATTTCCTGATCCAGCTGTCTCCTGACATTGTACTCTCCAAATGTTTTGGATTTTCAGTGTATTGGATAATCATTTTCAGTCAATTTGGCCATATTCTTTAAAGGTAGCAGCAACTATAGCCCAGCCCATCTGGAAGGCAGTAGATTGTGAAAGACTGCCCTAATTCATGAAAGAGGGAAACAGTATGGAAATTCATGTGTGTTTAAGAGATCAATTGAGTGCTAACAGGAATCGTTGGACAAGAGTATATATCTAGATATATTGTCTTATGTAAAAATGCTTCAATTCATTCCACAGAAGTTTAAGTGTGTATGTGTGTGTGTGAGATAGAGGGTGGCTCTGCGGTTGAGGAACAACTGATTGTGCCAGGAACAGAGCCAGTGATTGACCAAACCAACTTGCAACATTCCCAGCAGTTGAAGGACAAGAGGAGGCAGAGTTGCCCCAGCCAGCTCCAAAAGGAGGAGGAACCAGTAATAATTTGGAAGAATTACAGTCACTTGAGTCCCTTAGCCCCCAATCAAGAAGACGGCTGAAATGGGCAGCTCAGAGGGAAGTTGTGTTGGCTAGATTAAAGAAGCAATGACAAGTAACACCTGTCTCTGTGGCTATTTAAGTCTGTCATCATGGCCTGCTCTTTGCTTGTAGCAAATTACTTGCAAGCCTCATGACACTTGTGTTCTGTCTCCCTTGACCCTTCTGGATGGACCTCTGCTTTCTAAACTGTTGGACTGGACTTTGACCTGGCTCGGCTCTGTGGTGTCGTTAATAGTTGTAGTATTCTCACCTCCTCCCCCTTGCTGGCAGTGAAGCACAGGCAGAGAGTTGGACTTTGACAGTGTGTGTGTTCCGCCCAATCAGATCTATAAGAATTGCCTATCTACATATGGACACATGTAATTCAACATTAGACTTTTCAGTCTTTTAAGATGTATTTAATTGCAGTTATAATGCACAATGGACCCTCTGTATATGCAGCCTCCAGATATGTGATTTCAAGCAACTGTGGAGTATTTCCTATACGTAAAATCCACTGAAGCAGATCCACTGAAGCATCTGTGTGCACATCACTACCATTTAATGATATGGAAAACATCTTTTTCTTTTTTTCCTGTTCATGAGGAATCCTGGAACTGAACCCTCCTATGTAGAGGGTTCACTGTACTGCTAATTTTATGGAGGCTTCACTATATTCTTTATAGATAAGGTACTTTAAGTAAAATGATGTTCTATATAACAGTGAATACCCATGAAGTACGAATATGGTATGCAGCAAGAAAATACATTAATTATGGAAGCAGTGCATTGAAATTATCCACCAATATATCTAAATAAATTGATTAGGTCAAATGGTAAACCATGGCTAGCTAGCAAGATAGGGTCTTTTCCCCATAGATCAAATTCCTATACATGCTTTTTTGGGAGAAAATTCCATAGGGAAACACAGTTCTGCATATCGGTGTTCTTAACAGAAACATTCGTTTATTGTGTGTTAATATGCTTGAAATCATTCAAGATATTTTCCTTTTTCCTTTTCTGACATTAAAATCACAGAAACAAATCAGTACAACCAGGAAAAAAAAAAGATAACAACAACAAAAACAAAATATAACATACAGTCAACTAAGCTATGCAAAAACTGAATTTAAATTTAGTTCTATCAAAAATAATTACACAATATTCCTCTTATGGCTTACTTGTACTAAAAAGGTGAAACCCAAAAATGTTTCTTGGTGTAATGTGGGACCCACAATGATTGTTGCTGGGCTACTGATGAAACAAAAGGAGACCAAAGTGTAACAGGTGACGTTGTTTTTTCATTTCCCCTTTGGCCACTCAGATCCTACAAGTCAGTTTTTCTGCAAGGGCAACTGTTTACATATGATGCAACCAACATAAAAATGAAAGATCTTTTAATGTTGTCCATGGTCTTGTAATTTTTAACCATAAACCCAGCACTATAGAATTAAGCTCATTGTGCAAAACATTTCATTTTACTCCTTCAAAAATTGTTAATAATAATAAAGTGCCCTTGGAATTTAGCTCTTGGTGAGTTATTTTCTTCAAAAAAATTAATTATTCTATTCCAACATGCTTACAACTTCCAAACATTTGATCTATTGTGCCATTTACACTACAACCCTGCTAACAATACTGTGAAATTTTACTATTTATTTTATGAAGTTTAACCTCTGTTAATATCCTTTCTATTAACAATTTCCAGTATACATTCCCTGAATGAAGTTGATATTTATAGGGTCGCATAGTCCCTGTTTTGGACTTTGTCCTTCTGAATTTGAAATATGGAGTGTGGTGAACTAGCTCACATAGTATTCTTGAAATATTCTCTTCTCCATTTGTTGTTTCAGTAATATCTTTAGATAAATTAGATACCAGCCCTTTAACTGCTGAAGAGAGGGAGATACTTGCAGATTCTGTGCTTTTTGAAACTACTTCTTTGAATATGTGGCAGCTTTGTTGGACTCTCTTCCAATGGTAATGATTTACCCATTAAAAATCTTTAATGCTATTAATTCTCACTCTTTCCAGGTTTTGTATTGTTTATATTTGTCTTCATGCTTAAAACTAGAGTGTTTATATCTTTACTTTTCTTATTTTCCTCCTTTTTTTCTAGTTGCATTGATTTGTTCACATTGTTTATTGTCATAAAAAACAATCTGTATATACAGTTTTGCCTGACATGTGTAACTTCTTGCAACCAGTTTTCTCTGTGATATGCTGTTTTATGAAGTGTTCTCCTCAATATGCACATTTCTGTGCACACTTTTGCCTACTGAAAACCTTTTACTTTCCCCTAATATATGCACTGTAGGACTTAGGTACCCTAAAGGCACCAGATCTCATCTGATCTTGGAAGATAAGTGGAGTCACCTCTGATTAGTATTTCAGTGGGAGACCACCAACAAATACCACGTTCTGTAAGCTATATTTCAGAGGAAGGAGGTAGCAAACTATCTCTGAGCTCTAAGCATTCCCTAATAAAACCCTATGAAATTCACAAGGTTGCCATAAATTGACAGACAACCAGAAGGTGCACATACACACAGTGTATACACTTTATGCATATTTATATTGGTGTCATGGTGGGGTATTGTAGAGTAAAAGATCTCAAAACTGCAAATAGCAAAAGATATTTGCATTCCCATTTTTATTGCTTGTAAAGTGTTAATGTGTCCCTTATCACAACTTTTGACTTCAGTGTAGCTTACCTTTGAGGCGCTATGTATGCGACTGTACCATCAATATTCATTTATTTTTTTTATTTTTTTTTAATTTTATTAAACTATAACACAAAAACAAACGAAAAATAAAACACCATGTGTTATACATAATAGTGAATTAAAAAACAAACAAACAAACAAAACAAAATTTTTTTTCCTTCTTTTAAACAATGCAAACTTATATTATTGTTTTTCCCTTCCCCTAAAATCATAAACTTGTTCAGCTTGTTCCATTCATACAACTTATACATTTTTGTTACGTATCTTCAATTCTTATTTTCATTATATTCATTTTTATTATTATACTTTCACTCTTAATTCAATATTTTTCACTCCCATTTAATCTCTTACTATTATTAATTATAAACTTATTACTTAATATCTCTAATAATAACCTCTCTCTAAAACCAATTACCTTTTAACTTTTTTCCCCCCTTTTAAACATTGAACATCACATATCAAATTACATCTATAAATCACAAGTTTAACACACACAGATAATAAACAATATAAAAATACAAAATAAAAGATAAAAGTAATAATAATAAAAAAAACCCACCCCCCAGAGCCAACTTTTTATTTAATCCACTTTCCAAAATTGCCATTCTTCTTTTAACAGGGTAGCATTACCATCTCTTTTCAGAACTTTTTCTAAAAATATTTTCCAAATTTCTTCAAAATCATTTGTTTTTACCAAACCTTTCATAAACCTAATTCTACATGTTAGTTTATCATTAATTGCAATTTTCCACACTTCTTTATACCATTCTTCTATTTGAAATTTTTCATTTGTCTTCCATTTTTTTGCTATTATTAATCTCGCTGCAGTTAACAAATTTGTTATTAATTCTTTCTTTGCCTGAGTACACTCTACCTTATTATATATGGACAACAACGCTATATTTGGACATACTGGTATTTCTAATCCTATAATCTCTATTATCTCTTTAAAAACCTTTTGCCAAAATTCCTTTATCTTGTTGCAATTCCACCACATATGCATATATGTACCAATTTCTTGACATCCTCTCCAACACAATCTTGAATATTTCTCATCTATTTGATTTAATTTCACTGGAGTCAAGTACCATTTCCAAACTATTTTATAATAATTCTCTTTTATTCTTATTGATAATTTTTTTAAATGGCGTTGTTCCCAAATTTTTCTCCATTCTTGTATATCTATAGTTTGTACTGTCTCTTCCTCCCATATTTTTCTAAGATAATCCTCTTCTTGTTCTTTTGCTAATATTTTATATATTTCACTTGTTGTACCTTTTAGTATTTCATTTTCTTGCATATTTTCTCTTTGAATAATAATTTGTTCAAATTTAGTATTTTCTTTAAAATCCTTAACATATCTTTTCATACTCTTTGTCCATTGCTCTAGTTGTATATAATTTAACCAAGATATCTTGGTTTCCTGCAATCTCTCTTTCATTCTTTCTTTATTTATCATTATTTTCATCCAATCTTTTAATCTATATATTTTTTGTTTTTTTATTTCTTTCTCTATTATTTCTCTTAAATTTATTGGAAATTTTTCCATCATTACTATTGGAGTTAATATTGATATATTCGGTATCAATTTTCTTTTATTTTTCTTCCATATTTCTATTATATTTTTTATAAAAGGATTTTCTATTTTTTCCATTTCTTTCTTTGAAAAATTCCTAAAAAATATATTCTCTAATTTCATCTCAATATTCTTATCTTCTGTCTCTAACCAATCTAAATCGCCGTTTCCTGAAACTTCATCTATGATATATCTCAATTGATTTGCATAATAATACCATTTTAAATTTGGAAGTCCCCAGGCCACCTTCTTTTTGACTTTTATACCAATATTTCTTGTTAACCCTCGATTTCTTATTTCCATTACAAAAATTATTTAATATCTTTTGCCACTCCTTTAACTCTTCCTCTGATACTTTTATTGGTAACATTCTAAACAAAAAATTAATTTTAGGTAAAATTTTCATTTTTACCACTGCTATTCTACCAAACCACGATAACTTTATATTTTTATAATCCTCTAATTTCCATTTAATTTCTAATCTTAATTTCTTGAAATTTTTTTCTTGTAGTCCTTGTAAATTTTTGTAATATCTATTCCTAAATATTTAATTGATTCTTTTACTTTAAAAATTTTTACTACTTATAAATTTTTGTACTTCTTCTTTAGTATAATTAAATAACATTATTTCTGATTTGGCCCAATTTATTTTCAATCCTGTCTTCTCCCCAAACTCTTTTAAATGTTTATCTATTCTATCTATCTTTTCAACCGGATCTTTAATTGTCAACAATGTATCATCTGCAAATAAGCTTATTTTATTTTTCTCCTTAGCTCCAATTCCTTCCAAATTCTCATCATTTCTTATCACATTCGCTAATATTTCTATAACTATTGCAAATAAAACTGGAGATAATGGACATCCTTGTCTCGTTCCTCTTGTTATTTGAATCTGATCTGTAAATCCATCATTTACCATCACTACAGATGTATTATATGAATATAATTGATTTATTAACCCTTTAAATCTTTCTCCTAATCCTATTTTATTTAAAATTGTTTTTAACGCCGGCCATTCCACACAATCAAAGGCTTTAAATATATCTAACGCTAAAATTCCAGCTTTTTGTTTTTCTCTATCCATTATATTTATTTTATTTATCGTTTTCCCTATTAAATTTGCCATCTGTCTTCCTTGAATAAAACCACATTGATCTTTATGTATATATTTATAAATAAATTTATTTAACCTCTTCGCCATTATTGCTGTCAAAATTTTTGCATCTTGGTTTATTAAAGATATTGGTCTATAAGAACCTGGATCCATAGGATCCTTATTTGGTTTTAAAATTAATATTATTAATGACTGCTTCCATGATAATGGAATTTTTCCACCCCTTAATATACTATTATATAACCCTTTTAGTTTAGGGATTAAACCTTTTTTAAATGTTTTATAGTATTCTGGACCTAATCCATCCAATCCTGGTGATTTTCCTCCTTTTAAGTTATTTATTACTTCTTCTATTTTTCTTCTGATATCATTTCTTCCATCAATCCTTTATCTTGTTCTGTTAATCTTACTTTCCAATTTTTATTAATATAGTCCTCTATATTCTCTACAGATTTATCTTCTGCTAAATACAATTTCAAAAATTCCTCAAATATTTTTAATTTCTCTTTCATCAGCCTTTTTTCTTTACCAAATTTATCTTTTACTACGCCAATCATATTTCTAATTTTTTTTGATTGTACTGATTTAGCCAGCATTTTAGAATTTTTATTGCTATATTCAAAGTATTCCCTTTTCAAATATATTAAGTTTTTCTGAACTTCATCCATTTCTATCTTTTCTAATTCATCTCTTTTGGCTTGTAATATTATTAATTTCTGTTTAGTTCTATCTATTATATAATCATTCTCTAGTTCTTTTATTTCTTTTTCTAATTTCAATTTTTTTTCTCCTAATTGTCTCTTTAATTTGCTTGATTCTTTAATACATAATCCTCTTACCACTGCCTTCATTGTATCCCATAATACATCTTGTGTTACTTCCTTATTGTTTATATCCCAAATTTCTTGCCATTCCTTCTCTATTTTATTTACTATCTCCTTATAATTAAGTAACTTAATATCCAATCTCCATCTTTTTGCTTCTCTATAATTCCTTTTCATGGTTATATCCAAATTCATCAAAGCATGGTCTGTCACTTTTATTGTTTCTATTTATTAATCTAGGTATCATATTCTTTGAGACAAAGATATAATCTATTCTTGAATAATTTTTATGAACTGATGAATAATACGTATATTTTTTTTCCTCACCCTTTATTAACCTCCAAACATCTATCAATTCATTTCTACTCACTAATTTATTCAAAATTGTTATATTATTATATCTGTCTCTAATTAATGGATCCGATTTATCTTTCCATCTATCCATCACCATATTAAAATCACCTCCCATTATTGTGTAATCTCCTTTCATATTTTTAATCTTATTAAATATTTCTTCATAAAACTCTTTTTGCTTCTCATTAGGTGCATAGATATTCACTATAATATATGTTTCTCCATCTATTTCACCTTGTATAATTACATATCTACCTTCTTCATCTAACTCCACACTTGTTACAATGAAATTACATCTTTTGGAAATTATTATTGCAACTCCTCTTGATTTGGATGTACCAAATGCTTCCTCATAAATGGCTACCCAATTCAATCTAAGCTCATTTTTTTAATCTCTTTTTCCATGTGTTTCTTGTAAAAAAATTATATCAGCCTTATCTTTTTTTAATATCGATTCTATCCTTTTTCTCTTTATTATTGTCCCTAAGCCTTTCACATTCAATGTTGATATTCTCAGTCTATTCTCCATTTTTCATATTTCCCGTTTCCAACCCCCCTCCCCATTGGCTCTTTAGTGTGATGGTCTCCCCCTCCCCCCCCCCTTCCCCCTCCCACTCCCCTCCCCCTTCCCTCCCTCCCCTCCCCTACCCACACAAACATTCATCCCCCCTTTCCCTCCAAAGCGCTTCTGCCTTGGCAACGACCTCCCATGGTCTTGGGGGGGTGAAGGTATACCTACTCCCGCATAGAGACCAATATCCTCTCCCGATTTGTTTTCTTTCCATATTTTTCCCCTTCCCCCTCCCTTCCCTCTCTCTACCCTTTTACTTTATATATATATAGATCAAACTCTATATATTTACAATCTACAAGAATATATTCTAATCACTAATCATCTACCCTTCTCCTACTCTATGAAGTTCTCTTTTTTCTTCTTCTGTTATTTCATATTGTTTCTTCCAGTCCTCCTCAGCCTCTGTCCTTTCGTTTATCTCCCGAAGTTTCTTCTCTCCTCCTCCTGTTGCTCCTCCCACTGCTCCTTCTTCAGTTGCTCCTCCCACTGCTCCTTCTTCCGCTCCTCTAACCGCTTCCTCTTCCTTTTCCTCTTGCTGGATCAGTTTCAGTTCTCTCAGGAGTTGCAATCCTTGTTCAAGAGAATTTATTCTGTAATATTTGCCAGCCCATTGGAATTTCAAAAAAATGGGATATCCCCAGCTGTATCTTATTCCAGCTCTCTGTAGAACTATAATGCAAGGTTTCATTTCCCTTCTCCAATTTATTGTTTCGCGACATAAATCATTATATATTTCCACTGTATTATCTCGATACTTCAATATTCCTGGATTCTTTCTAATAGCTCTCATCAAATCATCTTTCTTGTTGAAATTCGCAATTCTCATAATAATATCTCTGGGAGTTATCCCTCTCTTCGCAGCTGACACACGATGAATTCTCTCTATGTCATTTTCCTCCCATAAAATCTCAGGAACAATGCTTTTTAGCCATTTTAAAACTTCCTCTTTCAAGGATTTTTGACTTTGTTGTGGCTGCTCTGCGAATCCACGAATTCACGTTGTTCCTTCTATTCTGGTCTTGGAGCTGGATAATTTGTTTTCTAACAAAGAAATCTTGCCATCATGTTCTGCTAGTTTGGTCTGCTGATTCCCTTGGGTTTTTTTTATATCATCCACTTTAAGGTCAATGCTTTTAACTCCTGTGAGATTTTTTCTGCAATTGCCCCATTTCTGCCCTTATATTAGATGTTATTGTAATAACAAGAGCTTGATTAGACTCTGTAATAAGCTTGTGTATAAAAGTTTTTATCTCTTCATTAGCTCCGTTCGTGGCTTTCTTCGCTGCCATTTTAATGACTTTTTCGTCTCCGTTAGAGTTTAAATTTATATCTTCAAAGTCTCTAACTAGACGATTATATGTTTTATCTGTTGCCGTAAGTCGTCTCCACGTAGGTTGTTTATAAGCCTTCTTTTTTTGTTTAGACGACATATATCTCCAAAAACTGGAGGAAAGAAAACTGTTTTGCTTTCAGTCCGTTTCAGCAATCATTTGCAGTTTAAACAGAGTCCTTTATTTTTGTTCTAGTTGGAGAAGAATCAAAACTAATCCCCATTTTATTTTTACATTCTTTCCCACATTATTTAGTTAATTACTCACAGTCTATCTTTGTTTTGGAAAGGGCATCTGGGGTTATTTATAGTTGTCTGCTCGGAGAGAAGAATAATAGCCTCCTTTTGCCATCGCAGGTAGCTCCTCCCCCCATCAATATTCATTTAGATGCCTACTTTAAGACATTTAAGGATGGCACCATATCCCTCTGCTACAAAACAAAGGGAAAAATCATTTGTCTGAAATGGCAGTGAGACCCTTGTTTTAAATTTTCTCCACATTGCTGTAATGTTTGCAATTATGATTCAGTGAATATTAGCTGCTGTACTTCACTTTGCCCTCACAATAAGAAGAAAAACAACAGCTATTGTGCCTTGACTAAAAGAATATTCAATGAACAACAACAAAAACTCTTTGTTTAACATGTTATGTTAAGAGCTTTTCATTTCCACTCAGGGTCCAAAATATAAGAAAAAACTGGAAATTGTTAGGCCATGCCTTTTAAGAGATGTGTATTTTGGGGCAAAATCTATACAGAATGGAATGCTATCTTATGTTGCATTTAGTTTTGATCTTGCCACTACCTTGAATGTAGATGGTTGTTGATGGCAGAGTCTCTGGCCTAGATGCATCCATTCATTGAAAAAGAATCAGAGAAGCAACACAACTGAAGTTATTATATGACTGCCGCTATCTCATTACTATACAAATACTCAACCTGCAAACAACATCCTGTCACATGGAGTCATAGAGCTCCGGTAGGTTTTTAATTATGGAAACCTGCCCTAGAACTCAGGAAGCTAGGAATCCAAAATAGTACAAAATATAAATGTGCCTTTCATGTTAATAATCTGTGGTTCCCTATCTGTCACAAGACATTTATAACAGTCTTTTTTTGCATATATTCCATGCATAATTTCATAGCACTACTTCACAAAAGAATATATTTTCTTTCCACTTACCAATTTCTTCAGACTTATTATTAAAGTTTCTTTGTTTTTACTGTTATGTAGGACATCATTTCATTTAAAGTACTTTATCTATAAAGAAGAAATCATAGCTTCAATTAAATGAGCTATAAATTGTATCCTCAATTAAATAAATCCTAAGAACTGAAAACCTAATGTTGAATTATGTGTGCCCATAAATGGGCAGGCAATCTTTCAAGATCTGATGAAAAGAAATTACATTTAAATTCTGTGTAAATGTTGCAGTGTCTGATACTAATTTAACTAGCAGCATAAAGTAGCAATTTTTCATTCTCTCTCCCTGTCTTTCCTTTATCCCATGCTAAACTTACCAGTCTGATATTTAAGAATAGATGCTGTTAAAGACTACTCAGACACAAACACAGGCATACACACTCATCCTGGTAATTATTAGGTAATACTTCATTTTAAAGACATCCTCCTATTCTACAGAGGGAGACATATCAATGATATATCAACATGATTTGCTCAGCAGCTCGAGGTTATAGACCAAACAACAGATGACAAATGGGGGATCAGTAGGCCTTGATTCTCAGAACTGTAGCATGCTTAGCTACAGTTCAGATATTTTTCTAAGCTGTATTTTTGCATTATCCAAAACTACCACTTTGCCCCAATACATTTCTTTGCATGAAAAGACGCCTGAGGAATTTAAACTCATATAATGATTGCTTTCCTAATGCTTTTCAAATTAATTATGAAAATGGCCAGGTATAATTTGCTACCACCAAAGCAAAAAGACTTAAGTTTTCCATAACTCAGCACCTCCATTCCCACTTCCTGAACCTGGTTCTGTATTTTAACTTCGAGGAACTGCCAAAAATACAAAATAAGATTTCTGGATTGGACATCACAGAAAACCCTGATTTAAGAGGCCAGACTACAATGTAAGAATGTAAGGAAAAACGTGGAAGAAAAGGAAGCAGCCTGAGAGTATAGAACCAATGTTTATATGTACCAAAATGAAAGAGTTTTAAACAAACAGTAACTGACTATGGAAAAAAAGAATACAGTGAGGCTGTATTTTGATGATATGTTTGCTAACAGAAACTAATACAATTTCTTTTTTGCCAAGGAAAGCTCTTTCTTAAAGAGAAAACATGCTGTATTTCAAAAATTTGTTCAGTCAGGTCAAAAGACTAATACACAAAGAGTCAATATTCCTTTCCAAGGAAGAAAGTTGAAGCTAAACAATTTTACTCACACAAAATATCTCCCAGTTTAGATATTTCTGCAGTGTGAGGCAGACAATTAAGCTGTATAAGTGTAAGGTAAAATTTATTGTAAAATTCATGAGTTGGAACCTATAAATTCCAACTCTGCAGTAAATACATTTTGCTCTACTATATGAAATCATTGTATTGCAAGAAGGAAGCTCTCAGGGTGCATGTTTGAAGGCAGCCTGGAAAGGAACACTAGCTCTTCTGTGTAAACTGGAATGATAGGAAAGACTGGAACTGAGGAACTACATATAGTCTAACTGTTACCATTTGGAAGGCACAGTCCTGATTAATTCTCTATCCTACCTTTTCAACTGCTTGTAAAATGTCTGTTTCTCTTTCCTACTCCCATTATCCTCCTTTATCCCCAGTTTACTTCAGTTGCTGCAAACTGAGTTCAAAGTGCCAAAGCAGACCACACACAATTAACTCATTGGGGAGGATGGAGTAGAATCTTGCCGTTCTGGTGGGCTCAGACAAAAGCAATCTACTATGTTGTCTCCTAGCTTATATATTCTTCCTCATTAATAACTTTTGCCCTCTTTTTCATATTCTGAGGTTGCTTAGCCACACATGTCCCAGCTGTCATCTGAACGTGGAAGTTAAGAAACTAGTATTAATGAAACATCTTTATCAGGGATAGGCACAAGAATGTGCATCCCCAAATGGACTTCTGTGAGACCTCAGAGGGCTACTTCCTCTGGGATGAATCCCCACCTTCATTTTCTTTAACTTAAAAATTTACTCAAAATGCAACAATCTAGCTATTTTGTCATGAGGGTCTATTATCAGAAGAGGGGAGGCTTTAAAAAAACAAGAAGTGAACTGGAAATTTTCCTTTAAAAGAAAGTCTCCGAAATGTCCTAGGGCCTCAAAAACAGCTTTGAGGCTCCACGGTATTCCATCTCAGTTAGATATAGATTTCTGGGAAGCAACAAGTTTTACTGGAAAGAATGTTGTCAGGCCCATATTTCTCCAAGTAGACAGCAGAAATTCCTGCTGTGTCTGCCAGTTCTTTCTTCATGGTAGAGTTTCCAGATTGGGTATGGTACATGTCTCCTGTAGCTTTAATCTGAACAGATCACAGAGCAAGATGAGATACCATAATGCTTCATTAAGTCAGATAAAGATACTTGCCTTTTTCACCCTCCAAACCCTCATTTGCAGTCACAGGCATAATGCCCTAACAAGGCTATTGTCTTGCCAGTGGAGACCAGAGGGAGGGGTTGTGAATGCTTAGCTCTTAACAGTCTGGTTTGAATTTGCATGCATTTAGCAATGTTTGTGGTACAAATTAAGATTTTCTTCTCAGTTCCTTCTTCTTTTTTCTTTCTCTCCTCTTTCTTTGTTAGCTTCCTCATCTTGAACAGAGACATGCCCAGTTGGTACAATGTAGTTTATTTGACAAAAAAAGTCATGGGAGTTTTTATGAGGGTGGTCACAGCTGCAAGTTGGACGGTGAGCATCCTGCTTTAACAAAGTTCAGGTGCACAGAATCCATGAGCTGTAGTCAGAAGGAATCCAAGTTTCAGTATCCAAAAGATGCGTTGTCAGTAAGAGGTAAAGAATGCCATTGAATAGAGCCAGAAATTCATAGTTTACCATTAGTCAATTTGCTCAGTAATCCAGGAGTCAATATGTCAAGGGTAAGGGAACCACGCCAAGAATGGGGTTGCCCTCAACAATGAGCTTGTGCTCTTATCTGCCTTTTACAGGCAGAAATCTCCATCCATGCCTAGATTCCCAGTTGTATTTAATGACAGCATTCTTCAGCTGTGCTCATCCTGCGACATTGAATTCAGCCACTTAGAAGATGCTTGAGCCTCTTTCTCTTTTCAGGACTTGGGTGCCTCTCCTCTTCTCCTTCCTCCTCTAATCCTGAACTGATGTTCTGAATGGGAGCAGTGATTAACTGGTCTTCTAACATCTATGAAGTCTCTTCCACTTGTAAGTCTGCTTCTTCTTCTTTAGAAGAGCTCTGAAAGGAGAGACTTGAGGGAGAACCTCATCCTGGTCCATGATCTGTTCAGAATTAAAGTTATAGAAGTTCCATCCGTATCCAGCCTGGCAAGATTATTTCATAAAAAATCCTCTCTATAATGGCAAGTAAGGTACCTGGTGGTGACAGGAGATGAGATACAGTATTTGACTGTTGACTAAACATAGTTTATCCCTCTTACTGATGATGTCCCAGAGTCTTATCATTGAAATAAGTCCAAAATCCCCAGGAGAAAGTTTTGACATCATTTAGGACTCTGAAATATACTAAATTCAGTCCCATGCTGGAGATTGCTTTGTACCAACAAGTGACTCAACAAGCTTGCAAATATATGACACCAGGTAAGTCCCCTTAGGAGAAGACAATATGGTGGAGCTCCTTATTTGTAAAAAGAAGTTTGGTAGAAAACCTCATGTCTAATAGCCTTCAGAGCTAGGTACAGAGGTAGATCTGCTAGATTCAAGCAGTAAGGAGGAAGGAGATGACAAGCATACTTCCTCATTTCATGCTGAAAACTAAGAATTCTTTCATCTCCCTAGTCATAATTTGTGGAAGGTGAAACACAAGATATTGTTTTGTTTTGTTTTATTTAGCACCACCTATGTGCATGTACTTTACAAGTAAACCAGCCAAAAACAGCAGGTTCTGCCAAAAGTATATAATATAAAATATAAGTATATGTACACAACACACAAGGAGAAGGGAGAAATAATAAAACTATACTAGACAATTGAAAAACAAATTATCCAGATAAAATACAAAAATCCACCATAATGTAACATAAACTGTCAAGCATCTGTAATCAAACTATACAAAATTATAAACAGTACTAAATTCAAAAAGCTTTTGAAGACAAGAATGTTTTTCATTGCGATTGAAATGTGACAAAGGAAGGAGCAGTCCACAAATGTTCAGAGAGGCAACATTAAGGATATGGAACAGCAATTGAGAAAGGTTGAAGTGGAGGCAAAGGAGAGGAAATCCTTAGTTGGGGAGAAACCTAGAGTTCCTAGAACACAGATCTCAAGTAGGCTGGCCAAAAGACATAAGGGCAAAAGAGAGGAAAAGATAGGTTGTGTTGGGCTTTGAATGTTTAAACAAGGTTATGGTGAATCCTAGAAAGGAAGAGCAACTAATGAAGAGATATCAAAAGTGGGGTAATATGATCAAAATGACAGGCCAAAAAGATAAGCTTAGCAGCAGAATGTAGAATGGAAACCAGAGGACTAAAGTGAGATAATGGAAGACTAGCAAACAGAAGATTACGATAATCAAGATAGGAAATCACCAAGGCATAAGCTAAGGTATTAGAGGAAGGAGAAAGAAAGGTCTGATTTTCACAATATTATAACGAAAAATCAAAATGACTTTGCTACAATCTCAATGTCAGGAACAAAAGAGTCAAAAATAACATGGAGACTATGTGTTTCCTTCACAAGATAAATGTACCATTATTAACAGTGGTGGAGAATGTATGTTGTAGAGAAGGTTTTGAAAGAAAAACAAGTAGTTCTATCTTCGCCATGTTAAGTTTTAGGTGACAATGAAGCATCCATGCTGAGATAATTGAAAGACACACTGAAATATACCATTCAATGACAGATGAGAGTTCTGGAGTGGAGAAATACAGCTGAGTGTCCTCAGCATTAAGGTGATATTGAAAACGATTACCTAAAGATAGTGTATAAGGAAAAACAACAAAGGGTCCAGAAGAGAACTGTGTGAAATCCCAACTGGAAGGGGAAAGAAGAAGATACATAACCTCCAGCTACCACATTAAATGACTGACCAGAGATGTGAATAAGATAAGATGTAAACTAGATAAGGACAGAATCAGTAAACTCTAGATCATGAAGTGAATCCAACAAAAGAGCATGATCAACTGTGTCAAAGGCTACAGAGAGATCAAGATGATTAAGGACTGAATATAGGCTTTCTGATTTGGCCTGAAGAAGATCATCTGTGGTTTTCATGAGAGTTGTCTCTGTACAGTGCAAAGGGAGAAATCTTGATTGGCAGTGATCCATCACAGAAATGTGAGAAAGAAAGTTGAGGCAATGCACATAAACAGCACGTTCCAAAACATTCAAGAGGAAAAGCAACAGTAAACCACTGTGATAATTAGAAAGAGAACTTGGATGTAATGATGGCTTCTAAAGAATTGAAGAAATGGTAGCATTTTTTAATAAAGAAGGAAATGAACCAGTAGAAAGAGATAGATTAATAATATTGAGAAGAGAAGGGAGAATAGCAGCAGTAACAGTAATTAAGACATAGAAGGAGCGTGATCAAGAAAGCAGGAGGAAGGATTTGAAGACATCAACATTTTGAATAGTTCATCTAATGATTGGGGGAACCAGAAAATGTAGAAGAAACAGACATTTGATATGTTGGTAATAAGGAAAGTACAGAACAGATATTTTTCAGATTTAGGTTTAAATAAAGTTGCAAAATAATCAGAAGAGAATGATGGAGGAAGATGTGGTGGGGAGGGTTTTAAAAGAGAATTAAAGGTTAAAAAAAGATGTTGCAGGTACTGTGCATTAGCATTAATCAATGAAGTATAGTATTTCTGTTTGGCCAAAGAAATAGCACAAGAGAAAGAAGAATTAATGAATGTATAATGAATGTAGTCTGCCCACTTCTGGTCTTCCTCCACAAATGTTCAGCTACACAAGAGCAGGAACAAAGAAACTGAATAAAATGAGTAAGCCAAGGCTGAGGTTTGGTAGAAGAGACAGTATGTTGGCAAAGGAGCAAAACTATCAAGAGCTGAGGATAGAGCTCAATTGACTAAAGACACAACTCACTCCAAGGAATCAACAGAATTAAGGGAAACAGAGAAGAGATCAGAGAAGACCAGAGAAGAGACCAAAAGGCCTCAGGATTAACAGAAGGAAGCTCTTGAAAGGAGCAAGCAACAGAGTGGATTACAAACTGCACAGAAGAAACAAGATAATGATCAAATGAAATTCAATAGTGGAAAAGCAAGAGAGAAAAATTCTTAATAAAAAGAAGGTCAAGACTATGGCCAAGGGAGTGTATAGGCAAATCAGAACAAAGCTTGAGCTGAAAACAAGACAGTAAAAAAAGACAGCAGGATCTTTGGAATCATTCCCATGAATATTAGAATCACCCATAATAAGAGTGGATATATCATTTGAGAGAAAGAAAGTCAACCACAACTCAGAATCAGAAATAAGATTTGAAAATGGGCCAGGTGGATGGTAAATGACTGCAATTTGCAGGTGCAGAGGCAAAAAGCGTCTCATAGCATGAGCCTAAAAGGAAGAGAAACAATGTGTTGGTGGCAAGGGGGAAAAAAGAGCTGAAACTGGCATGAGCTAGAAAATAGTAGATCCATTCCATCTCTCCTACCCTCATAGCAACTTGTATGAGAAAAAGAGAGTCTTCCAAAGAGAGGGCAGCCGAAGTAGCAGTATCATGGGCAGGGAGCCAGGCTTCAGTGAAAGCAAGAAGGTGAAAAGGTCTGGAGAGAAATAAATCGTGAACAGTAGCAACTTTAGGAGCAATTGAGTGACAGTTCTATAAGAAGCAAGAAAAGGGAATCTGTAGAGGACAGTGGATAGGTATAAGAACTGAAGAAATAAAAGAAGCAGGAGCCATAACAAAGAAAAAAAGGGGGGGGATTAACCAAAGACTTACCAATGAAAGAATAAATATAACCAGCAAAGAAAAGAGATTTACAAAGATACGCATGAAACACTAATATCACTACTAATGGAACCAATATTCTCAGTTGGTTGACAAATAACACTTTCTGGATTTTCCTTGCAAAAGATGTTGGAAATGTTCTGACCTGATTTTATACCCCAGCACCCAGTTGGTTATGGGAAGACACTGCCTGGGCCTGAGTCTGCCGAGAGACAACTGGAAGCCAGTCAGTAGCCCGCAGGAGAAGATAATATCCAGACAGGCAGTGGTAGCAGCAGCTGAGTGACACAACTAGCCTTGAACACACTGGACAGCCTCTTCTTCATCAAACATGATATTACCAATAATAACATGGATTTCAGCCTTGTGCAATTCCTTTTTGCCTTTGAACATCCAAACTCAGTAAACTTAATTCTGACTCCTTCAGTATACTTTCCAACATTTACATTCTAAGCAAATGACATTTTCCATGATGTAGCAGATGTCTGATGTAAAACTGAAGCAAAAACAGTGTCTTGCTATAATAACCTCCAGCTGTCTTGATTTGGCTGGGACAGTCCTGATTTATTTCTGTTGTCCAACTTTTTCAGCTGCTTTTATAATAGCTCAGTTTCTGTCTCCTTTTCCCACTTCCCCTTTGTCCTCAGCTTACATCAGTTGTTGCAAACTGATTCCAAAGGATAAAAGAAATTTTACTCAACTCAGCAAGGAAGAGAAGAGAGTAGGATCCCAGCAGAATGTGAGCAAACACAAACCCCTGCAGCCTCTCCTAGTTTGTGTGTTCTTCCTTATTAACAGCCTTTGCCATCTTGACCATATTCTGATGTTGCTTGACTGCACATGTTCCAGTTTTCATTTGTGAAGTGTTGGAAGATATAAAGTATTTATTATATTTCCATATTCCTCCATTTCACCAAGCATACAGATTCATGGCTACCTGAAAAGCAAAGAGAAAGCAAGACTCGCCAAGGCAAAACTGCTTTGTATACCATGGAGTACCTTCCTGCACTTTCTTTGTTTGTCAGTATCTTTTGTGCTGAGCTTTAGCTTTATAAACACAATGTAAACCTTTCTGCCTTTTTGTATTGATCTGGTTTAATTACAGCATTGAAGGAAAACACTTGATTCTTCTATTGTTCATGCGTACTGTTCCTTCATTAGCAGTCATTTATGATTTGTACAAGACCAAGAAATGCTCAATTATATTCAGATTCCTTAGACTTTATCTTCTCATGAAAAGAGCTCACATAAGTTTTCAAACCCAAAATCAGGTCAATAAAATGCATACAAACCATGTGCTTTGTTACATACACTGTTAAGGTTTTCTTGGGTTCAGACTCCATCGACATCTCAGTTCTTGTCTTCTCCTCTTTTTCTCTCTCCTTGGTCATTCTTTTCCTCCATCCCAGTGCTACAACCTACAGCTAACCTTCCTCCTGTGTTGGTTCTCTTGCCATCTGTTGTTTTTATTTTTTCTTTCTCACACAGCCTTGAATTCTTTTTTCCAGGTCTTGCTCTCCCTCCACCCTTGTGTTCATTCAGCATATTGTACAAATTATTCCCTTCCTGTGAAAATCATGGTCAATAAGAAGGTTGATCAGCACACACACACACATCCAGAGAGAGAGGAAAGGGGGAGAGAGTGCTAATTTTTCTTTCCTTTCCAAATTGTTTCACAGGTAGTAAACAGGTAGTAAAGGTTGTGTTTTCTTGTCTTCTTTGCATGTGATACAGGGAGGCATAACCTATGGTCCAAAGTATTTTATTCCATAACCCCTTTAATCTTCTTAGGGTCCATTTGTCTGTATCAGCTTCAGAAAATGCATATATTTAGCATGTAGAGTTTTCACAGGAATGGAGTTTCCATGTATCTAAAATTAATCAATTGTTCCTAAGCTCTGTCTTACACTATCTCCCACCTGCAAAGATGGAACAACCATACTGACTCATACGGGGTTAGGAACAAAACTGAAACAACCATAGTAACTTGCGTTATCAGTGGAAACTCTTTTATTATCAGTATTATTGAAGATATTATAGAATTACCCAAATTAAGTAATGCCTCTCTGCAGTACCTCTCCTCTGAGGAAATATCTGGTTTCTGTTTTCAAAAATGGACCTGAGGAGCAAGTGTTTCTGATTATGTGCAGAAGGCTTCTGTCCTTTAATATGAAGCTACTTTCCTTTTTAAAACTTTTTTTAAAAAAGACTGCAGTCATATGAAGGCCTACTGAGAAGTTAGTATCATTGAATTAAATAGGGTCTCTTCATGGTAAGTGGACGCAGGACCCTCCAACATTCCACAGATGAAAACTGGGACACATGCCCAAGCAACATCAGAGTGTGGTCCAGATGGCAAAAGTGATTAATGGGGAAGGACACGTAAACCAGGAGAGGTTGCAGCAGAGTGCTTTTGCCTAAGCCTACTGGGAAGGGCAAGATTCTGCCCCCTCCATTCCGCTCCCCTCAGAGTTAATTGAAAACTACTTTTAACTCAGTCTACAGCAACTAAAGTAAGATGAGGACAACGGGGGAAATTGAGAGAGGAGAGAGAAACTGAGACATTTTAAAAGCAGCTGAAAAAGTAGGATGACAGACGATTAATAAGGGGCTATTGCTGCAAAATTGGGACAGCTGGAGGGAATGCAGCTTGTAGCTTGAAAGACAAAATGACTCTGAAACTTTAGTTTCCCTGTGTTCTTCTTCAGCCCACCTTTCCTCCATCTCCTCCTCCTTATTTCCATTAAAATTCCATAGCAAAACTACAATAATGCAGAACCAACCTACCTATTTGTGAATTTAACTTTTGGGCACACTTGGGTGGGAAGTAGGATATTATTTCTTCCCTCCCTATAGGTCAACACCATATGACCATACAGAAGGAGACTTTCCTGGGTCTTTTATCTCACAGTCCTCAAATGTGTGAGCCAAGCTAACTCAAAGACCTTGCCTTGCCTTCTAGACACAACACCCCTGAGACAGGAGCATTTAGTGAAACACTGAGAAAATGTTATTCTCATTTTTACCTGTTATTTCCCAATACATTCTTGTTGTTGCAACTAGCATAATATACCTACTTATATGTGTCCAGACAGTGACTGTGTTACAACAGCAACGAAGTGTTTTGAAAGTAATTGTTACCTGGTGTTCATTATCTCATTCAAATGGTTCATGAGTGGAAGCTTCTCTGTTACATAGCATCCTGATGTTCAGATTGAGACAAAAGTGATTTTTTAAAAATAGGACATAAAAAACAGTTTCAGATGCATTTGCACAGAATGGAATGAATTCTGTTCGTGTCTTTCTCATGTGTAAATTCCCCTACATAAATATAGGCAACATACAGACACAGGCCAGTCCCACTTCCTTGAAATTGCTCATTGGACCTATGAAAAAAATCATAAAGAAGTAGGCCAACCCATGGCTGACTAGTTTTTCCATGGAATCTTCCATAACAGCTGCAATACCTCTGTTCAAGCCTACAGCATAATCTACTATGTTACTTCAGTTTCTCCTAGAGGCTTGGTAAGTGAAATGACAACTACTTCTCCACTGATTCAATGGTCAATACAGCTGACCACACACAGACACACATGTAGAGGAATTCCATAGTACCTTTGACACTAACTGAGAAAAATACATTTCTACCACAAGCTTTCATGGACTGCAATCCACTTCAGCAGATGTGAATCTGTTGGAGTCCATAGATACTTATGTTAGAAACTTATTTTTCTCCGTCTCAAAGGTGCTACAGAATTCTTTTATGTCATTTTATGCTGAAACAGAGAAATATGGTTATGTCTTTGAAAAACAATACTTCATAAAGCAGTGCTACGAAAATATAATTTTAAATTGTCATACATTTTATTAATGAGTTTCTGTCGCTGAGAGAAATTCAAATTATTAAATGTCTCAGCAATTATTTAGAATGTTAAAAGAAAATATGGAGTAATGACAGACTGTAGGCCTTGCTCCTTATTTTACCTTTCTAAAGGAAAATTTAGCTTACTTAATAATTTCTCTTTCAACTAAGAGTGGTTTTTCCTTCCTGATTTACAACATCAGTATAACCTAGTCTGTTTCAGTGTTGCAGTTTCTTTGTAAGTAGTATTGTCAGGATATACAACAAGGTCACAGACCATACTTTTGTAATTTATCACAGAAATTATATGTACACTTGGACAGGTGATGAATGAGCTGTAGAAAAGAATTGTCTGCGGATAATTCAAACACTTGTTTCAGCAGGATGTCCAATCTAGTAATTATCTTCCTTAACAGTAAATTGATTACCCATACTTCCTATCTGACAAAGGTGAATAAGCTGACCCCTTACATAACCTCAGTATTATTGTGTGATGAGTCTGTCTCCAAGTAAGACAAAAGACACTAAAGAGGTAGAAGTATAGCTTATTTTTCTGTCTTCAACCCAAAGCTGTGAGCAGCAGACTCTCTTAAAGGAAAAGAATGCCCAGAAAATACTATGCACCATTTCTTTTCCAAAGGCACATTCTGAATCTAAAGTATTCAATCATCATATTTGTCAATATCATGACAGATTATAAATTTAAATGTCTACCTGTGATCATATAGGTAATATGTGAAGACTTCTGAGCAAAACATAGCTACAAACCAGATATAGCTCACATTTCCCAAGAAATTAGGGATTTTGAATGCTTTGTGGGCTGCAATTTGGCACAGTGTGGGATCATTTTAAAGATGACGAGAGTGCTTGTGAATATCTAAGCAAAGTGTGAACGTCTAACCTCAGCTGGGGAAGTCAAACTGGATTAAAAATCAAGACATTGGAAAATGCTCTCACAAAGTGTCTTGAATCCATCTAAGCACAAAACAAGGTGACAAATGATGTGCAAAGAAATACAACAAAATGCTTTTGCTTTGTTTTGTTGACAGAGTAGTAGTCAACTGGTTAAAGTTTAGAAAGAGAAAGAAAAGAAAAACCAGACTTCTTACCCTCTTAAGTAACTTTTTTTTTAAAAAAAAAAAGGCAAAACAACAAAGTGTATGATTCTGATGCCATCAGGATAAGAACAGACTCTACCACACCTCTATCAGATTCCGAGATGCAAGATTCGCCACACAGATATGTCCTGTTTATTCAAATGTAAGACTTGTTGACTATAATAGGATTTAAATGTGCATGAGGACTGCTGTTTTAATACAACAAATAAAATTGTATTTTAGATACATTGCAATGTGGTAATATCATATCACATTCCACAGGTTTACCAGGCAGGGGTATCCTATTAAGATCAGAACATAGTTATCATCTTGAATTCACATTTCTCTAAATTTGGCGTTATGTACATAAATGAGCTGGTAAAACTTCTTTTTTCTTGTAGACAGCACATAATATTTGAGTGTCAACAGATTGCTGTTAGCCTTTTAACATATTATCGACACTCAGAAGCAGTTATTGCATAAGGATCTAATTTTGTTATTTTTAGTAATAGCAAGCATTGAACTAACAAAATATTAGAAAATGAGTAGAGGCTATACAGTGAGGGTGCTTTTCCAACTCTTGGACAGTAGCCCTAGCTGAGCATTTAACAGAATAATAGATTAATCAGAAGGACAATTTCATAAAATGACAGGTTCTTGGAACTGAGGCTTCTCTTTACAATATTTGTTAATAAAAGATCCACAGGCCATCAGATACCCAGTCATATTTCCGGAAGGAAATAATAAGCAGCAATGCACGAGAATCACTGTTTCATATAGATTGGATGTGATTGGACTTCTACGGATGTGGTTGGACTCTTTGTTCAAGCTTTCCTTCCCATCAACCATATTGCTAGGGCTTCAGTCCAATAATATCTAGAGGATTGCATGACTCCCACACCTCATAAAGATAGTAACTTTTTTTAGGGAGAGGGGAAACCCAACAACAACTAAATCAACAGTACAATCCTAATTCAAAGATATGCCAGCCTTAGGGGATTAGGATTAGACAAAAACTTCTGCTGGCAGAAATGCCCTTTTAGTCTACAGAATCCTCTTCTTCCAGTAGATCTCAGAGATATTGCAATATAGTGGTAAGATGGAAAAACTGTTTTATGCACTAAAGTCAGGCCAGCGGAAAAGTCAAGAAAGTGCTGAAGGGAGAAGGCAGTGGGAGAGCTGAGTTACTCCAGTAGTGCACCTCCTCAAAACCAGAGACCTGTGGTATAATTCTTTCTCAAAGGAATCAACAAATAAATTTAGTAATTTTCTTCCAGCTGAAAGAAAATCTTCAAAAACTGTGCAACTTTCAAAGACTGTTTGTAGTTCAAGATTTATTCTGCACAAAATTTATAACTCCTTTTTTGTAGATAGCAGAATTTTCAGAAAATGCTGCTTTCTGTGCAGAAAATCTTGTTTTCTGAGTCAAAAAACCCCAACAACAACAACTTTGTGAATTTCATGCAGCATAAGTCACCAGACACAGGATTTTCTGTGCAAGAAACAGCATTTTCTAGACAAAAAAATAAAATTTCTATGCAAAATGTTATTTTCTGCACAGAGAATGTTTTCTGCCCTCCGCCCCCCCCCAATGTTTTGCTTAGAATAAATCCTGAAGTTCAGAGATTCTCATCAGTACAAGTTTCTTCTTTTCAGGAGTAACTCAGCTCTCCCACTGACCTATTCTTCCTGCTTTGCCCAAGTTGTTACATTTTATTTACATTTTATTTCCGGGTTTTGAGGCCATGTTCTATTAGTATTTTCTCCTGACGTTTTGCCTGCATCTGTGGCTGGCATCTTCAGAGGATATGGTGGCATGGAAGTGAAATAACATATATATACTTGTGTAGTCCCCTGGGTGGGAGGGAGCAATTTGCATGTGTTACAGTTGGCCTAATGTTAAATGGGATATCTCCCAGGGTTATATTGTTAGTTAGGGGATATGCATAACAGTGCATTAAGTACAATAGCAACCCATTGTATTGTTCCCTGTAGAGGGACCTCCAGAGTCTGGGTGGTGTTCATTGGCATGTTTTTGAGTCTTGATTTTAGTGTTCTTCAGTGCTGGTAGCCAAATTTTGTTTATTTTCCAAGTTTCTTCTTTCCTGTTGAAATTGTCCATGTGTTTATGGATTTCAATGGCCTCTCTGTGCAGTCTGACATAGTAGTTGTCAGAATGATCCAGAATTTCTGTGCTTTGAAAAAGCATTGTGTCCAGGTTGGTTTATGACATGTTCTGCTACTGCTGATTTTTCTGACTGGATCAGTCTGCAGTGTCTTTTGTGTTCTTTGATTCGTGTTTGGATGCTGCATTTTGTAGTCCTTATGTAGACCTGCCCACAGCTACAAGGTATGCGGTAAACTCCAGCAGAAGTTAGAGGATCCCTCTTGTCCTTTGCTGAACGTAGCATTTGTTGAGTTTGTTGAATATACTGTTAGGCATATCCCCTGACTAACAATACAACCCTGGGGGATATCCCATTTAACAAAAGACCAACTGTAACACATCCAAATTGCTCCCTCCCACCCAGGGGACTACACAAGTATATATACTCTGTCTCACTTCCATGCAACCATATCCTCTGAAGATGCCAGCCACAGATGCAGGTGAAATGTCAGGAGAAAATACTAATAGAACACGGTCTCAAAACCCAGAAAACCCACAACAACCTATGGATTCTGGTCGTGAAAGCCTTCGACTTGACTTTGTTACATTTTTGTTCAAGCTCTGTTTTAAAATCTCTTCTTCAAATCTTTTCTGGAAAAAAAAGTGCAAATTTTGAATGCTGCACAATTTGGGAAGATTTTCTCACAGCAGGAAAAGAATTGCTTAAATTGTATGGTGCTTCTTTTGAGAACTAATTTAGCAAAGAATGACATTACCAGTCTCTTACTTTGAAGAGTTTTGATAATGAAGCAACTTCTTTCTGTTTTGTCAACAAGGCAAGGCCAGGGAAAGTGTACTCCTGAGTAACTGCCAACAATCCTAGGTTGGGTGGGATTTGGATTCAACACAGCTTTGGGAGGCTTGGACCATTTCTGCACTATACTGTTATAGTGCTATTATTCCACTTTCAACATCCTGTGGAATCCTGGGGTTTGCAGTTTAGGGAGGGGCATTTAGAATTCTCAGCCAGAGAGCTCTTTGGCCTCAGTAAACTACAAACCCCAGAATTCCACAGGATGTTGAAAGTGAAATAATAGCACTATAACAGTGTAGTGTGAAAATGGCTTAGTGCTAGCTTAGCAGGGCCTCAGTCATCTTCATTCTAGGATTCTACTTGAAGTAAGTTTGCAGTTTAATGCAACTTCATCATCACAAAACAACAACAACAAACACAACAATTTGACATGTGAAGTGCAACAGTTTTTAGTTTTTATTTTCTAGAAGCTGATAGTTCTGGGAAGTATGCATGAAAATGTACACTAACTGAATGTAAAGTATCTGTGGGATATATAATTGGCTCTATGTCAACTGTATGGATATCTAGGCATTTTAATTTTAGATTACCACAATATTCCATGCAGAACTACAAAATCCTTTTCCCCTCTCTTAGAAAATAGCAAATGGGGCAAGATTCAAAGCATTGCATGGTAGGAAGTTTCTTTTTGCTTTTTCAGAAAAGGGAAGACACTTTAAGCATGCATCCCTGCTTATAGGTAAATATGGGACTATTCATGTTAATCGAATCTGTAGATTCAGGACTGGAGATGATAAGGATAGCAAAGACAGGATTGTAAAGGATTTTCCACTTTGTGCAAGATTAAAAGAAATAATGAAATGAATTACAGCTGCGAATAATAACTGGGTTTCACTGTACTTAACAAATTATAGATGTAGAACACTTTTCAAAATGCAGCTCTAATTGAATATACTTTTTCATGTGTATAGTATTACTTATCCCCCCATTTTAAAAAAGATACCAGTGAAGAAAAATAATCTGCAATGTGTCTATTGAACTATTATTATATTAATGTTGTTGGTGAAGTATGTCAGAATTTGGAGAAATCTTGGAGCAAGATTTGAAAGATTTGAAGAACAGAGTATAAAACAGTGCTTGAAATAGATAATGGATCCTGGAGTGATGTTACTTTGTAAATATGGGTTTGACCTCAAGCCACCAAAATGGTAACATGTCTGGGAAACTTATATGCCACCTCTCTTAGTGTCTGCTCCCAGGCTTTGGAACTCTGCCCCTAGGAAGGCCAGAGTGGGTCCCTAATTGCTATCTTTCACTACACTTTTAGGAACTGACTGCCAGAGGTTGTAATGTGTGTTATTCTATTGAGTTTTATCTATTGCATTTTAATAGATTTGTTATAAATGGTTTTAATACTATAGCAAAATTGCATTTTATATTTTAATTATAATTTAACGATGTTTTCTCTATTTTTTTAACTTAGGTATTTCTTAGTACTTTTGTCTGTCTTTGATTTTGTTCCCATAACTGACCTTGAGTCCCAGTTTTTGGGGAAAGGTGGCATATAAGTGACTATTCATACCGCTATCATCACCACCACTCACTTCTAAAATAGTGTTGTTATATTGGGAGGTGACAGTCAGGTAAAGCATTGAGTTTCATTCCATTTGATACTAGAATCTTGTGAACACTCAGTAGCAAGCAAGCAACAATACTTTCATACTTCTTAAATGCACTTGTAGAAGCAGACATCTACTTATTTGACCATGCCCTGACAAAATTCTACTCTGCTACATAGGTTTTAAGTCTCTGAAGGAGGTTTCTTTTTATTTTTCCCACCCTTTTTGGAGACACAATTAATTACAGGTATCTGTATGCAAGGAAGCATGCTGCTGCAGATAGCTGCTGCTCCATCAATACCATGGTTGGCTGAAGACCCACTTTGACACAAACATATAAGCTATCTTCCTCCACATGATTAGATAGGGCCTATAGAAACCTGTTAATCTCATTCTTATTGTGTTACTTATAGTCATTTTCATTCCATCCTTTTTCTGTATCAGGATGCAAAAATCCACCCTCACTTCTTCCATTGATATTTGGATATATGTTTTTATCACTAGTTTTTGATTGTACACTTTGCCCACCCTTTGGCTAAATATGCTGCAAATGTACACATTTTTAGTTCTGCATCTTTTCAAAATTGTGTGCAGTGTTTCCTGGCACTTTTGGTCCAGAAATGATTCACAAGTATAACAAATATACAAATCATTGGGGCAAGGTACACTTTATTCCATTCCAAGTCATAGGTGGTGTGAAATAAGAATGTTAACCTTTGCTTTTTTGATTCTTAACATGCAGATGATTCATTTCACATGTTTCCTCACTAGATGAAATTGCAAGAGTTTCATACATTTTTGGTGTGTGCGTGTGTGTGTGTATTTATGTACTTCTTTGCAAAAAAAGGTTTATTTTTCTTTTTTTTTAAAAAAAAGATTTTTTTTGAAGAATTATTTTCTGAAGAATAATAATTGCAGTTTTGCACAAGATCTAACTTCTTGTGAGATTCTTTTTTTCAATATTCTCTGCAAAGCATAGTGTTGTTGTCCAGGAAAAAGTAATGAAAACAAAATAGGTTTTTGTTGTTGTTTTGCTTTCACTAAGGCCATTTCCACACTAGACTGTTAAAGTGCTATTATTCCACTTTCCACATTCTATGGAATCCTAGGTTTACAGTTTAGGGAGGGGCCTAAGGATTCCATAGGATGTTGAAATTGGAATAATACCACTATAACAGTCTAGTGCAGAAATGGCCTTAGCCACAAAAAGTTTCATGGCAGTTCAACCGTAGAACATTTGTGAGCCAAATGTATGTGTATATGACTGCGTGTGTAAGTGTATGTGTATGTATGTGTGTGTATGGGATGTGGGTATGTGAAAAAAAATCTTTTTCCCTGCTAACCACTTAAGTATGTTCACAAAACACAATTATAGCACTGTGATTCCCCTTTAACTGCCATAATTCCATTCTCTGAATCCTAAAATTTGGTCTATAGAGAGAGATGTTTAGAATTCTCATCCAGAAAGCTATAATGCCTCACCAAATGAAAACTCCAGGATTCCACAGAAAGTTGCCATGATAGTGAAAGGGGAACTATAGTCCTACCCCCTGTGTAGTGTGAAAGAGACCACATTTTAATATTTCTTCTCTTCCCTTTTTCCCAGGATGACTTCCCAGAAAATCTTTTTTGCTGTCCCATCACAATAATTCTGTATATGAAACAGGATATCCATTGTCCCTGGGAGGCTAAAAATTTCCACACTTGAACTTCATTCCCTCCTCCTGGTATTGTTTCATCACAGCTTGTAAAAGAGTTTTACATTACATGACAACCATCTATGTTAACTGTACTACTTTAGGAAACAGGTAGGCACTCTCATAACTGTTTCCCTTAAAACAGATATCAAAATATAGAGCAACCCTATATGGTGTCACCTGCAGTCTCCAGACATGCAAATCTGAGAGTTTGCATCGTGTCCTATACCAAAAATGGTGGCAATGTGCATTCACACATGCTGAAGCATCCGTGCACGTGTCACCACCACTGAATATAATAGGACACAAACATGCACGAATTTCACCATTTGTGGTGCTTCCTGCATATATGGAGGGAATAATGTATCTTAATTCTACCACTGTAGATTACAGGTGGGATCTTCCATGGCTGAATGCTCCTTAATGAAAAACCCTGCAGTGCAGAACGTTACACTGTAAATGTGATGGGTTATGTCCTAGCCTTCTTCTTCATCAGCTCATTTTCTGCATATACGAATAATTATTTGTATGGAGAAATAGTTATGATGTGAGCTAACCCATTTCTTTGAGGTCAACACAGAGATTGGTCACCTTCTCTGTGGGTTGAGAGAAAAAAAGAACACTTTAAAATGAAGATTGTTATATGAAAAGGGGTCCCACATTGCTTCCGAAGTACAAAATGGAACTTGTAATGATGAAGACATGTCAGTTGCTTGAAAGCTGAAAGACATATGATTTCCTGTGACATCTAAAATCATTGGTTCTCAGGTAGACTTGGCAGGAGGCTTACTGAAGGTGGCTCTAGCAAAAGCATCTTGGAGTCCAATTCCTTGTTTAATCTCTAGCTTTAGCTCTCCAGAATCTGACATGACTTGACAGTTCACACTTCAAGTTTCTCCCACCAGCTGTCCATCTGCTCAAAGCTTCGTACACATAACAAAATTTAGCTTACATAACAGTACAGACAAATCATTTTTTATTTAGATCAGGGTTTCTTTGATAACAGCAGTTCTTTTGAAGGTTGAAATTGCAAAACTGAATACTTCTTCTTAGGAAATACAATGGAGCTTTAACATATTTTTCAACTTGATTGCCACGTTTCCACTCTGCAACAGTGGACAAAGTCTCAGTGAAGCCGAGAAACTATCACATTGAGTGTTGGCATGAGTGTGAATTGAATAATATGAAGAACAAGAAGTATAAACCTAAATGTTCTTCCTTAATAGCATTAGATTGACCAAAGTTCCATTCTGTTGTTGTAGTGGTTCCACATTAATCTGAACTTTGAAAGAAAAACCTTGAAGATATGTATGCGAATTAAAAGTATGGCAGGAATCTTAGGGTTGAAACATTTCAGTTCTCAGGTAGCATGGTTTTGGGAATCCAAATGCTTCTGAAATGAAGGGAAATTTTATAGGGGCGTGGAAATATTTCAAATATAGTCCAAACTTTAGATCTACATTTAGTCATATTCAGAGTAAAAAAGTGGAACTTATTATGTTTTGTCAAATTTAAATCTCATTTATTCAAGAGCTTTCTTCTAAGGGTGAAAAACTACAAGGAACTTTAAATGAGCACTATGTGGCAAATAGTTATTTTTCCCCCCTAGTCTGGATCATGTCTACCATACATGGACTGGGCAATTTAAACCTTTTCTCCAGCCATTCCTGCTAGTGTGCAGGAGCTAACAAAAAGCAAAAACTCGGTGCTAAGAGACTTGCCTCTTTTTTACCTCCCTCACAGGCCCCTCAGTTTAGTCTGGCCACCTCTTAGTGACCCATCTAATTTCTTATCCATCCATACTAATAGTCTGGCCCCCTATGGAACATGGAAATGGAAACTATATCTTGGATTTCATTTAAGACAGCAAAATGTTTTGGATGGATTCATATATTCAAATACACACTTAGAACAAACATCCATCTCTATAAAGAGTCATTAATGTTTCTCTGACAAACAGAAAGGATGACATCAAGTGGGAAAAGCCATCAGCAGTGGAATAGGCTTCAGATAATGGTTTCAGCCAGTGTAAATTGAGTTCTGCCTCTCTGCTTCTGAGTTCTGCCTCTCTGTGCTGTCTGATTTGGGGCACACATGCTTGTGTGTTCTCTCTCACACACACACCAAGAAATTGCCATGTTATCTTTCCTTAAAGCATGTAAAATAGCATCATATTTACATAGATAATACTGCATTTTCTGTGAATTGTATGAGAAATGGAGAAGCCACAGGTTTTCCAATGCCAATTAAAAATGAAGTATAGCCTCAAGTTTCCACTTGCAAACATCCAGAGACATCAACTAGTTCTAGTTAGAGAGAAAATGCTTTCCAGGGAGCTCCTATCCACCAGAGAGAGGGGGAAACAGAGTAAGTTTTACTTAATATATTAAACACACTGAATCAGATTGTCTGTGACACCTATCCTGCGTGACAAATGGGTTTATAAAGTATTATTCACATAGCATAATGGTAATTTGTCTGCTAGGTAGCTGGAACATATGCATTACATTTTTTCTTACAGTTATAAGTCATCATTTCAATACATGGAATACAGGGAAAATCCTTTTTTCCCCCTCTCTCAACAGGGGATAAATAGGATGTCAACCCTGAAGTTACAATGGTTTCCCAAAAGCAGCATCAGTAATTTATTCTTGTACTTACCCATAAGTAGCAAAAGAGATGGTTGTTTTGGGATTGCAGCATTTTGGAGTAATATATCAAGACCTGTATCTGAATCATCATTTTACAATATGGTAGCATCATGCTGATCTGAGCAGCTGTCACAGTTTGTAGAGATGTCATGAAATACATTCAGCACACTCCTCTCAAAGGAACAGGTGGCCTTTTAATCTAAGCATACTCAAAGAAAATCAGTTATCAGTACTATATTAAACTGCAATAATTAGTCTTGTCCCTCACTAAATTGATTGCATTTTTAATTTTTTATTTTTTTGGCAGTATTTGTCAAAATTCCCATTCTTGTTTTCCTATTGACATACAATTGATAGCCAAGAGATCAATAAAATTTGAAATAGGAAGCATATCAGATTAAGCATACCAGATTAAGATAATGTGTTAGCAAAAAAGAAAAAAAGAAAAAAAATGGGGTGATAATCATGTCAGTTTCAGAGCCTGTTCTCACTTCTTTTCTTTTTAACCTTTTATCTTAATTTTATTTTGCAAACCATTTCAATTTATTTTAAATTATGAACAAATTCAGAATGTAGTATTTTCCAAACTTTGTTTACAAGTTTATAATAAGGCCCTGAATCCCTGAACTATAGTTTATATAGTTTGTAAAATAGTTTGCCACAACAAATATTGCCACAAGATTGTGAATAAAATTAGAATTTCAGAGCTAAGAATGTTTACTTTTAGGTCCTACCATTCTTAGAATCCTTCAGCCAGCATGCAGTATTCTGGGAATGTTAGTCCAAACAATAACATTTTTGAGCTAAAAAAAAAAAAAGAAATGAATGAAATATAGTGTTGGGCATCCTGCATGATTTTTTTTTTTTAAAAAAAAGCCTCCTTCTGATACTGAAGAAAGGTAGTAACTAACCAGCCTCTTCATGAAGGGTTTTCCATAATTTGTAGGTAACTCAGAAAGACCAAATCATGATTTGGATTCTTGTGCTTTCAAATAGTTTCTGACTTATAGTGACCCTAACGCATATCTATCATGGAACTTTCAGGGAGATGAGAGTGTGTGACACGCCAAACATCATTCAGTTGGGTTTCCACAGCCAAGTGGAGAATTGAACCCTGGTCTCCAATAGTCCAATACACAAAACACTTCACCACACTGACTCTCATGAGTACTCACCCATAAAATCAAAGGATCTGTGGACACTCAAAGGAGGGTCTCCAGTTATCTTGGTGGACAAGTGGGATCATACAGAAAGATGCATACTTCAGATACTGTTCTCCCACATCATGAAGAACTTCGTAACTTTAAAGCAGCATGTTAAACTATACAAATAAATGGACTAGAAGCAAGTGGTGATCACAAAATAGAATCATAACAACTCGTTTCAGTTAATACTCTTATTACCATATTCTATACTGATGGTTTCCAGGTTGTCTTCCAAAGCAACCCTTGTGGAATTAAATTAATCTAGTAAAGAGGTAAGAGGAACATGGGTCACAGACATTGTGCTATTAGCATCCAGGTAGGGCAATAGCTGGTAAGTTATCCTCATCCTAAAGTGCTGAAATACACGTGTGCCTCAAGTCACAAAGACAGCTCTAAAAATACCCACAAACCCCCCCCTCTCTTCCCCAATTGGGGCATTTATTTATTACCTCTCTACTCATATGGCAATACATGATATATGAACACACTTTTAAAACATTAAATAAACAACTAAAGACTCATTAAAACACTCAAGGTGTCTCTTTTAAAACAGTTTTTAAAACAGCTTTTTTAAAAAAAACCTGTAAAAACAGTTTTTAAAGCATTACATCATGCATCCCTAATTTTAAGGCCAACTGGAACAACAGTCTTCACTGCCTGCCAGAAAGTCAAAAGAAATGGAGTGAGACCCACCTCTTTATGGGGAAGTTCTACAGTCAAAGGGCCATTCCAGAGAAAGCCCCATCACAGGTACTCACCAGTCTATCTTCATGACAGGGGGACACATAACAGGGATTCCAGTGATGATTCAGAAGAGGAAATGAGTGCAGTTCTTGTTAAGACTGAAGTTTTGTGGTCTCTAAAATACATGCATGTTAAGCTTGATAACAGTCTGACCATCACATTTTACACTAGTAGTAGCTTCCAAACAGTTTCAAAGGCCAGCCTCATGATACAGTAATTAAAACACTATACATTTAAGGAAAGTGTAATCCTACCTCAAATTGGTGTCAGATGGAAACCAATCTAAAACACTATTATCCTGGACAAAGAAGCCACCTACCAACACAGCCTCCATCTCATCAGGACTGAATTTCAGTTTATTGGCCTCATTGGGTCCATTACAAAGTCCAGACACTGATTAAGTATTTTCACCACTTCTTCTTGGTCTGCTGAGGAGGAAAGGAAAGGAAAGGAAAGGAAAGGAAAGGGAGCTGTCTTTCTTTAGCATAATTGTGAAATTACACTCTAAGCTCCATAGGACCTTACTCATTGTTTTCATGCTGACAGTAAATGCATATTGGGCAGGATACATAATCACAACAGAAAAGAAGTAAAGAGTTCAATCAGAAGACTCCTGCTCCTACCTTCTGTTGGTTATCCAAATATGATTTGGATTTTTTAGTGATGCCCTGTCCACTCCCAACATGAACATTATCCTTAATCATGATAAAGCAAAAGCCACCAAGAGATTCAGGAGAATAAACAGGTATATTTCTCCAATGTTTCTCCTGGCAAAGATCATTGTGCAGGATGACAGAGATTTTCCTTTGCCAAAACTAGGTGTAAACTCCAAATGAAATGTATCACAAAATCAGTTTTATCTTAGAGCTGGCCACTACATCTTGAAGCATCATTCTCAGCCATTCCCATGACCATTTAAAATGTCCAAAGAGCATATGATATGAAAGTCCTCTACACGAGGACAAATGAGATGATCTGAAAATATGTAACCTAACTACCTGTGTTTTGGCAGAAATTAATTCTGGGCAAAGAAAACTGATATGAGATCCTCATCACAAATACTGCGTACAAGGAGCAGTTGAGTATGCCTTTACTCTGAAAGTGTAAGCGGCAGAAGCAGAGAACAAGTTCCCACTGACATTACTGGCATTTCTTTCACATGCTGTAGCTGTGTGTATGGGGTTAGGGATCAGAATATAGATCAGGCTATAGTAGTAGATCTCTGTGAAATTCAGAGCAGATATGTAGGGATTTCTTTCTCCTCAGGTTTAATCATAAGAACAACCAAATAGCCCCCTCCATGCACGCACACACCAGTAGTATAGTAATAGAATAATACAATAGTGTGTGTGTTTAATGCTACTGTGTGTTGTCACTAATCACATCATTTTGGTATTGTTGATGGCAGAAATTAAAGTGGACTTTAAAACACACTGCTAACAATCAATGGTTCATTCTTCTTGACATTATAATGACAAATGAAGGAGTTAACTTAAGAACTTAGTATTCTATACACAAATATCTTTCCAAGTAAAGAGCTTTCAAGACTATTAGGAAGTATATAGAGTTACCCGCACTGAATAGTTATGATGTAAAACTTTAGGGTAATGATAAAATTTATCATGGGATGTAAATGAACTTAATGAACCATCATTGTACCAAAGAAAGGAGGGCTGGAATATCTCAGCAGGAAGACATTTAAAATCCATGTTAAGAAGAATCCTTGTGAAGGGAAAAATTAAAAAATTCTAAGATTTATAGTTTAGGGCTATCATTCTTTTCAAGGTCTGAGGAGTGGCTTATTTCTATGCAAGGTGCATTTATATCCAGTACTTGAGTAAATGGGAATTTGTGAGGGATAAGGGTTTTTCCTGTATCTGAAAAATAGTTATGCCTGACATTCTACATTCTACAGAATGTTGCTGATAGAACATAAATCTTATTTGTGACAGTAGAGTCAGAATAACAGAGAATAAGAGGGGAGCCAGTAGGGAATGTTGAAAATTCAACTTCAAATTTGGAGCAAACTCTAAACTAGCAATAGAAATTGTACAGTTGATGGGCTATATATGGCCTGGACCTTCTTCTCTAGTCTTCAAGATGATGAAGGAGTATTTCAGGGCAAGACTGCTGCCTTTAAAGTTCTATTTATGTATATTCTCTACACTTTCTAGACTTGGTTTATTATTATTATTATTATTTTATTATTATTATTATTATTATTATTATTATTATTATTATTTTATTATTTGAATGACTTACAATATGTAGATATGGTTGATGCTTAATGTATCATGCTCAGTGATATCACCATGGACTACCCTTTGTAGCATTACCTAGGGCTCTCCTCTTGTAAGATAACAAGGTATCATCCTTACAAATCAAGTTTTGCCCTGAAATTTCAGTCCTAGGATAGTCCTGCCCTTGAGGCTTCCATGTGATTCTCTTCCCCAGAACCCCACAGCTCCCCAAAGATGAAAAATCACTGTTGGGGAAATGTTTTGCCTTTTTTTCAAGAAGATTTCCACCCAGAAACAGACAGAAAATTCTTTAAAAAGTGACTGCTGGTGACTTCTGTTTGTAAAAAACATTGTTTCTGGTTACCCAAGCATGGAATTGATGCAGCCCATGCCAACAATGATCATCAGTATCTTTGTACAACACCTTAGATATAAATTTGAGTGTGGAGCAAAATGGAATATTTTCCTTTAAAAAAAAAAAGGAAAGTGGGTGTGGCTTTAACTTCTGATTAGCTAAACACTTTTCATATTTAGAAATAAATACTACAGAAACGTTTGTAGGCTTTCTATAAATATTAGTTATGCACTGAATTAATTCTAAATGGAAATCCATAGTTTTCTAGGCCAGTTCAAAAAAAAAAAAAACATACCAGAACTAAGTTGGATTTTATAATGGGATGCCTCAGAAACAATTTGGGCCATGCTATACTTTTGCAAGCCAGTGTGGTGTAGTAATTTGAGAGTTGGACTATGTCCCTGGAGACCAGGATTTGATTTCCTGCTTGGCCATCGAAACCTAGCAGTGACCCATCACATTCACTCAGGCTCAGAAAACCCCATGACAGGTTCACCTCAGGGTTGCCATAAGTCAGAAATGACCTGAAGGCACACAATAACAACAACATACTTGTACAAAGCTGCATTTTTAAGTAAATCTGCATTCCATGGTGATGCCATTGTTTCACATAAGAGCAGGATGTCTTTTTACATGTCCATCATTGCCTTCAACAATACTAGTAAAACTGAGGGCTGATGGAACCTGGTGGACTTTGTTTAGTCCACCAAATTGCTAGTATCTGTTAAAACCCACCACTTCATTCAAGTTGTTGGAATGAAGAAATCAACATGAAAAAGGTGGCTCTGTTAAACACTTTCCAGTGACATCCCAACAGGGTTTTGAGTTTCATTCAGTACCATCTCTGTCTAAAGTGGCCAACTGTAAACATATCATCATCATTGTCATTGTCATTACAATCATCAACACAACTACTATTTATATCCAACATTTTCCCCAAAACTGGGACTGAAGTGTTTAAATATTAAAAAGTAACAATAAAAATCATACAAAAAGGAATGATTAAAACTGAATTAAACTAATACATTATATTAAAAACATATACTCTATATTATTATTAGCTTAGCTTAGCATTTTTCACCTATATCACAAGCTGCACCTATGGAATTTCTGTCTTCTCTATTACTTTTAATGGTACAGGAGCCTCATCCTCTTTTGGTCTACATTTATGTTGTTGAACCCAAGCCTTGTTACTCTTTTTGGCATCTGGAGTATGGAAACACTTAGGCTACTGGTGATGGGAAACTGAAAAGTCTTCCTTTTAAACTTTAGTCTCTTACCTGAGTTACTGAGCACTGTCCAGCCGGCATTTTACTAGCTTCTTTGCAAGAATGTCATGGGGAACTTTGTCAAAGGCCTTACTGAAATCAAGACATGCTATGTCTACAGCAGTCCATTAATCTATCAAGCTTGTAACTCTATTTAGTCTGGCATGACTACTTTTTGAGAAACTCATGTTGACTTTTAGTGATCATGACATTGCTTTCTAAGTAATTACAAACTGTCTGCTTAATGCTCTAGGATCTTCCCTGGTATTGATGTCAGGCTGACTGGGTAATAATTATTTGAGTCCTCTTTTTTTTCCCATCTTGAAGATGGGGACAACATTTGCCCTCCTCCAGTCCTCTGGGACTTCTCCTGTTCTCCAAGAGCTGTCAAAGGTTATTGCCAGTGGTTCTGGCAATAATGTGGCCCTGAAGACTTGGATTCATCTAGTGTAGCAAGGTACTCCTGTACTACTTCTCTACCTATTCTGTACTGCATTTCCCCCACTTCCCCACCTGCTCCCCATGCCCCAGGTTGAATACTTCCTTTCTTTTTGGGAGAAAACTGAAGCCAAAAAGGTGTTGAGTAGCTCTGCCCTTTCTTTTCCCTCTGTTAGTATTTGGCCATCTTCTCCATGCAGCAAACCTATCATTTCCTTGTTTTTCCTTTTGCTGTAGATGTATCTAAAAACAAACAAACCCTTTTCATTGTTTTTAATCTCTCTGGTGAGCCTGAGTTTATTCTGTGCTTTAGCTTTTCTGACCTTCTGCCTACATATCCTGGCTATATATTTGAACTCCTCTTTGATGATCCCCCCATTCCTCCATTTCTTGTACATGTTTTTTTTAACATTTAGCTCAGCTGAGAGTTCTTTAGTCAAGCGTTCTGGTTTCTTTAAACATCTCCAATTTTTCCTCCTTGTTGGCACAGTTTTAAATTATGCCTTCAGTATTTCACTTTTAAGAAATTCTCATTCATCATGAACTCCCTTCTTTTGCAATATTCTTGGCCACATAATTTCAGTCAGTAATTCCCTAAGTTTACAGAAATCACCTTTTTAAAAGTTTAAAATGTGTGTCTGGCTACACTTGACTTCTATTTTCCACTGAACGACAAACTCCAATAGAGCATGGTCACTTCCCCCTAAGGATCCCACCACTTCCACCTGATTAACAAGGTCATCCCTGTTGGTCAGGATCAGATCTAAAATAGTGGATCCTTTGTTGACTCTTCCACCTTCTGGACCAAGATTTCATCTCCCTTATTAATGAGAAAATCAAATAACAGCAAGAGGAAGTTGAAGAGCAGCAAGAAGAAACTGAACAGCAGCAAAACCAACAGTGTCAGCCTGAAGTGAATGTCCAGGTGACCCTGGAAGAATCTATACATCAAGTAACCCCGGTCAAGTCTCAAAGGAGACAAGTTCTGGTAGTTGGGGACTCCTTGCTTAGAGGAACAGAAGCAACAATTTGCAACTCTGATGGGATGAATCGTGAGGTGTGCTGTCTCCCTGGTGCCAAAATCAATGATGAAACAGAGAGGCTAATAAGACCAGTCAAGCCCACTGACCATAACCCCCTCCTTTTGGTTCACCTCAGAACCAATGACACTGCAAGGGACAGCTTTCAGCACATCACAAAGGATTATGAAATGATGGGTAGGAAACTGAACTCTTCCTACCTGTAAATTGGTGTGCAGGTTGTGATTTCAACTCTCCTCCCTGTTGAAAGATATGGCCGATGAAGAGAGAGAAGAGTAATGGAGGTCAACAACTGGCTCTGCAGTTGGTGACACTAAGAAGGGTTTGGGTTTTTAGACCACAGTCTGCATTTTCATGAAAATGGTCTTCTGACAATGGATGGGGTGTACCTCACAACCATTGGCAGGAATGCTTTTGCTAAGAGTCTTGCAAAGCTCATCAGGAGGGCTTTAAACTGTGTTTGGGCAGGGAAGGAGACAGTATTTGGCAAAAAAACCCAAATATTATAGGTAGAGCAAGCCAAGTAGTGCTAGAGACCAACAGTGGAAGGAAAAGCAACTCTAGTAAACGGCTTGCAGGAAGAGCACATGGCCTTAAATGTACTAATGCACAGAGCATGGGGAATGAACAAGATGAACTGGAACTCTTAACACAACAAAATAAATATGATATAATAGACATCACTGAAACCTGGTGGGATGAGTCTCATGATTGGTTATCTTGTTATTCTTTTTCGATTATTCTGGTTATTCTTTTTGGGTTTTGTAGTATTCTTGTTATCTTGAGATACCTTAAAATTCTTAATCAGGATTGTCTGTTCTCCATCCTTCCATTTCCCTTTATTCCAATCACAGTCCCAGGGATATACTGCACCTGATTATATTCCTGTAATAGGCCATCTCCTTGTTGCCTTTTCAGTATTACACTTACTACTGTAGTTTATTCCATGAAACTTTCAAAATCTTCTACATTTCATTGTTGTTTCTATCAGATTTTATCTTAGTTAGAATTAAATAATCATAGCACAACCTCTTAGCCTTTTCCCCAAAGACTAAGGCCATTTCCAGCCTACACTTTTATAGTGCTATTATTCTACTTTCAAAATCCTGTGGAATCCTGGGCTTTGCCTTTTAGGGAGAGGCCTTTAGAATTCTTAGTCCGAGAGCTCTTTGGCCTCAGTAAACTACAAACCCCAGAATTCCACAGGATGTAGAAAGAGAAATAATAGCACTATAATAGTGTAGTGAGGAAATGGCCTGAGACTCAATGGGGTCTACACATTAAAACTGTGGCCCTTTCTGCACCTTACCGTCTTCTAGCGCTGGGGTGCGGGGATTGCGTGAGCAGCCTCCGATGAGAGGCTCTTGCGTCCGGGGTACTTCAGCTCCGCATGGGCTGCCTGCTCACACAAGAGCCCCGCATCTTCCTTCCATAGTGCAGCCTGGGAGTTTCCCAGGCTGCACTGGGGCAGGAAATGTGACCAGTGCAGCTCCGGAGGCCCCGCACACCAGGTAAGTGTGCGCAGGGCCTGGGAGCAATGCACGATCCTGCACCATTTTCAGCTTCTAGCCGAAAATGAAAAGATGCGCGATTGGTGCCTGCCAGCCCCTGGAGTGTCGTGCAATTGTGAGTGCGTCATGCAGATCGCTCCTCACAATCGCGCGACGTTCCAGGCCCTCTTTCACGTGGAAAATGCCGTGTGAAAAGGGCCTATAACTATAACAACATGCAAAAAGTCAGCAGTAAAACCAAACTAAAGCAACTATATCCACATATTATATTAACTGTACTAAATACATCTCTACATTTATTTCATCCATTTCATCTATTCAAGCTTTTATTTATAGACTCCAGGAGAGTTTTCTTTGTTGTGTAATTCTGTCCCATAAATCTCTGTTTGCTGTGATGCTGATGGCAAGCTATTTTATGCATTAAGCTAAGCACAGGTAAATTCTTAACCATAATTTCTTTCTTTAGAAAGAGTACTAATTAGTTGGCTACAGGAAATTAATAATTCTCCCCCCTTTACCTTAATAAGATACATATGAAAGTCTTTATAACTTGTCTCACCTTAAGAACCTGCTGGTGATTTTTTAATCTCTACAAATTAGAAAAAAATATCAAAGACTAATTTAGGGTTTAGGTGTGATTCCTATTTTGGAGGGTTTTTTTTAAAAAAAATTGTTAGAAATTCCAGATGAAACATATATTCCCAAGAAGTAATAAGACCTCAAGCAGTTGTACTTAGGTTGAAACACTTTAAAGAAAATTAGAGAGGAAGGGGGAGAGACGGATGAGAAGACAGCTCAGAATGATTAGAGAGGGAAAAAAGCATTTGGTGCAATCTTGACAGAACTTCACAGTGCTAGAGAAAAAAATACTAAAAACATGTCTACAAAAGCTTATGCTGCCAACTTAGGCCATTTCCACACTACAGTGTTAAACTGCTGCTATTCCACTTTCAACGCCCTGTGGAATTCTGGGGTTTGTAGTTGACTGAGACCAAAGAGCTCTTTGGCTGAGAATTTGAAGTGCCTTTCCCTAAACTACAAACTCCAGAATTCCATAGGAGGTTGATAGTGGAATAGCAGCACTTTAACACTGTAGTGCGGAAATGGCCCTAACAACTTCTAATATTTGGTTCTTTTTAGGTGCATTAGGATGCATATCCCAATTCAGTTATGATCAGGTAAGTTCATAACAGCCATAGTAATTAAAAACAACAACAACAACAACCCTCACTCTATTTAGGTAGGAGGAGTCTTATGGACTGTCAAGATCACCTTATCCATTAGGCACTTTAAGCACAGTGCCTAGGGTCTATAAAGATTCTAGAGCCCATGGTACGTTAAGGTGAGGCAAAGAGTTGAATGAAAGAGTGTCTAGGGCCTATGAAAACCTTGATATGGCCCTGTTGACTGCTTCTTACATTTGTTTCCTTTGGCTTCTTCCTATGCAGTTTCCTATGCTATTTACTATACTTTACAATCCTGATTAACAGAGAACCATTCTTCTCTGGATAAGTGATTCCCATTGTGTTGACTTAATGAAAATGTTCATGTTTCTATAAAATGTATTCCTTATAATATAGGACATATAGGCCTCATGCAACAAGTAGGGAAAAAAGCATGTGCATAGTAAACATAAAGTTTCTATTGGAATATAATATGTCTATGTGATAATAGTTTGATCATTGGTTTACAGCTCTCAAGATGAGGGTTCGAATCCCCAGATGGACATGGAACATCATTGGATGACCTTGGGCAAGCCATACCCTTTCAGCCTCAAAGGAAGGCAAAGGCAAACACTCTCTGAACAAATCTTGCCAACAAAACCCCAGGATATATTCTGCTTGCAGTGGCCATAAGTTGCATTTGACTTGAACACATACAACCACCATGACAACAAATGTGATATGAAGATACTCCTCTTGGAGTGATTTGGTTGCTTTAATAAATAGCCAGAAAGATTACAGGTTATTATCCTGTCATAGAAATTCAGGAGCTTAAGAGAATCTTAAGGACAATATGGATGTTGACCTGCCTACTGGTTAATATTGTGGTTTACAACCTCTGTCACAGCTTCTGTAACCAAAACAGTAAAATAGAATTTCAGCTAGACACAGATTGACAGACAAACGACAAAAAACATTCTGTTCCTCAACAAACAGATGGGATAGAGGAACCATGTGTGCTTCCACTGGTTTGAAAAATGGATCTCTGTAAATAATCTACACCAGCCAGACTTAAAATTGCATGTCTGCCAAAAGCTGACTCCTCTCTCCACAAATGCCTTGAACAATTGTTCAGTGTTAAATATGTGATCAAATACATTATCCCACTGTAGTGATTTTGGAATACAATGCCTCCTTCCTTCCAGGGAATGATTATTCCTGGTGAAAGTGGCACTTCTGCTTTTCTATAGATCTCTTCAAGGAGCACTGGCGTGAGATGTGGAATGTACAGCTGCATTGAAAGTCTATTGAAGGACTGCCCATGGGGTGGCCATATTCTAATTCTCCAAACCCATGCAGCTTTATTTCCATATTATGCAAATAATTTTATAACTTTATCATAATCATAAATTATAATTATGATAATTATAAAATTATAATTATGATAATTATAAAATTATAATTATTAGAGGTTGGAAAAGGGGTTGACTAGAATGCTCCCTACATAGGGACTCCTTAAAATATACCTTTCACCATTGCCATATGGATAAGACTGGCTGCTTGACTGCTACATTTCCTTGGGAAAAAGGTCATCTTTGTCACCTCAAATTTCACATTAAGTAACTGTTTGAAAACCAGCTTTCTAGGATAAGTCTTAGCCAACCTGAACTGACTTAAGTTATAGAAAGTGACAAGCTCATGGTGTTTTTAAGGAAATCTCTCAACTCTCTGGGTAGCTCTGAATTTTTCTCTCCAATATGAAGCATTCTATATTTATCAAATAGCTGAGATAAGGAATATGCATGGAAAGATTTCTAAGAATGAGTGACACATTGTCTCTGGAAGGGTGTGCCCCTGCCACTGGTCATTTTTCTTGTAATGGTTTGCTGATAAAAGAAAGTATTTTGAAAGATGTTAGGAGAATTTCAAGTTTTATGGCAAGGTGTCTCAGAAAAGAAAGCAGAGAGAGAGAGAGAGAGAGAGAGAATGTGTTGCCAGGGGCCAAGTGAAAAGGGTAGTACAAAATGCACCCCCCTTATTGCATTTCTAGTTTCATACTTTAAAAACTGAATTTTAAGTTCAAGACCATATTGCGTATCACCACAGTCTACTTGCAGGGTGTCTTTCTGCAAAACAGAATGACTCTAAAAGCTATTATGCATCAACTTTGGCAGATGGCTGTAGGCATGCAGAGCTAGGCATACTGCTGCTGTTGCCATATTTTGTAATGCAATTTCTATAGTACTGACAGAGTTTTAAGTTTTATAAAAAGTTAAGCCAGGCAAAAAAGATAGACACATGTACATTTGGGTTAACACCTTTCCCCAAGAATAAGCATAATGATTTCCCAAAGGAAGTGTTACCCTGTATGTTGGGGGTCCTGGGAGGGGCGTCCAAATAACCAAACAACAACACAAGATGGGGAAATTAAGCTCGAGCACTCTCTTAAGCTAGCGAGAGGCAGGGTAACTTTAGCTAGGATCTTTTACCCTATGGCTATGACTTCAGGTCAGAGAGCGGCTAGAAAAGGTTTTAAAGTAAACAAATAATATTTTATTGAGGACAAACAACACAAAAGACATGACATATACTAACTAACTGAGAAATAGAAATAGACAGTTTTTGGGGAATGGGCAATATGACACCTGGTCTCATCGTCTTGGAGAGAAGCGGAGGTTGCAGGGGAGGAAACTCAGCACGGTTCGCTGAGGGGAGCTCACTGGACCAACCGACAGCAAGGTGGGATGGAAGTCCAAAGTAGTCCGAGGTAGTCCCAAAAATGGGGACTTTTTATGGGGTGGATTTTACCTACAGGCCATGCCATGCTCGGTGAGAACAAAGGAAATTTGGAGCTGGACAAAGGAGTTGGAAAAGGTCAAGTTTTACATGATGGGTTTAACGCTGGATGACAATAGTATGGCCAGTATGCTGATGGCTCAATATAAAGGAATGGCTCGGCACTTGGCTGTGCGTCTTTGTGTAGATTTGCACTGAGCAAGGCTGGTTTGCAAGAAGGCTTTCCCTGAAGCATCGGAGAGGCTTAAGTTGCCTGTTTAAATGAGGTTTGGAATGTACAACCATTAACGGCCGTGCCCAATACGTGCTCGTCCGGTGGACCTCTGCAAACACGTGGAGTAGGGTGGCAGAGAAAGGTCAAGCAAAGGCCAAATTATTTGATATCAAAAGGATATCAAGTGCTCTCACCAGACATATCATAACTGTGGTAACAGAAGGAAAATATTAAAACTAGGGACATAGAAATTGATCATGACTGACTCAGTGCTGAGTGAATTCTGAGTCTGGTCCAGGTTTGATTATTTGCCTTTTTCCTTTCCTTGCACAGAAATTTCCATGGGTATTTTTCAAAATGGGTGATTTTGTGTGTGTGTGTGTGTGTGTGTAGACTTTTCAAATGGACACTTTTTTAAAAGATGTTTTCCTCCACTGATTTTTGTGTATGATATTAAAATGCTTTCCTTTTGTTCTCTATGCATATTACTTCTAAACACACCATCCATCTCCCACCCAGCAATCACATCACACACTTGGAAACGTATAGATTGCCAGTTGCAGATTGTGCAATATATATGTTTAGTTTGGGGATGTATGACTTGGTAGTTGTGCATTGAATTGTGAACCCCATGTATTTCTCAACTATTCCCAAGTAAAAAATCCATCACCAGGTTAAGGATTGCTCTTTAAATGTCACTTCTTAGATATATTGAGCAGGCTGATACAAATTTTTCTTCCCATCACCCCGCTGATTCTTTTACAACATAAAGAGAGGTCTTTCTCACCTGCAACATGGACAAAGCCAGGATGAACAAAAGTAGGGCAGGACAGACCAAGCAGTACAAGGGATCATCATCCAGGATGACAGAAGACCTTGTTGTTATAAGCCAGCAGAAGTATTTGCTTCTCTTCAAAGAGAGATTCTGCTGTGTTGTGGAAACACTGCTTTCGATGGGACTGGCTCCAAGTCCCAGTTTTTTCAATGTACCTTGTGTATGTAGCTGCTGGTTAAATTGCCTTCATGGCTATAGTGACCTGTAGAAACCTGTAGCATAGACATGATACAATTGTCTTCTCACCCAAATTCTTGAATATCCCCAGGCAGAAGAATAATGAGGTTGTGTTACTTCTGAGGGATACTGTGATCCTCCTATACCCATCTTCTTAGTTTTGAAATTGTTTCTCACTGTCATTACCAATCACAGTCAACAAAGCAAACCTATGTTTTTGTAAGACTGTTTGGCATCAGCTAGTGTTGATGTTGTTTCTTTTCACTCAGTACTTTTCAGTACTTTTAGTCTCCTCATTACGTTTTATGTAACACCAAAGGAAAGTGCTATTTTAATGACAAAGTAGAATTTTAAGCCACTTAACTTGTTTCTGAGAGCCATTTTGTTATTGGTTTTTTAAAAAATAACATCACAATCACTTTTAAGTTTAGGAATGTACTATGAGTAGAAGCCAGCTCATACAAAATTAAATTAGCACTTGAAGAGTTTGGCACATAGCAAAGCAGTCCCATGATTCTTTCACCATATTTTCAGCCCCATAGCTCAGCTCAACAAATCATTTATCAGACTTCTGTCAGAATGCATCATTTTGGAATCTTTCTGAAGATTGGATTTTCAGATTTGAATTTGGGCTGTATTTCTAATACCTGAAAACATTAATTCCACACTTCTTGCAAGCCAAACCTTCTGCCATTATATTTCAAAAATATTTCTCAGCATCCCTAGTTTTGGAAACAACTAATAGATGATGAAACGTATGCATCTTTTTCAACAAAAACATAGGCTGGTGAAATTTCAGGTGTAATGAAATGAGAGAGAAAATTATGCATTGTTAAATTTCTGATGAGACATCTGTATTTTCAAGGGAAGGCAAATCAGCACTTCCATCCCCTTTATATATATATAAAAAAGTGATAAAACTGCCAGGAAAGACTTTTTATTTGAGAAACACCTTTATAACATGTTGTTATATGTTTATATAACAGCAACATGTGGAAAACCTGTAATGTCACAGTGTATCTTGGTATCTAACATTTTATAACAAATTGTTATAAAGCTGACATTGTTTTTGTTTCAACACCAGCATAAAAATGTTTTTTATCATTATTATGAAATCCTTTGGCTCTAATGATTTTATGTCCTTTATACATCTACATGATTTAAACTGTTTTAACTTGTTTTAATTTGTTAGACTGCTCAATAGGTATTTAGATTGTAAATTATCTTTTACTGTTTCACATTTTGAGTTGTTTTACAATGTTTATATTTATTTTACTGTATGTTGCCCTGATATCTTTGGGTATAAGGCAGGATATAAATACTTTAATAAATAAAAATAAGTGTTCTATTCTAGCATAGCTGACGTTACATTGCAATAATTATGCAGATTCAGACCAAGGGGTAAGCCTGCATGTTAAAACACAGCCTGAAATCCTATTGAACATTTACAGGTATAACTCTTCTAGCCAAGACAGGAAGTCAGCACATGGATCTACATTCTTCCTATTTGTCTCTACATTTTGTCTCTTCCAGTTCATTTTCATTTGAGTCATGTAGAAGAATCAGTCAATTAGCATACACAAATTAGAAATATGAGGTTTCTTTTTTGAATATGGCAACAGCAAGAGTTATTGGAGCAGCAGAACTAGCTGCCTCAAAATTTACAATAAAGCTCACATTCCAAACTTAGAATGAGATTGCATGCCTCAGCTTTGGCAATTGACCTCAACTTCATGCCCAATCTACTTCAAATTCCCAAAGCAATTGACTAATAAAGTGCCAGGCTGAATTCTGCTTTTCCCTTATCCTCCAGTAAACACTCCCACACCTAAAGGTGGATGCATTATTACTAGTTAAGCATGAGGTCTGCATTTCAGCAAGAGTCCTCTGGTAAGACACTATAGCTCATCCCAGAACTGTCAGAAAGCTGAGCAAGATCTGCTACATTGCATGGATGAGCAGTGGAATTTACTGAAACCCAGAGAGAATGGTGCATGTTTATGCATAAAGGTCCATCTTTAATGCATCCACATTGTCTTTACACACACACTGCTGAATCCCAAGAGATGATAGAGCACATTTATGCAAAAACTCCTGTCTATAGTGCTTTCACCTTCTCTCTCCCCATGTGTGGCTTTCATAAGCTTCTATCAGCCATTTCCCTCAAATGTAAGCAGTACATATGAGAAAGGAAATGAGAAGAAGTATACCGGCTCTGCCGTTTTCCATCTTCCGCCAACTTCATGGAATATGTCTATAGCCCTTTCTGCACCCCCTACCTAGATCCGTTGTTGTCCAGTCCCAATGAGAGTGGAGATGTGTAAGCTCTCCTCCCCACCAGCTGGCTCCTTCACAAAGGAAGCATGATGGCCATGCTTCTTTCTTCCACAGTGCAGCCAGGCACTTTCCCAGGCTGCACTGGGGCAGGAAGCACCTCCATTGTGCTTCTGGGGCTTCCCCAGGCCAAGTAAATGTGGGATGGTCATGCAATCATGGGTCATTGATGAATGATTTTAATCCAGAATCATGCCACCTGGTGATCGGAAAAAGATGGACAGCAACAACATCATGCAGAAAAGTTGTTGCAGTCCTGCTCCTCTCCTGTCCCAATGCCAGGGTGGAAGGTTCCTGTGGAAAGGGCCTATATATCCAATGAATGGACATCTTTATTTGTGAAGGCTCTCCTCAAGATTTTAAAATTCTGAAAAAATTACACACGCACATACACACACAAAGAGAGGATATAAAAAGGTCTTCTCTATAGTCACCTTTCATGTGTAGACAGCCATGAGAACAGTGCAGGTGGAAAACAGTGTTAGCATGTTTGTCCTCAGACCTATCTTCATGTGTGTAGTACTTACCCCCAAGGAAAATACCTGAAAAGGGCTATAGTCTTCCTAGTATCATTACTAATAAGTCATCATTTTTATATTCTACTAGTGAATGTACCTTTGCCTGGCTTTTTTTAAAAGTCCATACTCAGTAATCTCTATCTTTCCCCTGCCCCATTTTTTAAAACCTTTTCCTCCACCTTTTCACAATGGTCTTTCTCTGTCTTTGGGCCTTTCCTCACTACACTGTTATAGTGCTATTATTCCACTTTCAACATCCTGTGAAATTCTGGGGTTTGTAGTTTCCTGAGGCTAAAAAGCTGTCTGGCTGAGAATTATGAATGCCCCTCCCTAACTGCAAACCCCAGGATTCCATAGGATGTTGAAAGTGGAATAATAACACTACAGCATTGTAGTGCTGAAAGGCTCTTTGTTCCAGTCCTTATTTGGCTTGAACCAACTTCCCCGCATTACAAACCTGTTCTCCTGCACACATTGGTTCTGTTTCTCTTCAGTCCTCCCATACTTTTTTTTCCCTTGCTTGCTTCTCTTTCTCTCTTCTATGGTGTTCATCCAACCTTTCTATCCTTTAACTCTTCTCCTCACCTTCAATAGGTTCAATTTCTTTTTCTCTCTCGGAGTTGTCATATTCTAGTTCCCCCACTTCAAGAATCTACATTAGCATTTTGCTGATTTTTGCTGATTTTATTTGTTGGTTTGGAAGATTTTGTGGTGGATTATGAGAGGGATCATCAGTAATAATGCACACTCTTGATTTCATAATCAGAGGTACTCCATCCAAACTTGTTTTGTAAAAGGAAACCATAAGAATGGGTTTCCTTATATTCTTTAGATATAATGCAGGTGTACACAACCTGAAGACCAAGCTGTATTTTCTGTGCCCATGAATTCTTTTACTTCCCATCTTCTTACTATCTTTTCTCCTCATAGAGCTCTTGTAACTTGTGAGCTATGGGAAATGAATTTATTTTACAGGTTTACCTTTCCCAGCATGAGGGTTCCACAAAGTTTCTAATCCTGCTGAGGGCATCAGAAATTATCCACTGTTCTGTGCCTAAATTGCACTATCTTCAATATCAGCATCATGTTTATTTGTATACTGCCCTTCCATAGAAAAGCAATGCTTAAAGTAGCTTATAGCACCATCAGAAAAAAAAAAGTTTCATAATGCAAAAAGCACATTTTCCAACTAATTCCATATAAATTATAATTCATGCACTAGATTGAACATCTGACAGTAATTACACACAGATATACAAACAGAGAGAGAGAGAGAGATGAAACAATGCTCTAATAAGTCGCAGTGACATCTAATTTTTTTAAAAAAGACAGAAATCTGAATTTTTTAAAAACATTACACTTTTATGTAAGGCTTCACTTTGCCCTCACCACAACTCTTAAAGAAGGCCCTACCATCATGGCCTTTAGACACCAGCGGCAAGTGATAGCCACAGGCTTTATAGCTGGAATCATTCGGGGCATCATCTTCTCAGGCAAGGTGAAAATAGGCCAGAGAGAAACAGAGTTTAGGTCCTGCAGGACTCACAACAATATTAGTAACAGCAGCCTTTGTAGCTGGAGTCATGAGGATACTCTGCTCTTACAGGCCAGATGGAAATCTACTGGAGAAAAAAAGAAAGCACACACACATAGTCTGTTTTTTTTTTTAAATAAAATAAAATCCTGTATTCTAAGTAGTGATAATATGAATCAAAAGGACATAATTAAATAACGTTTCCTAGAGTAGTTTTCTTAGAAAGGCAGAATTATATAGTTGAAATGGATCCTAGGCTGATCTAGTCCAGTTTCCTGCTAATGTAGAAATGCACAGCTAAAGCATTCCTGACATCTAACCCCTGATTAAAAACTTCAAGTGAAGTAGAGATCCTCACCTTCAAAGATTGTCAAGACTGACAGCTTTTACTGTCAGAACTTCTTTTGTAATGTTTAGACAGGTTTTTTATATATATACGTTGAATCCATTGATTCAGGTTTTAATGTCTAGAGTATCAGAAAAGCAGCTTACTCCATTTTCTAGTAATTCAAATAACTGAAGACTGCTATGATAATACCTCTTCTGGAAATGAACATTTTTGTGGCCTCTATGGCTTTTCTAGAAACCAGTTGCAAGAATTTGGAGGAAACCACAAGGCTTCTTGCTTTTTAAGTGACCTCTTACTTGTATGGAATCCTCTTATATTTGAGAAATCCTCTCATTCTGAGGAGCCCCAAATCTGCTATCTGGTGTGCTAGTGACTCAGTGTCATTTAGAGACTCAAAACTGCAATGAAATACATTTTGGACTACAACTCCCCATGGCCGTGTTAGCTGGAATATTGTGGGAACTGTAAATTGGAAAAGAGTTGACAAGCCTTTAAATAGACTATGTCCAAAATACTCAAACCAGTGTTCTTTCCTATACGACCCAGCCATCAAGCTTTGTAGTTCCCCCGTAGAAACACAATCTTCTGTATATTTACAGGATGCTCTACTGAAAGACATCTGCCTGAGGTTATCCCACTATAGCATTAATAGCATTGTGAAAATGTATGGATCTGCCAGGTATTTGGGAAACGTAGAAGCCACACAAACTATACATTGTTAAGTGCATGGATTTTGGCTGCTGTACGTACTTTTCTTTGATTTGGTGCTACTCCATTTGTAATTTCTATGTGCTTTTTCTATACTGCTTTAAATGTAAACCAGCCCAAATATTTCTTTGGGAAAAAAAAGGGACATTTTTAACACATCACAGTTTATGCTTGCATCTCTTAAAGGACAGTTTAAAATTTAGATGTGAATTTCCATAATCTTTGTCATCAGACCATGATTCATTATCAATCATTTTTCCATAAACTATGTCCTGTAACTTTACCAAATTTAGCAGAGCACAAGATGCTGAAAATAGCAGTCACATATTGATGACTTTGACATCATCATTTTCCTGTTCCTACTTTGCATGGTTGATTGCCATTGAAGGGAAGGAAAGGAAGGATGAGGAAGTGTATGACACAATGAGCCCATGTCTTGCACATTTATTAACTATACATGAGAATAATAAAGAGCCTGAAACTGGATTACCATTTCCAGTGTCACCGTGGAGGTCCCTGTCATCGTGTAGTTTCAATCCCTGTGGACATGAAAGAGAGCTTTAAAAAGGTATATTTTGGGATGATAAGGCCCATAAAGTTGCAGATATACAGACCACAGGATTCTGGAAGTTGTATTCCTCCCACATGTAATTTTTTTCCAGCCTCTGACATGGGTCTTAACAATGTTCATTTGATTTTATTAGTGTATTTTGGGGAAATTGTTTCAATATTATATATTAACCTGGAGGAGAGGAAAAACATTCATGAGTGGAAAAAGCTGCAAGATACTTCAGAAGACACAATATTCTGACAGTTGAGTGTTCTATGTATGTGAAGAAGCATACAGATGAAAGGAGGAGGCATTGCAATGCACATCTCTGCAACTCCTGTACAGGTGTCTGTGAAGTTAAGGGTCTTGAGAATGATCACTTGTGCTTTAAACTTATGCAGATTTTTTTTGTGTGTTATAGAAAATTATGCACAAGAGCCTAAATCTTTGTGAAGGTGGAAAGGCTTTCATTTCCACTGATAGAATCAAGGCTAAATAAAATAAAAATTGGAGGGTTGCATTTGATTTAGTAGAAGGAAGTTAATGTTTTCACATGGGATGAGATCTGGCTATCAGTTATTCATATCTGAATTCCTCTGTGTCAAAGAAGGTGTGATATTGACCTATAACTATACTCTGGATTTGGACTGTTAGTCTGGAGTGTTAGACTTGTTAATATAAATGTATATATTCTGTGTTGTTGCTTAGATATGACAGTGAACACTAGTGTCTCTGTTCTGGTGAAGTATGGATTTTAAATTTACTCACAAACCCAACTGATATCAGTGACAGTTACTTCAAATAATTGCTTGACGTTATGGCTTTCAGTCACCATTATGCCAAATGTGTAAACTGTTGATGCCAGGAACTCTACAGCTGTGCATCAGAGGCCATTGTGTGAGTTTCTGAACAATCCTTTAACAAGTTGATATATTTTTGCTTGACTGACATAGGTGTTCTCATTTGGATTGGTTTTGGTTTGATGAAGTTATTGAGACATAAACTCAAATCAATGTTTTACAGTAAGTAAAGCCATGTGAAAACTAGCCTTATGCATTTCATTGAAGATAGCTGTTGAGCCTATCACATTTGCCAACACATTTCATTTAAAAGAAAGAGCTAAATTCATTGTTAGCCTTATGAAGAATAGACGCATTGCAGTTACTGGAGCATGTGACTAAGAAGTCCCCTATGTGTCAACTGCTGTAGGTGGTACTAATGTTGGAGTTAGTCTATACTGTTGAAAGAAATTAGGAACAGAGTATCTGATGATTTTTGAGACAAAAGTAGTAAGTTTTGTTAAAATAAACATATCCTTGGCAGGGGTGGGGAACATTTGGCCTATTAGATGTTTCTGATACATTCTGATTGAGGAACGGATGATTGTTTATTGGTAGAGCACCTGCTTTGCTCGTGGAAAAACTCACTATCTGCCCCTGGTGAATCTGAACAACATGTCTACCACATTTTTGGACTACAACTCTCATGATCTCTGACCACCAAACTATATTAGCATGGATTGATGGATTGATGGTAGACAGAAAAGCATGGATTCTCTACCTCTGTGTGGAAGGATTGGGTAGGACTGAGGTGAAAAATGTCTGCAAACTGAAAAACCACAGCCAGAATAAGCAGTACAAGGCTAAATGTACTAACAATCTAACTCAGTGGTGCCCAAACTTTGGTCCTCTGGGTGTTCTGGACCTCCCCTCCAGGAATTTCTGACTGTTGGCCAAGTTGTTGTGGCTTTTGGAAATTGAAATCCAAAACTTATAGAAGACCAAGGTTTAGGAGCCACTATTCTAACTAAAAGGCATACCCTCATTACTCACAAATTTCACCTAAACCAGGAGAGAGCGAAGTGCAGGTGACATCTGTGATTCATGGGATTCCATTTTATACCTCTAAAGTCTCTCAGGTGACCCCTCAATCCTCAAATGGCTCCAAACTGCTCAAAACCTCTGCAAAACGCATCTCATCTATCTGAACGCTATCTGAAAACAAAACTAAAAGTGATGTGTTGACATTTGGTGAATCTATTTGGTTAATCTATTTAAGTTGTATTGGTCTGGAAATGGAGCAAGAGAGGGGAGCATCCTGACATGAGTGCAGCTGAGGCCTAAATGTCAAGCTTCTTAACAACCTCCTCAGCCTTCTCTTGAGTGAAGCACCTAAGTCCCAAGGGCAACCCAAATAATATGGGTTGCTTCCTGTTTCCCGCTTAATTTGAATGTAATCCAGGGACTCCCCACCCAAGTTGCAGTGAGAGCCTGAATCCCAGGTTAGCTTAAAGGGTAGCCTCTTTTCCAACCCCTGGGATTCAGGACCCTAAAAGGGGCTCCAGACCCCTACCCTACACCAAAAGGTGATCACCAAAGTTTAAATTAGAGATGGGACAAATCCAGAATTTTCTGAATCCGAATCTGGATTCGAATCCCTGGAAGGTTCTGGGAATCCACTAATCTCGCAAATCTCAAATCTTTCGAATCCTTGGTTTAAAAAGCAATTGCTCACTCTGCACATCCTTGTAGACCACCTCCAAAGCACTCACACTGGTGGTGGTGGATGGTGTGCAGAGAAGGGGTGATTGCTTCCTCTGCATGCCCCTGCCAGCTCGTGCCAATGTGCCTGCATGGGCAGTAGTAGTGGGCATGCAGAGAACAAGCAATCATCCTCTTTTCAAATCCCTGCCACAGCAAGTAGAGGACCTGGGACATGCAGGGAAGCAGCGATCACTGGGCCTGCACCCTCTGCAGGTCTCCTCTGGAAGGCCTGCATGTGGCGATCGGCAGCCCTACATGTCCCTGCAGGCCTGATCCTGGGTGCCTGTGTAAGCGCAGGTCCTGAAGCATGCAAGGACATGGTGATCGCCGGCCCTATACGCCCTTGCAGGCCTGATCCCAGGCACACACATGATCTCAGGCCCTGAGGCATGCACGGATGTGGTGATTGCCAACCCTACATGCCTGATCCCTGCGAGTACAGGGACCGAGCCATGCAAGGATGTAGCAATTGCCAGCCCTACATACCCCTGTGGGCCTGATCCTGGGTGCCTGTGTGAGCGCAGGCCCTGGGGCATGCAAGGACATGGTGATCGCCAGTCCTCCATGCCCCTGTGGGCCTGATCCTGGGTGCACACATGAGCGCAGGTTCTGATATGCCCTGCACACTGCTGCTGCATGGAGGGCCAGAATGTGAGGGGGAGAATGTGGAGGGCAGTGGGCACTTCTGAATGTGAAAGATTTGGTTCGCCTAATTTAGCCTGGGGATTTGAATCCATGAATCTCGAATCCTTGCCAAGGATTTGAGGATTCGGTTGACCCATCCCTAGTTTAAATTCTCTCCCCACTACCTGCCAAAAAGAAGGCTATTTAAATAAGCCACCCAGGACCAATTGTTCAAATCCCACAGATACAGTAAGGGATGGGGGGGAGGTAAAAGAGAGGTAAAAGATTCCTATCTAGCCCTTTAGCGAACAGACAAGTCTCACACTGTGAGAGAGCATGTGATGGGGCAACTCCCCCCCCCAAATCACATGTTGTAATCTGGCACAAGATGCCAATCATTCAGCATTTGGATCTCTTCCATGTAGATCACCAAATGGTTACCCTCTCCAGCAGTGACACCAATCACACAGCTCTAGGTGAGCATTCTGGTTGAATTGGGAGCACTAGTATGGTTGCAGGTGAATGGGGGGATGACCCTAGTCCCCTACTTAGTTGCCCATTCTTGATGTAAAACATTGATGGGGAAACAATTGGCTTTCAAGATGTTGTTGGACTCTGGCTGCCATCATTTCTCACTATTGGCTCTGCTGGTAGTTGCTCTCCAACAAATTCTGAGGGGCGTCATATTTCCTACTCCTGATCTCATGCATGTGGGTATAGAGACAATATATATATATATATATATACACACACACATACATACATACATACATATATATACATACACACACACATACACACACACACACACATACATACATACTAGTTTAATATAGGGCATGCAGTCTCTTGAGACATTCTGGCTAAAGCTTAGAGCTGCCTTTACTAAATTTATTTAATTTTATTTTTGGAACAGACTTCTGTGTGAAAGGCCTGTTAGTATAATAAAATAGAGAAATTTGCTGTGACTGTGACTCCAAGTAATTAAACGTGTAAAACACACTCGCGCACATGCGCACACATACATGTAAACTAGGATTTTTGCAAAATACATACATGCTTCCATGATAAGCAAAACTGAAACTTCAGTTATGACTATCATACAGAAATATTATATGTGTATGTTATATGTAATATGTTTATCATCTTCCTTGTTGCAGCATCACTGATGAAACCAGTTGCTTGTTGTTTTCCTTAGTTTCCTCTGTCCTACTCTCATAAACAAAGATTAGTCTCTCAGAACAAAACAAGTTGTTGCTTCATTGTTTAATGCCAGAGCTGTTCCCAATTGTACACTGACAAGTCTGGGTAATCTCAGAAGGAGCTCTTCTAAAGGGAACAAAGATTAGACATTACCCATGCAGGTCTGCAGTGAGTTTCTCTTCACATTGATGTCTATATAGCACTTAAATTGTTTCACGTCATTACTTGCCTGAAATTTAGTGATCATTAATGGGCCTGAGAATGAGCAAGATAAAAAGAAGCTCCATTTTTAGTTCTGAGGATGGTTTACTTGTTCTGTGTAGCCTTGTTTACAACCAAAGAGGTGTGTGATGTTGATTAAAATTTAGCTCCACACATATTTTGGTATGAATATAACTGCAAGTTGATCGTGAGTGTAATGTAACTTTGAATTGTGATCATATGTTATCACACACTGCAAGCAGACTGTAGCTTTTCATTTCTTATATGGATAGTGTCTTTCATATTAAAAATAAATCTCAGCTCTCCTTGCAGAGAACATGTAAGGAAGAATTTATTACTGCATACGTATATGCAGTAGGGATGGGATGTATGTTGATTAATATCAACAACCTTGACAAACAACAACAACACGTAAGATACCCTGTAAAGCAAACGGAGACCATTCACCAGGCTGTCCACATCTCAGGTTTTTGCATTTTGCTCAGCTTTGTGTAGGTTGCTCAGCTGTACACAATTGTATGGGCACATGAATTCCTGTGCAGAAAAAAACAACAACAATATAGCAATAGCATTTGTTTCTATACCGCTTATCAACTAAGTGTTATCTAAGCGGTTTACAATGTATTTTAGCTAATTGCCCCCAACAAGCTGGGTACTCATTTTACCGACCTGCAGAAGGATGGAAGGCTGAGTCAACCTTGGAGCCTGGCAGGATCAAACTCACAACCTTGTGGTTGCAGTACTAGCATTTAACCACTGCGCCACCAGGGCTGTGTGCAGAAAACATAGCTTTTTTAAATTTTAGTTTTGCAAATGAATCAGTGAATTTTGCACAATATGCATATTTAATGCCCCAAATGCATTTTCTTTCTAGGAAAACCATGTGCACTTTTTGAGAATTTCTTGTCTCTAGTACATATAGTACTCAAAAGTATGCAGAAACTCTTGCATTCTCAGTGAGTGGGGAGAAAACTGATGAAGTTTTTCACTGTTACATGTATGAAGGGGAAAAGCAAAGCAAAGATTTTAACTTCTAGAGTGCATGTGCATATATTCTATTCTACCTTTTGTTCATAGAGGTTCTGGAACAGTAATAAAAAATAGGTATGATGCCACCTATAAGAATTAAAAATATAGAACAGTGGTACAGAAACACAGCACAGGATGAAATGGGAATTAAACACAGATGGTGATTAAATAATATGTCTTTGTGAATAAACTGAATTTTCACCAGTCATTTAACAGTATTTAATTATATTTGCTTTATACCAAAAAAGAAAAAGAAAGAAAGAAAAAAGAAGTATTCAGCTTCAGAATGTATTTTTAAATGAAAGAAATATGAGATCAATTGTTAATTTAATTTTTAAAATCTACTAATATTTTCATTTGAACTATATTTTAACAAATAAGTAAGTAAAATTTGAACAATTTTCTGTTCTAGTGTATTTTTTAAATGAAACAAATCTGAGGTCAGTTATTCATTTCATTAAAAAAATAGATGATAATAATTTCATCTAAAGTGGCCATCAACCTTCTGGCTCTTCAGCAAGTCCGGTTTCTGCTTTTGATCTATAAACCCTTAGAAATATGGAGTTTTTCAAAATGGAGTGGAACACTTTTTGCCAGTTGCTGCATTGTTAGCACCGAATAACAGGTTCCAATATTGTCCTTTAAATGTCTTTTTCAGAAATTAAATTGTAGACGCAAGTGCCTCATTCCCTGCTCAAACTATCACTGGCTATTTATTGAGTTCTTTGTCATCTGTAGCAAGTTGAAGTTTATAGGAACCAATGACCATTTTGACTTGAAAGTAGTGAAGTATATTGAGCATCTTCTGAAATGTCTTCTTGGAACTGTGTATTTTGAAAAGAAAAAAGAGAGCAAAACAAAGAGTATGCCCTTCAGCAGATATATTAGAATGACAAAATAGAAAGAAGGATAGAACCTGAAAAGGTCATTAAGAGAAAGTCAAATGAACCTCCTCAGGCCCTTGCCCAAACATCTCTGGTCTTCACATACTTCTTGTTCTTCAGGACCACACATGTAGAGAGAAATGGGGGGGGGAAAGAGCCCACAGACTACATTTCATTATGTATTACCTGTGTAATAGCATTGGGGAGTAAAGAGAAGAAGAAACATGCAGTCCCCTTTGGCTCACTAATTAATCTCTATCCATATTTAATTTCCATTTTATCCTGCGTTGCGCTACTGTGTCACTGCTTCCTATTTCTAATTCTCAGTCTTATTAGTGTATTATATCTAGTTGTAGCCCATCATCTTCTTTTCATTCAGCAGTTTCCCAGCATCTCCTGGTTGGGATGGGAAAGACTCCTGCCTCAAAACTGGAGAACTGTTGTTGCTTGGATTATATCTACACCACATGGTTATGGCAATTTGATTCTACTTCCTACCATTTCACATTTCTTTGGAATCTTGGGAGGTATAGTTTGTTGAGGTACTTGCAATTCTCTGCTAAGAAGCTGTGCTTTACTTCCCTGAACTATAGCACTAGTGGTTTCTAGAACTGAATTTAATGTACCTCCCTTAAGTATAAAGCCTGGAAGTTTGTCTTGATAATTAAAGTGATATCAAACTGCTATAACTGTAGATAGCAGATACAATCTCATTTCAAAATCCACCATATATATAATCACAATATGATCATATACAATAACCATGCATGCTGGTGGTTTCATAGATTTGTCTTTGATATGTGTGTGTGTGTGTGTGTGTGTATAGAGAGAGAGAGAGAAGCAGGGCAAAAGATCACTTCCTACTTTTGTTACTACACATCATTTCCCTGGAAGACATTAAAAACACCTTTGAGCCTCTCTTCTGCCATTTGTGTGCTCATGGGATCATTACTATTGTGAGAAGAAAAGCAGGAGAGTGTAATTTTGCAAGTGAACAGTCACTCCTGCCAAGACAGTATTGCTCCCCAAACTCTTGATGTAAAAAATAGGAAAATAAGCAAAGAAAAGGAATCTACAGACCAGGCCTGAGATCCTACATTGACCAGCATAGTAGAACACTATGGCTGTCTGCTCACAATCGCTAGTGTTGATGTGATAGACTCCCTGAATGTCCATGCTTATGGAAAGAAGGGCATGGGGGAATTGGAGAAATGTCTGGCTATGCCTCATAGGCAGGTACAGACTGATGACATCACCCACTAAGATCTACTGGAATCCCAACAGATGATGTAATATATTTGCATCTGGCTATGGCACATGATCAGATGCTTCTCAAATCTCCCACATTCTCTATCAGCCATGGAATGGCCATTCAGGGAGATTACTGTGAAAAATTGTAAATCCTGAATGGGACTTTCATTGCTGCAGAGGGTAGAAGAGAATAGCAAATTCCACAATGAACAAACAAACAAGCAAACAAAAATATACAGGCATAGGCAGACTTAGACTTGTTTATGTCATTAACATAATACCACAAGCATGCTGAGTTAAAATCCTAAACAAGTTGCACTGTTCAAATTTAATATAATTAAGAGCAAAACAACCGATTACAATTCAGTGCACCTTAGTGGGTTATTCTCTCTTGAATTATGGGTTTGTCATATGCATAAGAAGTTAATTTGGTTCCTTTCTTTACAAAATTCCAAAATATGTAAATTTATTCATACATATTTACAGAAATGAACTATTCTGTATACCCAAAGAGTATAATGTAGAGAAAGCAAAACTAGTAGATTCATACTTTGCAACAGAAGGGTTTAAAGTCTGACTCTAGATTTGTACATATTCAGTCACATTGGTCCTGAATTAGGGCTATCTCCTCATTTTTAGCAACAACAGTACATGGTACTGTTATTCCAAAATGTGGGTGACTCAGGGGTACACCCACAATGACAGTACTTCCATGCAAAGATGGGGAGGCCTGCAACACCCATGTTTAGAGGGTCTCATGTAGAGAAGAACTAGCCAGAAATTCAAAAATAAACTAAAATGGGTTTTATTGAGGGAAATTCAGTCATTCTCACACAAGATCCAAACAGTTATACACTCACTCAAGGCTAACTGAAGGTAAAAGGAGGAAAGGTTGATAGAGGGGCTTCAGGGAATGAGCAATACTTACTGATCCAGAAGGAGCAATGACGAAGCAGCAATGCGGCTTAGACTTCAGTCTAAGGACAGTACACAGTTGGGGAACAGAGTGGCAGAGTGGCTACCAGCAACTGATGTATTGCAAAGTAACTGATCAAAATATAGGGTTTTTATACACAATCCCTACATGGAGGGATGGCTCTCTGGCTGAATAAACAATGGAGTTTGCAGAGGGAACAATGCGGTCTGGAATCAGCTGATGGTTTTAGCGGTAGGTAATGTCAATGTCAGGTGGAGGCCAAGCAACGCAGAGGTGGCAACTGGAGTTTAGATGGCCTTTTAATGAGCGAACCGTAAATTAATCAAGGGTTTACAGCACCCAAAGCAAATGCAGGCAATAAAATAAATAAGGCCATAAAGCAAAAGGAGGTTACATCACCCAAAACGAAGGCAGAGGAACTCAGAAATATCAAGCCCTTGGACAAAAGGCAAAGTCTCGGATGAATGACGGTTGGTGCCCTGTAAACTCCCATTCCCAGCGTCTGCCTTAAATAGTATTTAGCCCAGCTGGGGCTGATCAAGTGTCCATTGACCGGACTCACAGCTGCAGGCCCTCTGATCTCAGCCACTTCTCTAGCAGGCGTTTTGATTTACGACCTGCCACCTTCTCCAGCCGCCTCTGGAGGAATGTGGGGGGAGTGTCTGCTGCAAGCACCGGGCTGGAATCAGAAGCAGCCGCTTCTGTTGAGCCGGGAGCATTGGACTCCTCTGCTGTAGGTACGGGGCCTGGGTCAGCTGGGGAGTCGCTGGTAAGCCCTTCCCTTGCCTCTGCAGGGGCCCCTTCTCCCTCCCAGGCCTTTCCCACATCCCACTCAGAGTCCCCATCTGAATCGGCAGCCTGTTCCTCCTCCTGCTCAGCCTGGCTCATGACAGGTAACAAAAGGGGCCAATGGTTGTCCAATAGCTCAGTGTTTGTGGATGGGGTTGAGGATAATAAGAACAATTGAAGGGTGAAGGGAAGAGGACCTGAAACAATCAGCAGTCTGGTAGGACTGCAGAAGTTAGAGGATCCCACTTGTCCTTTGCTAAACATAGCATTTGTTGAATTTTCTTGGTCGGTTTGTAGATTGTTTTTCATCAGTTTCCCTGTTCTGTCAGTGACTCCTTTGGGGTATGATAAAAACAAATTCCCTTTGGGTGGCTATTTATCCTCCCTCCTGTGTTTTTTTTGGGTCTTGAGGCTCTCCTGATGTCCGAACTGGAGTAACCGTTGGCCTGTAGAGCCCAGTTTAGACGATTCAGTTCATCTTTCAGAAGGTGGGGTCACATATTCTTTTTGCACAGTCTACCAAAGTTTTTATTGTGCCCCTTTTTTGTCCTGGGTGATGGTTGGAGTTTTTGTGTAGATATCTGTCAGTGTGTGTAGGTTTCCTGTAAACTGTGTTGCCCAATTGTTGGTTAGGTTTGCAGATGACTACACAAGGACTCCATTCCATTCCAAAGAAGGTGACTCTACTACACTCTGAGGCAGCATATTGCACTGTCAGATGACTTTTACCATCAGGAAGTTCTATCCTTCTTGTATTGTGATATCTAGAACTTATGTTTTTTTGAAAATATTGTGAAATTATTGTCACCTTTGCTTTGGACCTCAGACTTCAGAATTATGATGTATGTAAAATAATGGTGCTTTAAAAATGTTCTGAGAATTCACATAGAGATGACAGATTAAGGAATGTCCCATCCTCTAGTGCTTACTTGTCAGAGACCATGGGTATTGTAATGCAGGTGTCAGAAATCACTCAATCCTCCAGATGTTATTGGCCTCCCAACATTTCTCATTGGCTATGTTTGCTAGAACTGCTAAGAGTTCCAATCTGAAAACACCTGGAAGGCTGCATGAATCCTGGACTAGTGTAACACGTTGATATAATGAGTGTTAGAGGCCAGAACTGATGTGGAGCTTTTATCAATGTGACACTTCCTTCTTCTACTACAGGAGCTGTTTTCCTTAAGCTCCATTAGAACTTCCACTAGGTTTGACATTTCATACAGGCAATCTGATAAAGACAGAAATCCATCACCACTTAGAGGTTTTCTTTTTTTTTAATTTTAATTTTGTTTCGTTTCTTTTTTCCTAAAGAAACTCGTGTGTTTGCTTTGTTCAAGAGATCTAGAAAATGATTTTTTGGTAATTGGAAGGTGTTGCAGAAAGGTCTGACATGTTGGCATTACTGCAGGATACTTCTGTTTTTGTATTAATATTGTCAGTGCCCTGGAGGAAAAACTGGAGCATTTTAAGAGACAAATTAATGTGCTGGCATTAATGTAGCTTCTTCTGTAGTATAAGGGGAGGGAAAGCATCTGTTTTAAATCTCAGCTGTCATGCCGTGTTTTTTTTTCTTTTTTCACCTCTGCAGTTGTATAATAAAAGATTTCCATGTACAGGTTTCCTTTTAAATTTGTCATCTTTTGGAATTTAACTGGGGTCGCTTGCAGAAGCTTTAAGCTGATTATTCCCATAAGCATACAACGTGTTTCTTCTTCTTACGGAGAACAGAAAAGAAAAGATAATTCTGACCCTGATGAAACCTGTAAACACGCAACTTTGTCATTTGATCAATAGGTGCAACTTGCTGAGCAGCAAGCTACTGAGGTTATGGGAGGGAAGGAGGGAGGAAAGTAAAGGCAATTATGTTAACAGAGGGAATAAAATAGAGATTTGAGCAACTGAATCCACTTTGAATTTGAGATCAAGAGCTGGTCTAAACTTTATAGCAAACAGCTCCTACCTCTGTGGTTCCTTTCGAGACCCACTGAAGAAAACAGAGCCAACTAGGGGCTGAAAAAATTTCTTATTTTTACTGCCTGCCTGCAGTTGCACAATTCAGAGACAAGTGAGTGTCAGAAACTGGCAGGCCATGATACATGACTCAGTTCTTGGAACATTTATGTTTGACATTCAATAATGTTTATAGAAATTGGATAATTAATCCTCTGCCACAAACATTGATAATATAAATAATTTAATTAGGCATGGTGTCATTAATTCAATGCTCAATCTGCAAAGGGATATTATAGAACCATGGAAAATAATGGAGATAAAGAAGTTGGTAGCATAAGGTTTTGTAGGCTAAGCCTCCTTCATCAGATGCATGGAATGCATCAGATGAAGCCATTCATTTGATGAAGTAAACTTAAGTTGATGAAAGCTTATGCTACCAAATTCTTTCTCTCAGTTAGCTGTAAAGGTGCTACAAGATCCCTTTGCATACTGTTCCAGACTAATATGGCTACATTATTCAATATGTTAGTCATTTAAATATTAGTGTATATACTCAGCATTGCCCAGGATTTTATTTTCTCATAGGTAGGACTTGTAAGAAAGATTTGAGATCCCTTGTCTCTAATTCTCCAAATTGTCTTGTCCAGTACCTGTAACTGTTCCCCATATTCCCCAATCCAATCTGTATTCAGAATTATTAACATGCAGTGGTTGGGTTCCTGAGGGAAATATATTGCCCTTCTCCTTGCTGCTAGGTCTCATCTCCATAGCAACTAGCCAAGTCCAAGAGCTCTTTGGCTGAGAATTCTAAAGGCCTGTCCCTAAACTGCAAACCCCAGGATGACATAAAATCTTCTTAGGCAGCCAATCATATGAAGTCTCAGCCTGACACATGAAATCTATATGAGATTTTCACCTGACACAGACAAACAAACTTTGATTTTTATATATTAGACTAGGGTATATACCCAGCGTTGCCTGGGATTTTATTTTCTCATAGGTAATCCTTGTTAAAAATACCTTAGAAATTACCTTACCTTACCTTAGGAATTAGATGCGATTGAAATACACATGAATTTGAGATCCTGTGTTTCTAATTCCCCAAACTTTGTTGTCCAGTACGTGTAACTTTTGCCCATATTCTCCAATCCAATCTGTATTCAGAGTTGCTAACATACAGAAGTTGGTTTCCTGAGGGAATACATGGGCCTTCTCCTTGCTGCTAGGTCTTGTCTCTGTAGCAACTGACCTGAGGCACAGGAGCTCTCTGGCTAAGAATTCTGTTGCAAACCGCAGGATTTCATAGAATCTTCACAGGCAGCCAATCATATGAGGTCTTCTCGCCTGACATAGCCAATCCTATGAGGTCTTCGCCTACCTGACATGGGCAAACTCACAAACTCTGACTTTTATATATCAGATTACTAACACATTACATGCTCAAGGAGGAGGCCATGCAACTTCAGCACCATCATCTGTGTTGTCCACACATTAGGCATGGACTTGTGAATTGGGAGACTATATATATATATATATATATATAGACAAACCTCCATAGGACCTAAGCATCAATCACACAGGAATCCAATGCCTAACCTACTACATCATCGTGACTTTTCTTCTAATCTAAAGCACAGTTGGAGAACATGTGACCCCCAAATGTTCGTACTTTTTCTACCTTCCTGCCATTCCCAAATCATGGGCCTCCAAGAGATAGAAGAAAATAATCATGAAGACGTCTCTAAATTAGATGGAAGACTTGTAGTTATTTTATCTAGTTTCTGAAGGTAGTTGTGTAGAGAATATTTTTTTCTCTTTGGAGAACTTTGGAGATCTGCACCACATCACCATGGCTGCCATTTGGATTTATTGGATGTAATATCACATAATTCCTAGCCAACCTCAGTGACTCCCCCCCCCCGGTTTGGAACCCACTCCCCCTTCCTCAGCTTAATGTGGTGAAATCTGTTATGAATAGGTGTGACAAAGTTGCTTTGGGGGTTAGCAATATGGAATGCCAGTGCAACTTGATGGCAGATTGCTAGGCAATAGCATTAGTACCCCAGTAATGAAACCTACCACAGTGATGTGCACAGGAGAGGCTTTTGGATAAGAGGAATTCTATTTAAGGCACAGTTTATGTGTTTCTGTTGAGCCTTCAGTGAGAACTAGCCAGAGAGGGTGGCTTGAGAGTGATAAATACACAGAGAACTCAATGATTGATTGTCAAAGTCTGTCAGAAGTTTAAATTGTTAATGTATCAACACTGTACTATAACTGAACTCTAACAATATGCTTTATTTCCACTGTTATTATAATAAAGGTTACAGTTTGTTTTATAACTGTAGAGTCCACTTTAGTTATCTAAAGTCACTATAATAAAGTGAACACACTATCTTAAATAAACAGTTTGGTACTGAGGAACAATTAAAATTCTAGCCCTGTTACAAAAAGGTTGTGACAAAAGAGTGAAATCAGATTAAGGGGTATTGACAAGGTATCTTATTGGATTAGAACTGTCAAACTGATCTGATGGAGAGTAAGCACCTATTTACAGTATGCTTCGATTTGAGAAAACTTTTCGGCTCATGGGGTTGAGTTGAGGGAGTTGAGGGTTCCCAGTGGCTACACTTCCCCCTTGGGCCCCAAGTTTCTTACACAGTTTTTACCCCTGGAGCAGTACCTCTAAGCATGCTTGCTATGTAGGGCTTTCTTTTGTCAAACTTTTGTTTTATTATATAACCACTGAAAAGAAACAATAGCTTCAGAAATGATTTCCAACACTGAGTCTATGATCTGGAAGAACAGAAGACATTTTGCTGCCTAAGACAAGGGATAGGATGGAACTTTTCATTCCATGTATGATTGGTGAAAGGAGGTTAAGCTGATAATTATTTCTTTAATCACAGTGGGATCCCATGATTCACCTCATCCAAGGAGAAATTGTTTAGTACATTCTGTTCTCCATCTCTCATTGCTCCTTTCAACCCCTACACCAACATCTACTACCTAAAGCAGTGGCCTAATATTTATTTGAATCTAAAGTCTTACTGATATTTTTTTAAAAAGCAAATTTTTGAAACTGTGCATCTCCAAAGAACAACTGAAGAAGGAACTGGAAGTGACATATTTTAACTCCAAAAAGTCAGCAGACTGCATAGGTACAAAAGCTAGATCATACTTGATTAGGATTAGCAACCCTAAAAGTACTACTTCTGCTCCTAGAAACATGAAAACACGGTAATAAAGACCTGGTGAAATGCCTTTTAAGGTACAAGAAATAGAAAATAACTTTGCTTAATTGGTAGATTGTATGGTATAATGATGAAACTCTTCTCATGTTCAGCAGGAGTCAGAGAACTTCAACTAGTCTTGAAGTTATATGTCATACCATTCAGACAAATCCATGAAAGTGCAGACTATAATTAATTCTTCAGTTTCATAAAGACTTAATTTGAGTTAAGGAGAAGACGTCTGTCTGTGGTAAAGGTTACCCACTTTTATTTAAGGACAATTTTCACTTCCTAATTTTACTTTGTACAGCATCATTATAATATGGTATACTGAGCAAAACCTTCTATTAAAGATTATGTTTGATGGGGACGTACGCCACAATGCCTCTTTCACAAATTTCCTTCTTAATTGTTGAGCAAGGTTCACTAATTAAATCTTGAACATAGGATACTGAATTTTTAATTTGTTTATTAGACAGAAAGGTTGGAATATTACAAAGTAGGATAATTACCTATTTTGTTTTAATGCTGTTCCCCTTCCCCCTTTTCAGTAATCCAGAGGGCATTTAGGCACTGCTTGAACCTGTGAGATCTGTGTGGAAAGTTAAATTTGAGAACTCTCTATTTGGTCCTTTTGCTTTTGATTCTGTGTTAGTGATTCTGTGTAAGTGATGACATGTCACTGAACCAAGAAGAGAAAGCATATTGGGGGGAGCAATATGGCATTCTGAGCCAGGGTATCTTCTCCTGGTTTCAGAGATGAGGAAATATGCAGAGCTTGTAGCAGTTACCTTTTTGGAACAACAGCTACTATAATCTCAAAGCCAGCATGGTCAGTGGTAGTCATACACCAAGTTATTTTTGGACTACTATTATGATAACTTGAGAATTTTTTTTAAATAAATTGAATTTTGACCAGCTGTATGCATGTATTCCTAAGGTAGGATCTGCCAATGAAATGAAGTTTATATAACACCCCCCCCCACACACACACACTTTAGCCTTCTCTTTTCTTTTTCTGTATGGCTGCAAGATTTACAAAGTTTCTCACTCAGTGTTATTTCCAGCCCTTGGGAGCTGCAGCAAAACATAAAGCATGGGGAATGATAGTACTAAAAACTGCATGGGGCTGTGAGAGTATTTCTTCGTTCCTCTTTGAGGCAAGTGAGTCCTATTTTAAAGAGATATTTAAAAAAAGAAAAAGAAACCCTCTTACAGAATAGGACATTTCATGTTCAAAGAAGTAGAAGGTTCCCTAATTTAAGTATTCATTTTTGCCCATGATGGAGGAATGAAAGAAGATATGCTTCAAGCAGCCAAGCCCAGGGATTATTCCTGATTTTCCTTTGGAAGAAGAATCGTATGTTTGGGAAATAATGTCTGACCCTTATATTAAGCCCTTCTTTTGACTGCAGCATCCTTACTCTGAGCTGTCCTTACCATATCCAAAGAGAGAGAGCTGCAAAACTTTAACATGTTTATCTGAGCAAGCTATCAGCAGGCTTGTTGGGAAAAGTTGCCTTAAACTATTGCTAGTAATAAAAAACAGTATCTGTTTTAACTTTGCAGTGATCCCCGAAGGAGCTGGGTATTTCAAATGGCTGCATGTTAGGTTTTTCTAAAATTCAATACATTTGCTATGTTTTTACCTGTGGATACCTCAATCCTACTGTTTTACTTTTTCTGTGCTGTTTTCAAACACTATTTCTGTTGTTTCCAATCACTATGGAGATCACAGCAAAGAAAACAAAGCAAAAACACCAATACTTTATATTTAAGTGACAGCATATGACAGCAGAGTGTTTTTTAAACTTTTTGATCAGGTGGATGTTTTGAAACTTTAACTTTTCCATCTCCCATCTCCATACCTGTAGACATCTGCATTACCTCAAAATGGCTCTGGAGGTTTTCCCAGTCCTCCAAAGCTGGTTTTGAAAGTGCACAGGGACTCCAGTTGAGAGGAAAGATCTCCCTCTCAGTTCTGCATCACTCAGTTCTGCCCATCACTGGATTCTGTTCCCTAATGGTAGAATCTTAGACACAGCTAAAGTAAGCCCCTATTGGATTAAATAGATTGACTCTCATATAGATATAGATTTCAGCTTAATGGTGCAATCCTTTGCATGTCTATTCAGATGCAACTTCCATTAATTCCCATGAGTCTTACAACTTTCCTAGGTGCTGAACTTATTTTGAGGATAGGGCCTAGAAGGTTAGATAGATCCTCCAAAGTTTAGACTGAATGTTAGAGTAGATTGACCACTCTAGTGACATTGAAGCAACTAGCCAACACTACTGGGAAGTGGCTGGTTGATTTTAGGAAGAAAATTGTATTTTTAATAAAACACATCAACCGAATAGATCTATAGATATATATTACCATATGGCTATAGCTTACTGTATGGCTTACTATAAATCTATAACAGACATAGTTGAAGTTTTCAGTAAGATTATTTTCTCCATCCAGATTCCCTCCGGGTGTGCAGAATTACATATCCCATTTTCTCAGCCAGCACAACCAATGGGAATTGGTCTCCAACACATCTGGCAGGCACCAAGCTGGAGAAGGCTACAAAATATATATTTAAACTCATGAAACCTTAACTATAATATATATAATGGTTTGGTGGCAATAATTGTCAGATTATTTACAGGGTCAGTCATTCTATTGCAATGTTCACTTTACTGTGAAAAATCATAGAGTAATGCTTTCAGTGTTTCTTATAGGAAACCAATCTGTTTCGCCAGTATTTGCAATTAAAACTGTCGGCCCTCAGCAATATTTTATGTAGATTCATTAGCATAATGAACAGTCAGTTCCTGCTATTGTATACTAACTAGACGAGGCACTTGTAAGTGCTACAAGCTGACCTGTTCCGCCTTTGATACCCACTGCAAAACACACACACACACACACAAGCTCTAATAGGAATATATGCTCTGAACAAATGTCAAATGCAGTTGAAATAGAGCCAATTTTCAGATGAAATAGAAAAGAATGAAAACAAATACAGAGAACTTTCTAGAAAATGCAAGCCTTTTTCTCATGATATGGCTATCCACTAGGAGCGACAAAAACAGCAGGGAAAAAACATCAAAGGTCCAAACCAGCATGCATTGACATGAATGGGATATTAACCACAACTAATTAAAGTTTTCTTCAATTCAGTGCATCTAGTCTAAGTAGTAAAGCTAATATCAAATCTAACCCTGAGGTTCAAGGTTAACTAAATAGAATGTACTAACTGAATTATTAATCTCCTGTTGCTGGGTGTAAGGGAACTGTCATGGAACGAACTGGTCTATATATCTTACTGTTTGTTCTTCACAACTTGTTTTCACAGTTCTAAGTACTATGTGCTTTCATCAAGTCACTCAGGTTCATTTTTGTTTTCTATTTCCAAGGAATGTTGAAGAATTCATAGGTAAGATTGAGGAGGGATGATCTAGTTGCTCTCCAGAGATTTATGTTCCATTCCAGTCAGTCCTGTGGCCTGATAAGTCTTATGGACAGAAAATAAGAAAGTTGAGGTAGCAGTGGGACATGTGCAGAACAGATCCTTCTCAGTGGCTGCTCCCAGACTGTGGAAGTCCCTACCAGAGGAAGATAGATTGGTTGTCCCTCTTTCAGCTGGCAAGTAAAGACTTTCTCTTTCCTTAGTCCTTTATGTGACAATTGTTTATTGAAGAAGCTCTTTTAATTGGGGTAGGTCTATTTTTTTCATGTCATGGCCTTTTAAGCATGTTTTAAATTAATGTTTGAATATGATTTTTTTAACTTTTTCCATTATCCATTATCTGTTACCTTGGGAGAAAGGTGGGACATGTCCCTGATCCAGAGCATGCTTCTTTCTTACAAGTAAGACTTGGGCATGTGCTGTGCTGCTAGATGAGCATTTTGATCCTATCTCTGGCCTCTATCCACATATGCTGTCAGTTTAGTTTCTAAGGCCCTTTTCACTCAACACACCCAACCCACTATGGGGGGATGGGAGAAGGAAGGGGCCAGGACAACGCTTATGCATGATGTCATCCCGGTTCCATCCTTCTCTCATCCCCAGGTGGCACGATTGCACTGCAAATCATTGATGGGTTTTCCCCATCAATGATCGGTGATCGCACCACCCTCCCACCATGAGCCTGCACTTACCTTGTATGTGAAGGCCCTGAAAACACAATGGCTGCACTTCCTGCCGCAATGTAGCCCAGGATAACACCCAGCTATGCTGCAGCAGGAAGAGGTTTGGCCATCTCACTCCCTGGTTCTTGGAGGAAGCTGGTGTGGAGGGGACCACTCCATCACACTCCATTCCTGGGATTGCTGCTGCTGCCATCATTATCAGATGCTACTGGAACAAAAGTAAGCTGCAGAAAGGGCCTAGGCTTCTGGATTGTTATCCTAATGGGACTCAAGGAAAAGGAAGGAACTACTCACATAAGTTTGCTTATTTTAATGCTGTGGGGTACTCAAATGGGATATCGAGCTGGTCTCTGGAGGGCCACCATGGTCTAGGAACTGAAAGAATATTTGAAAATATTTTTAAAAAATTGATTTATTTTATTTTTTTGAGTGGTGAGAAAACTTGATGAGAACAATTCTATACTGATGAGAAAAAGATGTTTCCTATGCAGAAAATGCTGTATTGGGATACTTATTGTGCATGTGTTTCATTTGCACTGAAAACAGAATTTTCTTCAAAGGAAGCAGCTTTTTCTTCTAGAAAATAATATTGCTGTAGTTATTCTGCAGATAGTTTTGTAGAAGAAAATTTCTGTACAAGCAGTTCTTGTAAACTTCTGTAATCTCACCCAGCCAAGAGGAAACATTTTATTTTATTTTATTTTGATAAAAATAAAATAAAATAAAATGTAATAATATGTAAAATAATATGTAAAATAATATTATTTTGATAAAAATAAAATAAGAAAAGATTTACATCCCTAACATAAGGACACCAAATTAGTTGGAGATGGTCACATGGGACAAATGGCATCTTCCAACAGAGGAGAAAAACAGAAAGGAAAAACAGAGAGGGAGTAGTCCAGTATTTCTGCATTCCTTGGTAAACATTTTATGTGACCCTTCCTCACCTCTGTTTTCTCCAACTCAGTTTGTAATGAATTCTTGATCAAATCTAAACTATTACATCTCTGTCACATCCTCATCCTGACTGTCCATCTTTCTCTGACACAAATTTGGTTAGGGATTTATCATAATGAAACGCAGGTATAAGACCTGGAAAAGGGAACAAGGATAGTAAGGGATAAGTAAATCCATTTTTTCCCCACACATGTTGTCTGGAAAATTCACTATTTATTTATTGATAGACAGGAGATGACACTCTTCTTCTATTGTGGCAGTATTTAGCTGTATTATCAATTGTAATTAATAGAGAAGCAAAGGGAAAAAAAAATAATGAAAACAAAACTTATTGAATAAGAATTCCTAGCAGAGGTCCTCAGCCTAAGCATCCAGTTGATTCTGTGAGCTGCAGAATGGTAGCATCAGTACTACCAAGATTATTGTAGAGTAGTACTTAAGTGTTAAATTCAAGCTAGAGTAAAACTATATTCTATGCGGTATTTTAATGGTACATTCTGTTTAAGTGCTCAGATTTGGTTAATAATATATATAGAAGATATATAGAAAAAACCCTCAGAACAGGAATGTAATCACCATTCCTTTCTTGATTTTTGAAAATTTGAAAGCAGGGTTGGTGGTTATTATTATTTTACTATAACAGTGGGTTTCTCTTTGCACTAATGCACACATTTTCTTTAGCTCCTAGCAATTATTTGCAATATGTACCTGTCAGCTTGTATTTTTAGTGATAACCTAATTAAGGAACACATTGCTCTTCTCTAATTGCAGCCCATTCCTTAAGAAATGCTGAGTAGTGAATTTGGTAACCATGGCTTCTTCATCTTTTTTTTTAAGCAGCTATAGTTGTCACTGGTAATAAAACAACAGGTGAAATCTACTAAGGGTTGCTGTGACTTGCACAGTAATGACCTGAATTCTTTCTAAAGTGATACATTAATCCAGTAATACTATTTTATACTCTCTCCTGTCATTAGAAAGACATAGTATAGGAGGAGAAAATGGTAAGTGTTGTGCAGTGATCTAGCAAACTAATTGGATTATCAGGGATAAGGGAATTTAATGCCTTTTCCCTTGGCTTATCTGAATATGTGCAAGAAGCACCTGGCTGTATAGATGGACACATCGCTGTGAAAGAAAACTCAGATCCAATTCAGAAATGCAGCTAAGAACATAGGAAGCTGTCTCAGTTGCCCAGTGTTGTCCATACCAACTAGCAATAGCTCTCCGAGTCTTTACTGTTACTTGTTATTAAACTAGGAGGGCTGTGTTTTACCTGGGCCTGCTTTGGCCTGAACTCCCCTGCTCCCAATGAGATTAGAAGTGTTGGACATCTAGTTTTGTAAAACACATTTTGAGACCAGGTGTGTATGGAGTTGGGGGAAGGATAGAGGGCAACAAGGCATGAGGTATGTATTGCTCTAAAGGAAAACCATAAATCTCAGAGAATTCTGGGATTCTAAGCAATTCTCCTTTCATGATTCAGTTTGAGGTGGAGGGCATTGGATATGGGTGAGTGTGGAAGCTTCAAAGCTAGGCAGGAGGACTGCACACAATTTCCAAGGCTGTATGTTACCTAACTCGAGATGCCAGCTAGGGATGGAAATTTGGGCTTTAGAGATGTCGGCATGTGCTATTTTAGTGACTAAAAGTAAACCAAATACTTCAGGTTTGATGATTTGGACCATATATGTCACTATTCCAAATTTAAACAAACAAGTCTGGAGTACACGCAGAAAGGGGTAACATAAACCATGGTTCAGTTGAACAGAAGAGTGGTTAAGAACTTGATCAATTTAAAATCTCTCTGGGTTTGCATGAGTGTCCTCTTTCAAAAACATAACATGATGACATTCCAAAGAGATCGTGGCAATGAAAAACGGGAATTTGGTGTCTGAGATGACTCATACTTCACTAGCAATGAAAAATAAAAATCTTCCACTATAACACTCGAGACAGCAAGCTAGTTTAGTGAGTGCATGGCAGTCATAGCTTTGTCTGTTTCCCACATCTGCTTCTGCCTGTTGCATCAGAGATCATGGGGGAAGGTGGGACCATCAGTGCATAGCTATGTAATTTTTTTACTACGTTAAATATCCTTAACAGGCAGTGTTCTTTGCACACAACTTTCCAAAGTATAAAAGAGTACACTGTTTTGTACATGGAAATGCAGGAGGACATGGATTTTGTGTGGAAAACAAGTTTTTTTTGTGTGTGCAACAACCTAATTTTTGTGCAAACATTTTTCACAGAAAAATATCGATCATATTTTAAAACTGCATTTCAAAGTATAATTCAGGGTTAGATGACTGTTAGATATGAGGGGACACATTAGGGACTATAGAGATCTGTACTCCACCTCCAAATACTGGAAGGTTTTTTTCCCCCCGCCAGTGTCTTCTAAGAGGCAATGGCATCATTTTTAGTATTACTTCAGCTCCCTGCTGTTCAAAGGAAGCCTTTTATCCCCCTGCTTCCAGGTAATTTATTGTTGGAACATGGCCTCTTCTGAGTCTAAAATGATGTTGGAAGTCAAACTCATGAACACAATGTACACACATTTGGGTGCAAAACAAAACAAAATCCCTAGGACTCTATCTACCCTGGGGTGGGTGAATGGATGGATGGATGGGTGGGTAGATAGATAGATAGATAGATAGATAGATAGATAGATAGATAGATATGGAGGAAGGTCACAAAATGTAAATGTTATCTGAACACATACAACAATAAAAGTTGATAGCATAACTAAAAATCCTTTTTTTTAAAAAAAAAAAATTGCATTGGTAAAATGCACATTCATGGATAGCTAAAGCAGTAACACCTTCTGAACCTTCTGAACATGAAATAAAATCACCTTGGGTCCTGTGTAGGATAAATGCTTGATATAAATTAAATGAAGAAAGAAGGAAAGAAAGAAAGAAAGAAAGAAAGAAAGAAAGAAAGAAAGAAAGAAAGAAAGAAAGAAAAAGATTGATTCTGGATGGTGAGTGTTTTTCTTTTGAAATATAGATCATAAGCTTTTTAGCCATAAGAAAAGAATGCCAGATCTAATCAAACTGGCCACCAATTCACATCTGGTTCAGGGGGATGCATGTACGTATAAAATGTTTAAAAAATCTAATAAAAAAGAATATGTTACAGTACATCCAACCAGAAAGGGAGGGGGGATTCTATGAACATGCCCACATCATATACTTGACCATTTTTTTGATGAGATGCATTGATTTGTTGAGACATCCTTTCTTGTCAAGGATGAGAAAATTTCCTAGTATTCTTTTGACCCCTTGTACAGCCTTTGTATCATGAATGTATGAAATCAAAAATTGATTGACCTTTCAGCCTCAGGTTGAACATTTCATTATCTTTACAGGCCTTCATGAGTAACATTGTACATCTGGCAATCACTACCTTTTTGTCCTTCATGTTGTCTTTTTTACCATCTCAATATTTTTCTGAAAGACCATCAGTGTCGATTTGCACAGGCAAAGATACCACAGACTTGCTGATGAGTCCAAATTATTGGCTTAAATATATTCTTTAAGTATGTATTTATGAAAATAGAAACAGATTTGTTTGTTTAATCTAGTAGTTTGTATGTATATATTCTGCTCAAATATTGGAAAAAAAAATATTGCTAGTTCTAACCAAAAGGTCATTCTGCTTTTATCACTTTTATTTTTTGTGTGCACACAGTTTTGGATCTGTATGTAAATATTTGTTAAAGAATTTGTTAGTGCATATGGAGAAATTAAAATTATTGGACTATTCTTACTTTAGATTTGACTAATGGAATGAGAGTTTTTAGGGCCCATCTTAGTTCTGTGATCTGTCTGAAAATAAAATCACATACTTTTTTTCTAGACTAATGTTAAAGATCATTCCCTCAAAGATATGTAAAATGTTCAGTACTGTATGATAAATGTTGCTTTTTTTTCTGTCATTTTCTTTCTGTAATGCTAACATACATCTGCAGTTCAATGTTTATTCAAAGTGCAGTTATCCTTTGCACTAAGAATTCATTCACACTGCATATTTTCTGCCCTTTCATATCCTCCTGATCATTCAGCCTATGGTCCTGTGCTTTTTAACCTCAGGCTGAGGAATATATGATCCTCCTGAGAGCCAGCATATGTTATTATGATTTGAGTGTTGGGCAATGACCCTGGAGTCCAGGATTCAATTCCCTGCTCAGCCATGGAAAATCACTGGGTGACCTTGGGTGCGTCACACACTCTCAGCCCCAGAAAACTCTGTGATAGGTTAGGCTTAGGGTCTCCATAAGTTGGAAATGACTTGAAGGTTGGACTGCAATTTGCATTACCTCTAACTAGGGCTTTCAAGAGCAGGTTCAAGCCCAGTGATTTTTTTCTAAGCCCTAGAGATTTTCTAGTTCCTTTATACCCCTTGAAGTTTTGTGGCAGGAGGGACTGAAGTCATTGTCATCCACAACCAACACCCACACACCAAAGCTACCAAGTCGACTTCATTATTTGATCCATACCCAGAGACAGACCTCCTCCAATGACACATGCTCCTTAGTAGCCAATACAGGCAACCAAGAGATGTTTGGGAGTTTTTCTCAGGAAGAGATAAGTTGGTTGATGGAGAATTGGGAGAGCTGATTGCCTGGGCCATGAAGATAGACAGATGCTTTGTTTCTCCTTCTCCTCCTTTTCCTCCTCTTGTCTTTCTCCTCTTCTAGGCAATGAAGATTAAAGTGGGCTGATAGCCTCTGGATCTCTGTTTTCGGCCACCATCATCATTTTTCTATGGTCTTGTGTTTTACCTGTGGCTTTTTCCAATGCCGCCTGCCCTTCTTGTTCTCTTCCTCCCACTCACAAACACTACCACATTCCTTTTCTGACTGACAGCTTCCTCTCTTTCACTTGTGCTCTAGTCCTGCTATCTTTTCTTTAAAAAACATTATCTTGTAATTCAGAATTTTGTATGTCATTATTGTTTTCTTTTCAATTCACTGATTTTATAGTGGATGCTGAAAACAATTGACAAATAATGATGCTACAAACAAGGAAAAAACATAGACCCTGGCAATTTGTATTGGCTTCCCAGCATCAGCCTTGTCTTACACACCTGTCTATGCTGGTTGGGCTAATAGAAGTTTCAGTTCAGTGACATTTAGGGTACCCCATGTTCTGCATCCCTGTTGTATGCCTGGCAAGCAAAATAGATAGATGGACGGACAGATAGATAGATAGATAGATAGATAGATAGATAGATAGATAGATAGGAGACAGACAGATAAAAATTGCCCAGTTTTCACATATGTTCCTAAGTGGCAATAAGACTTATGTTGTCAAGACTGCTTAGATTTCCTATCTCAGGTCTCTCAGCAATCATCTGCACTGTTCACATTACTATTATTATCAAACATATATTTTTGGGATTCACCCACTACAGCTAAAAATGATCTAATTTCAGCTAAAGCTCCCAGATTGTGGTAATTAAATTGTGCTTGTGTTGTCATCATTAAAGATCAATAGTGGACTTAATTGCTTAATTTATAAACAGAAAACATTAGAAGATTTTAAATGAATCCTAAGTAACACAAATCAATCTAAATTAGCTTTACTCATTGGAGATAGTGTGACTCCATTTCTAATCATGGGCTCTGGATGAAATGAGGAACGTAAATCAAGAATCACTTGATTTTCTTTCCTCATTGTCTTGTGAATGTTCCTAATTTTTGTGTGTGTGGGGCACCAATATGCATGTTTCAAAATTATGCAGACAAGTACTAGCACTCACAAGAATGTAAAGTTCAGTGCCATGGTGGCCCCCACCGATCAGCTCTTCAGTGAGCAAGAATATCTGATACTCATCCTCTAGAATTCTAGACTAGATGAACTTTACTGTCATCTAGTAGAGGTCTTATCATGTTCTTAACATTTTGTGTAGAGATGGGAGGACATTCCATAGTGCAGAAAAGATCACTGTCTTATATTTTTTTGTCTGATTTCTTTTTTCCACTGTTACGGAAAAAGTCTAGTACCCATTCCTAGGAACCCTGGTATGATATCCCATAGATATTCTGCAGTTCTCTTTCTTTATAGAGGGTAGAATGGAGAAGAATGTCTGGTTCAGTAGATCATAATTGATTGCCAGCAGCAGTTCTGCCAGCATGGTCATCCTGCCAGAAATGTCTCATAAAGGGCATGTCAGAAAGAACTGCGCCAAGTTTTGGACCCCATGTATCCAAGGTCTCTTCATTTCATGGACATCTAACCATCAACAATAAGGATAATAAGAGATTCCAGTGCTGGAACTGGTATAGTTATTTACTCTTCACTGATAAATGGGAGACAAAGAAGGCATAGGGAAAACAATCTAGTGAGAAAAAAGGGAAAGAAGGTAAAAAGCTTCTTTTGTGATCTACTGGAACTTCTGATGTTTTATCTCCCATGGAGTCCATAGAAAGTTTGGGGTAGCCCTAGGAATGTGGAAAAGTGAGCACTGGGTATTTATGATATATCGGGGGGGGAATCCTTTATAAATGTATATCTAAATATTTAAAGGGCATAGGGACAAGCACAGAGCAGTACTAATCACAAAAAAAGAGAGGGGAAGTATCAGTTCAGTCTTTTAAATTACAGCTATCCACAGCTATATATTTAGAAACTTGCATCCTTGAACTTTTTCTGTGCAAATATACACATACTAGCAATCTCATTCTTATTCTGGAGATTCTACCAATCTGGTTGTTGAACATCTTTTGGGTAAGCACTGCATTCAGTGACCTCATACTAAAAAAGTGCATGTGCTTTTTGCCTTAGAACTAGTTATGATGACTATAAAATGGACATCCAGGCTGTCCTGGATGAGGAACACACAGGGGATGTCTGTGAGGAGGTGGACAGTTCCCAAACACAGGACACAGACATTTGGCGGAATGTGACACATAGAGTAGAAGGATCATTCTGTGAGTTTGGAGCTACAGAATCAATTTGAAGCCCTCTCCATTACCACTGAGGAACAATGCAGCGGTGTCAGCCCTCAGAGAACATGCTGAGGAATGTAGAAGATTCAGCACATGGATTAGCCCCTGCCCAATCTGTGGAGGAGAGATGTGATGACAGCAAGGGACTTCCTGCTGTGGAGAACAAAAGCAGAAGTTTGCTGGCCTGACAAAATGTCTTGAGAAGCGCACTATCTGTCTGGGGCAATGTGAGGTCACCAGCTCCCTGTCAGTTCACCATGTGGAAGGAAGGGTCACATATAACATATACATTCATATATTGTTAGGCTTGTTGATATGTAGTGTAACTACCAATATGGAAAGTATCATTATAAAGAATTCATTCTAATAGCTATAGTTGCTAACCATTGCTAAAATGTATTTACAGAGCAGGAAGAAGTTGGGGAAGTTTAATTGAAAAAATAAGTGCAAAGGATGTTATGAGAATGAAGTGGTGTTGGTGTAACAAAAAGGGCTAAGAAACGTGTCAACAATTGTTCAAGGTTAAGGAAGTCTGAGAAAGCAACAGCCTGGGGAAAAAATGGGCAATGCTGTACTAACCAATGGAAGCTTAGTGCAAGGAATTTGTACTGATTGCTTATGAAAATGTATGATAGCTGTACAAATTAGTTTCAACAACTTCTGTGGAAGTCTGCTGTTGGAACCCATGTTTTCCAGTGCATAAACTTATGTTAATTTGTGTGTGTTCTTTGAAGTGTGGGTTATCCAATACATGACAGGCAAAACTCTGTGATGTAGCCCAGTGGCTGACGAAACTGGTCAAGCCCATCAACCATTGCCCCGTTCTTTTGGGCCATGTGGGAACAAATGACACTGCAAGGTACAACTTGCAGGAGTTCATAAGGCATTATGAGGCTCTGACTAGGAAGCTGAAGGACTTTGATGCACAGGTTGCTATTTTGTCTCTCCTCCTACTTGAAGAATATGGCCTAGGAAGGGAGAGAAAAATAGTGGAGGTGAACAACTGCCTCTGTAGATGATGTTGCCAGGAACAGTTTGGCTTCTTGGACCATGACCATACTCATGCAGTTTCATAAACATGGACTTCTGGCAAGTGATGGGTTGCACTTCACAGTAGTTGGCAGTTTGCTAAAAGTCTCACAAACCTGATCAGGAGTGCTTTAAACTAAGTTATGTGGAGGAGAAAGATAGTATTCTTGAGGTCAGAGGTTCATCAAATGCTAGAAATAACAGCCTGAATGATATAGGGAGAACTGGGAAAATAGCACAAGAACCCAACAGTGGGAGGAAAATAAATAAATAAATAAAAAACAGCTGGAGAAATGACTCATGGTCTCATATGTCTCTATACTAATGCACAGAGCATGGGAAATAAAGATGAACAACAACTCTTAACACATCAAAGCAAATATGTTATAGTAGGCACCACTGAAATCTGGTGGAGATGAATCTCATGATTGGAATGTAGCAACAGAGGGGTATAACCTATTTCAGAGAAATAGACCAGACAGGAAAGGCAGAAAAGAAACATCATATGGCAAGGATGTTTACACCTGTGAAGAGATCTGTGACTTAAATCCTGGTAGCCAGATAGCGAGCATCTGAGTAAAAATTAAGAAAACAACAGGGATGCCATTGTGTGGGTCTGCCACAGAGCTCCAGGATAGCCTAAGGACTTAGATTATGCCTTCTTGGAACTGATGACTGAACATTCAGAAAGGAGAGATACAGTAGTAATGGGAGATTTCAACTATCCTGATATTTTGTGGAAGTCAAACTCAGCCAAGAGTATCAGGTCCAACAAATTCCTCACTTGCTTTACAGACAATTTCATTGTCCAGAAAGTGAAAGAAGAAACAAGAAGATCAGCTGTTTTAGAACTGATCTTAATCAACAATGATGACTTGGTTAGTGGGGTAGAAGTGGTGAAATCTTTAGGTGGGACTGACCATGTTCTCCAGTTTCCCGTCAGTGGAAAAGGGAAACCAAATAAAGTCAGGCATGCATTCTGGACTTTAAGGAAACTGATTTCAGTAACCTTATGGAAATATTGGACGTGATCCCATGGTCAAGAATACTAAAAGATAAGAGAATTGATGATAGAAGTGTTGTTGGGTTTTTTTTGGTTTTTTTTTTAGTGAGATGTTGAAGGATCACTTTCATGCAATTTCCATGAAAATGATAAGTGTTTAAAGAATCTGAGATGGATATCAAAAGAACTTTCAAATAAGCCAAGATTTAACAGAGACCTGTACAAAAAAATTAAAAAGAAAAAAGAAAAAAAAAGATGGAAATCATCAAAGATGAATTCAAATGAATAGTCAGCAAGTATAGGGACAAAGTCAAAGCTAAAGTCCAGAATGAGCTCAGGCTAGTTAGAGAGGTTAAAAACAATAAAAAGGGGTTTTTTTTAATGTCCATAGCAAAAGGCAGAAGAAGAAAACAATAGGGCCACTGTGTGAAGAATATGGCAAATTGCAAACATGGGACAGAGAAAAGATAGAACTACTTAACACCTTCTTTGATTTGGTTTTCTCTCAAAAGGAAAACAGTGGCTGTCCTGGGGACAATGAAGCAGATGAAGTGTAGGGGAAGTGCAGCACAGAACAGGTAAAGAGATAGTACAGGAACAGCTGACTACTCTAAATGAATTCAAGTCTCCAGGACCAGATGAACTACATCCAAGGATTTCTTAAAAGAACTGGCAGAAGTTATCTCAAAACCAGTGGCAATAATCTTTGAGAATTTCTGGATAACAGGCAAGGTCCCAGCAGACTGGAGGAGGGCAAATGTGTCCTCGTTTTTAAAAGGAGGGCGGAGCAACCAACAGTTACCACCCACTCAGCCTGATATCAATACCAGGAAAGATTCTAGAGAAGATCACTAAAAAGACAGTCTGTAAGCATTTAGAAAGGAATGCTGTGATCACTAAAAGTCAACATGGGTTTCTCAAAAACAAGTCATGCAAGACTAATTTTATCTCCCTTTCCTCCTGTCTCTCTTCCTCTCTCCTCCCCACTCTCTCTCTTTGATACAAATTTGGTAGGTGAAGGGAATGCTGTGGAGGAAGCGTATCTTGATTTCAATAAGGCCTTTGAAAAGGACTCCCATGATATTCTTGCATGTAAGCTAGTAAAATGTAGGCTAGACAATGCTCCTGTCAGGTGGATTTATAACTGGTTTACTGACCATACCCAAGGGGTACTCATCAATGGCTCTTCTTCATCCTGGAGAGAAGTGACTGGTGAGGTGCTACAAAGTGCTGTTCCTGGACTCAGTGATATTCAACACCTTAACAGTGACTTGAATGATGGGATGGAGGCATTCTTATCAAATTTTCAGATGTCACCAAATTAGGAGGGGTAGCGAATGTGCCAGAAGACAGGATCAGAATTCAAATACATACCTGGACTAGCGTGATGAATGTCTCTGCAGGGAAGGTAAGCTTTTGATGGTCTCCATGGAATGATACCAGGACGTCATTTTGATTGGTGCTGAGCACCAATATATGCATCATTTGGTGCTCGACATTGACCCACCCTCCCGCCCTCATTGCAGTGTGAGTTAATCTGGTTGCTTTGGGGCTGGATAGGAATTTCCTTCCCTTTTCTCAGTTTTTTTTTTTTTTACCCTGATCTCAACTGTATCTGATGGAATTGAGAAAATTGGCTCTGGGTGTTGTTGTTAAATAGGTTGTCCTTTGACAGATAATGGGGGATAATAAAGGGTCAGTGATCACCAATTGACACCCATTTGGTGTAGGTTAGGGCTCTGGAACCACCGCTTTATGGTCCTGCATCCCAGGGGGTTCAGTGAAGGAGGCTGCCTTTGAGGTTAAGCTGGGAATAAGACTCACTTTTAGAGTCCTGCAGCTTCAGTAGGAGTCCCTGGGTTACCTTCCAAGATGCTGGACTGGGGAGCAACCAAAGCAATTTGGATTGCCCCTGGGACTCAGGTGTTATTGCCCACAGGTAGGCTGAGCAGCTTGTCACGTTGTGACCCTGGCTGCTCCCCCACTCTTGTATCTTTCAGGTTAACTCAATTTAAATAAAACAAGACAAAATAACGTGGCCCTTATTTAATCCAGCTTTGTGTCTGGTCTCTTTATTCCATGGCTGAACATCAAATGAGCCTACAGATTAATAAAGAAAATGAATTTCAATACAGAGAAATATAAGGTACTACACTTTGTGGGGGGGGAAACAGATATGGGATGGGTGACACATGGCTTGACCACAGTACATGTTGTTGTAAAATAGAAATTCAGAAGACAAATGAATAATAAAAATAATTATTTTATCTACTCTATTTAAAGGGAAAAAATAGCAAACATATGTATTTATATAAAGACAATATACAAAAGGAAAAACATAGTCAAAAAGGTTAAAATGAACATGAGCAATATAAGCAAGTAAAAATAGAAAAATACAAAATATATCAAAATACAAAATACCACAATAAAGAAGGATCAAACAGGATACTATACAAGGACAAACGGCAACAGCAGAGCAGATAAGCTCACTAAAGACAATACTCCTCTTATAGAGGCTTCACAGCTGCTTCAAATAACATTTACAGCTGAAGGTCCTCTCTATCTCGGATTGAAGTTGTAAGTCTTACATATATTCCAACACATGTAAAGGTGTTCTAGGAGTCTTAGTAGACCACAAACATAACTCAACAGTGTTAAGTGCTGCTAAGCTATTAGATGCCTTCATTTTGTTCAACAGCAAAACCTTCAACTTGTTGACAACCCCTTGGTTTTCTATTCGTAATCTGGAATGTGTTTCTGTGCAGTTCAGTGAATAGTTCCAAAGAAGATATTAACAAATGTATAAGATAATGTGTGTTTTCTATTTGAGTCTGTGTTCTGTCCTCCTATTTTAAATCAACAGCCTAGGGTGTGTTTGTGGTATAAGGGCAGAGAAAAGTGGTCTCAGGCACATAGTGCACCATTACAAAGAAAGGAAGTTGACATTGCCATCTGTGTTTCTCTTTTTGATAAGCTTTGAATACTTTGTCTCAGTATTTAGAATTCAAAGCTTTTGAGGATCCAAAAAAAAAATGGTTGGTTGACTGTCTGTTACTAAGTTCTTAAGACAGTAAAGGGTTATGTAATACTATAATACTGCCGACCATCCAATTTGCAATGACATTGAATAACAGAGAAACTTTTTTTTTAACACTATGAACTCAGACAGCCAGATTAGTCTAATTTGTTATAAAGATATGGAAGGAGGCTTGTGGCAACCTTAAGACAAACCAATATATTTCAGCATAAACTTTTGTGGATTCCTTTGCATCCAAAGAAGTGGGCTAGAATGCATAAAAGCTTATGCTGAAATAAACAAGTTCATCGTAAAAGTGCCGCAAGACTCCTTTCTTCTTCTAGAATTTAGGTCTCTCCATGTGCTACTTGGGTATCATATCTTAGTAAAATAAACAGTGGAACACTCTATTTTGCTGCATTAAACATGATATACATTAAGTTAATTCTTCAGTTCTAAGTTTTTCTATGGAGCTTACTAAGCATCTGAGAGCAGAATAACATGATATACCTTAAGTTAATTCCTCAGTTCTAAGTTGTTCTATGGAGTTTACCAAGCATCTGAGAACACAATATGTCATTACTATTTTTAGAATAATGAACTGTTGTTAACAATTAAGTACTGCTATTTCTCATCTCCATGTATATTGTCATTGGAATTTAATATTGACTAAACACAAACTATAGGAGGCAATACCTACATATCAAGAAGTTGAATAAACAGTTGCAAATGTTACCATGACTAATCAGATTTCTATTACTTGTGCTGATTTTCTGTTCTCTCCAATTTGAAATGATTGCATATTGGGATCAGTAATAGAGGGATTTTTCAAGTGGAAAATTAGCCAATTTTGTTTTTTTTTTAAACCAAACTGAGCAAGCAAGATTGAAAGCAGAACAGAATTATTAAGTATAAAGCAGTGATTTTTAAACTGTGGTCAAGAGACTGCAGTCTGCAAGCAAGATTGAAAGCAGAATTAGTGATGGGTGAATTGACCCCTTTAAAATTTGGAATCTGACAGCCGCGGGACAGATTTAATATTATGGACTTAGGCAAAAGCTCCCCTGCATTACAATATTTTGAAGCCTCTCCAAGTGTACTGCATTTGCACTTCTCTCAAATAGGCCTTGAGAATATAATATAGATAGGATGACAAGCTTTTCTCACTCAGTGTATGTCACCACATGATTGGTGGTTGTATGGTAGGGAAGTGTAATGTCTAAGTTGTGGAACCCCCCTCCATAACACTTAGAGGTTTTTGAAGTAATAGTATATATTCATTATATGCTTAAAGGATGCAAATTTTATTGACCTTGATTCCTTCTCTGCCCAAAGATAAATGTTCTAGCCTTCGCAGACTCATAATAGAAAACCTGGAGATAACTATCTACCCACAGAATAAGACATTCTGATAAATGTGGCCTGTATGAACAGATGGTCTACCATCAATGTGATATTTCCAAACTCACCTGTAAGGCATTTCAGGAAGGAATGTTGGAAGACTGAAAGGAAGGAATGCTCTGCACCAAATTGTGCAGCCTCAAGTAGAATTCCTCTAGTATGTGCAGTTTAGCATTTTGCCTGCTTCACACGCTTCACACGCTTAGAATAGTATGATCCCAGAGCTGGATGGCACCACAACAGCAATCTAGTCCAAATCCCTGCCATGCAGGAAAACAGAACTAAAGCACTTCAAAGGATGCCTATCCAACTTCTGTTTAAAAACATCCAAAGGAGAGTCCACCCTCATTTGAGGCAATCTATTGAACAGCACTTGCAAGAAAAAAAAATTCTTCCTACTTTTTAGGTGGAACCTCTTTTCCTGTAATTTGAATCCAATTGTTAAGGTTCTAGTCTCTAGAACAGGAGAAAACAAACTTCCTCCATCTTTTAGATGTTACTACTTTAGATATTTAAAGATAGTTATAATGTCACCTCTCAATCTTCTTTTCTCCAGGCTACATATATCCAGCTCTCTTAGTCATTCTTGATAAGGCTTGGTTTCCAAAACTTTTATCATCTTGGTCGCCCTTCCCTGGACACGTTCCTTCTTGAACTGTGGTGCCCAGAACTGGGCACAGTATTCCAGGTGAGCTCTGACCAAAGCAGAATAGATTGTCATTGCTATTTCTTTCAGTCTGCACATAATGCTCCTCTTGATGCAGCCCAGATTTGTTTTGGCTTTTTTGACTGCTGCATCAAACTGTTGATATGTCTAGCTTATGATCTAATAAGACCCCCTAGATACTTTTTACATGTATTGCTTTAAAGCCAGGTGTTATCTACCCTATATGTATGCATTTTATTTTTCCTGCCTAGACATAGTTGTAGTGTGCATTCAAGTAATGCATTTCTGACTTATGGTGACCCCAAGGCAAAACTGTCATGGGGTTTTCTAATACTTAGAGTATGTGATGTTCCTATAGTCACCCAGAGGGTTTCCATGGCCAAACCCTGGTCTCCAGGGTCATAGTCTATTTTGTTAGGTTTAGCTCAGCTCTCCATACCGTCAAGGTAATTTTGAATTATGTTCCTCTCTTCTGGGGTGTTAGCTCTCGCTCCTAATGTGGAATCATCTGCACATTTGGGAAACATGACTTCTATTCTTTCAACTAAGTTATTTAAAAGAATGTTAAAAAACATTAGGTCCATGCTAGAACCCTGAGGAACCCCATCAGTCACTTCTGTCAAGGATTAAGAGCAACCATTGGTAAGTATTCTCAGGGTTAAATTTGTCAACCAATTACTGATCCACCTAACTCTAACACTGTCTAGTCCATACTTCATACACTTGCCTGCAAGAATTTCATGGTGTACCTTGTCAAAAGCCTTACTGAAATCAAGATACACCACATCCATAGCACTCCCATAATCTATCAAGCTTGTAACAATATATATAAAAAAGAGATAAATTTAGTTTGAATGATTTGTTTTTGATAAACCCATGGTGTCCACGGTGGCATTTAGTAATCATAGTGTTCTTTTCTAAGTGCACACAGACTGACTGTTTAGTGAATATTTTATGTTCTGAGTTAGCCCAAGAAAGGTATTGCTGCTTGTAGATTCTGGACTTTGTTTAATGATCTGTTGTAGAAACTTTCATGGTATCAAACTGTTAAACTGACTGCTCAGCAGTTGCTCTGGTCCTCTTTTATGCCCTTTTCAAAGACAAGGACAACCTTTTCCCTCATCCAGTCTTCTGAAATCTGTCCTGTCCTCCAAGAAGTCTCCAAGACTGTGGCTCTGAGATTACATTGACAATTTCCTTTAGCACTCTTGGATGTAGCTCATCTGTCCCTGGTGACTTGAATTCATTTTGAGTAGCTAGGTATTCCTTTACTACATCTTTACCTTTACTACTTCTTTAACTATACTATTTCTTCACCTACTGGGAAAGCTAAATTCAGCTAAATTCAGCACTCTTCAAAACTGTTTCAACGATTTCATCTCCCGTCCAGTGGAGAAGGCACAAGACAACAAAGGACACTGCTTAACTACAATGTCAGATATGGGTCAAGTACGGTTTCTGTCAAAGAAAATCTGATTGGCACTTTGAATGATAATCTGATGAGGATTGAGGCCATTTGATGAGGCCATCCTTCAATTTCCCTCAAAATATGTGTACCTGTATTTAAAAGTTACCCATCTTTGTAATTTGGCTTCAGATCCAAATTTAATTCTGTTCAAAAAAAAAAAAAACCCAGCTACAAGTTTAAAGTAACATCATTCTTAAGATCTGTAAATACTGGACATTTTCACTGCCTCACTGGGAATTCGTAGTATTCTCGGCATCTAATGGTTAACGGTAAGCAACATCTGAGGATATACAGAGATGATGGCATTTGGTTTCTTAAGTCATGCAAACCACCAAACTGAACAGACATAGAAAAGAGAAATCATGACATCAAAGTGTGCAGCTTATGAACATATTACAATCCCATTGGATCAAAGTCAAGTGTCATTATACACAGAGGGTTTATGAGTAGAGTAGATTTGATATAGGAACCAACCAATTATGAATTTCAGCATCATCACTACACAGAACAAAATGAATAAGTAAAAAACTATGATTCCTAACTTTCTGGCCACAAGTAGCACATATCACATTTTCAAATTGTCTTGAAGACAATGACAAGAATGCGCAAACCTTTTCCAGATCAGTGATAAATAAGGCACTTAAGCTCAATAATTGCTGTACTTCAGTGAAAAACATCAAGGTAACCCACAACTCCTCAAAATCAAGGGATAGAATTCTGAGCCGGTAGAAAGAGGTGCCTTTATTAAACGTGCTCTTGTTTTCTGGTTTTTAAACTGCTGTATTATGTCTTTGCTCAAACTACAGGAGTAATTATTTTAAGTATTTTTGGAAGAATTCTGCCCCTCAAATGAAATTTTATGTCAGTTCTTAAATTTCTAGTATTGCCAAGAGTGAGACAGTGAAAAACATTCACACCTTGAACTTTTTACTTTCCCTGCCCTTTTTCTTAGGATTGTCTAAACTGTATTTTTCAGTGCTCAACTACAGTTTCAAATTAGTGTGATGTTTGAAATCTGGAGATTCAAGGAAAACTTTATTTGGGGGAAACAGAATTCTTATTTGGGAGGACAATGTCCTCTTTTTTGTTCCCTCTTGTACCTACACCTCTGGGCAAAACCTTTTTTGGACTATTGCATTCATTTATTTTTCCAATAAGATCGGTAAGTCCTACCTTCTCTGGAGAACACCTAAATATATTGATCTCTAATTTTCCACACCAACTTTTGCATATTGATGCAGTTTAAGAATCCTACCCCCAGGGATCTGTGAATGTCTCTGTCTCTCTTCAGTTTCTTCTATGTCCAAAAGAAAATCAATATTGATATGCATTTTGGAACCCAGATTCTGTTTTGTGCATTAAGTTGCACATCAAAGTACACTTTTTTCCCTAATATACCTATTTGTTCAAGCAGTCTCCCTGGACACAGTGCATATTCTGTGTAATTTATAGTAATACATGCATTTTTTACATGCAGATTTCTAGTAAAACATATGCTTTGTATGTGTTTCCCTCAAGTTTACATTTTGTCATACTTTTTTGAGGAGAGGGGACTGTTGACTGGATTGGAGTTTCAGCGTGAGTTTCAGAGCAAATTTCCATCTGCAAGTGTGCTTCTGTTCAGATTTCAATTTGGGAACTACAAATTAAGATATGTTCATGGGAAATTCAAATTTGTTCTCCATCCCTAATCCATCATACCTGTTTGCAAGGCTATTTGAGCTATCAAAATGACATCTCCATGAGATCAGTTTCCTGGGATAAGGAGCTAGTGGCTATTCAAGTGTTCCTTGGGATGTAAGAGGGGGTATTCTTTCTGCCACATAGCAGTTAAATGTGATGTGATTGATACATAATTAAAGATAGTACATTAGGGCTTAAATTAGTTATTGAGCTACCTGCAGGCTACTGCCATCTATTTAAAGGTAAATGGACACAGAATGACAATTGCATAAATCCAGGTATACACTGAAGCTGGGTCAATAGCTCAAGTATATAGACATGAATAGTAATTACAATGTAGCGCAGGTGAAAATGTTTACATTTTTTATGACAACTCTACCCCATTTCTTTTGTTTGTTTTAGAACTGTACCATGGGCTAATGATCTCCGGGGTAGATATGAAGCAGAAAGTTCATCTAACTGGGTTACACAGCTGTCTATTTCATATTCCCAGAACTGACAGTTCAACTAATAGATTGCACTTTAAGCAGGTATCTATCTGTGTTAATTAAGTGTTTTGCATACCATTTTCATCCAAAACTGCTGATGTAAGGATTCAATCAGAAGTTAACTCTCTTCTGTTAACAGTTCTATTAAGATGTGGTGGGGGGAGCAACTGTTGTCTGTGGCCTAAATACAGCCCAGCAACTTTTTTTCCAGAGCCCCAGAATCCTGTCAGAACCCCCCAAAACCCTGTGAAGCCCCCACACCCTCAGTTTTTGGGGTGCCTGTTTGATATATGACAGAAATCAGTGAGCCATCATTCTTGGAGGAATGACAGATAGTAGAAAGAACTCACCCCTCTCCCAGAAAAATCCAGCTGTCAAAAATCAGACAAAAATGAAATCAGAAGTAATGTCTGGTTCCCATTTCTGGCTATTTTGGGACTGATATTTGAGAGAGATGTGTGGATACAGGAGCAAAAATTAGTCCTACACCTTTTAGAGTTGCTCACTCCTGTGTTAAAACATTTTACCACAGCTACACAGAAAACAGCAACAGGTTGTTAGATCAATAATATTATAACACCTGTAGAAACCATTCCCATGTAAACAAAAATTAAGGTATAGACTTGCTATTAAGAATTTATGGAATTTTCTTCTAAATTGTCACCATAGTGGGGGATGTTTGTCAAGATAGCATAGTTTTGCACCATTTTATACTATTGGCTAATAGAAACACACAAGTAAGTAACCATTCCATTTCATTTTGAATCTGTTGAGTTAAAAATAAATCCACCTTCAGTGTTACCAGAATTTTATTGAAATATATGTGGGACAAACAAAACATTATCTGGATATCAGAAATAAAACTGATTTATAAAGGAAAAAATAAAACAAAACAGGCATTGGTGAGACTTTTTACCCATCTGGAAGCAGCCAGTTTTAGACAGATTGTTGTGCATTTCATGTGGAAGTCATGAATTCCTATTCCCTTACATGCAAAGGCTTCTTATGTGACCCTGCAGATGTTGTTGGATTGCAAAACCCAGCATTCCTTACTTTCAGCTGTGTTGGCTAGGGCTAATAACATTAAAAGGGCCACAAGTTGCCCACACTTAATTGGTCATATGAATAATAGACACATAACAGTTTAATTAAAGTTGTTGTTATTTATATATTTCAGTCCAACTGCTAGGCTATGGCTTTCCATACAGAACAGAGATAGGAATCATCCAGTCCTCTAGATCTTGTTGAACTGCACTGCTCAACAATGCTAACAGGCAGTGATGTAGACTTGAGTCAATTGATGGACTCAAGTCAGACTTAAGTCACTTCAGTGACTTGATTGAGACTCAACTTGGCAATAAATGATACACCGACTCAACTTGACTCAAGGCTAGTATATTTTTAGTGACTGACTTGCTACCCTTCGTTCAGTAACATAACACATTCATCCAGAAACCTTAGGATTTTGAAAAATGTTTCCATCTTTTTTCCCCTACTGGTGACATGACAATCTGTCTGAAGCCCAAAGTGTGGGTGCATTTCCCAGAAGGAAACAGCAAATGGGTTAGGCAATGGAGTTGAAGGGGGCTTGAGGTCTGCTCAGTAGCCTATCCCTGCTGCATATTAGAGGAGCCTTCTAAAACTTCTCCTAAGAGCAGAAGACAAAACTCGCTTCCAGAATGCAGGGCACATTTCTCAGAGAAGAATAGCAAATGTAACGAGGAAAGATCCTTCCTTTCGAGGCTTCAGCTTCCTCTTGAAGCTTCAGTAATGAGGAGCAAGAAGGATCCTATTCCTCATTTTTGAAGCTGCAGATGGCAAAATTGCAAATATGAAAGGCCAGCTCTGCTTAAATTGTTAAAACTGACTTTATTTGGCTCTGTCCAGAAATTCTGGAATAGAGGTTGAAGTACAAAGTTGACTCCCAGACTTGACACTTGACTTGACAATATCTTCAGGGACTTGAGACTTGACTTGAGACCTGAAAGTAGAGACTTGAGACTTAACTTGAGACTTGGAGAAAAAGACTTAAGTACATTACTGCTAACAGGTCTAACCAGTGGTGAGGAATACTGAAAACTCTAGTTGAACAAAAGTTGGAGGACCATCCTTGATTTAGAAAATACATAATTAAAAACCCACAGGTTTGCAAAAATCATATTTAAATTAACTTCCTTGCCAAGTGAAATTTCCATCTTTTCAAGTAAGAAAGATATGAGCCTGGTTAATATCTTCTTCTTGTTGTTGTGTGCCTTCAAGTTCTTTCTGTCTTACAGTGACCCTAAAATGAACCTATCATGGGGTTTTATGGGGGCTACCTCCTAGGGTTTCCATGACCAAGCAGGAAATCTAACCTTGGTCTGCAGGGTCATAGTCCAAATGCAAACCACTACACTTGAGAGTCCTATAAACAGCAGTTCCCTTATTCCATTTTCCTTTTTGAAGGTTTGAGTTCAAGAAGAGAGAAGGGGTCCTTGCACACTCCAGTGTTGTTGTGCTATAATTCCACTTTAACTGCTATGCTTCCATCTCATGAAATCCTGGGATCTGGAATTCAGAGATGGACACTTAGAATTCTCACCAGGAGAACTCTAGTGCCTCACCCATCTATTAACTCCAGGATTCCACAGGATGTTTCCATGGCAATTCAGTGGAAGTAAAACATAATGCTATAACTATGTAGTGTGGAAAGGTTCTGATACTGGTGGAGGGACAGATGTGATTGTAAGCAACTGTTGGACATTCTGGCTGAAACAAGCACTTGAAAGCTTCTAACCACATGAAGCCTCATTGGATTCCAAGGAGAAGCATCCTATAATTTCCTCAGCCAAAAAATTTAGCTGGCAAATACCAGACCATTCAGGGGGAGGGGAGATACAGATTTCAAAAACCTTTTCCTGAATGCAACTATTGGACCTCTCCTGAGAAATAAACTACGATCCATTCCTCTAAAAATAAAGATTCTCCTGGCTGCATTTAAATTCAAGTTAAAGATCTTTAATATGCCTTTGAGCTGTCCTCTTTATTGAGGTCTCATAAAACAAGCAAAACCTTTGAGGGCTCAGCAAAATTCAGGGGCAAGAAAAAAGAAAAAGTGGGGAGACAATATATTTTTGCTGCTTTCTAGATTTGTCTTTGACATAAAAGCAATTTAATATCTAACAATAAAGATGAGATTCATTCAGAAATAAGAAATGATCAGGGAGCTGTTGTAGCACAACTCTCCTCACTTTGTCCTCATTATATATCACAATTAAAAGCTACTCTTTTCCAGTCACAATAGAATAGATTTTGGTTAATGTGGATCTAGTAGATCAATAATCAACAAAAAGGGAACTCTTGAACAAAAAGTCCAGGGCTCTAAAAAGTGTTTTACTTTACCCTTGTTGCAGCAATATATAATGAGCATTGGTTCCTAATGCGTTTTATTTTAGGCCTCTTATGACAATCATTTGCAGAATGTTGCTCAGAAAGTACACGGCATTTGTACACATATACACATTGATATAGTATAGACTAAACCCAGAAATGAATTTGCACTATGGGTTGTAGGTCTGAATTGCCAGAGGGCTTTTTAGCAGAGCAATTAGATTCATTCAGTCCTGCATTCAGTCCTACACAGATCTAGTTGGGGATGTAGCTGGAGGCATCAAGCCTTCTTACTCCCTGGCTGCAGAGTTGCTGCTGGACAAATACTGTGTAAAAGAAAAAGCCTGCTGTTTTCTCCTCCACTCTTCTCTTAGGAGATTTATTTATTTACTGAAAATGCTTTATAGACCTTCTTTCATCCTAACAGCCTCCAGGCTGCCAACGCACAGTAATAAAAATACAATGTAATTATAATTTTTTTAAAAAAAATCATGACAGATCATTGTTTTATGCAACAGTAACACTTAGATGAAACATTTTAAAACTATGTCTTGTTTTAGCACCAGATTGTCATGTCAATATCAGTCAATACCAATCAAAGTACCTTACAGATGCAAAGTCAGGGTGCCACCACAAAAAGTGTCAATTTCTTTTTGTGTTGCTCCTGTTGTCTTTGGAATATTTTTCCTCCCTCAGATTATCAACTGTCACTTTAATAAATACCCTGAAGGCTAAAAAAAATCCTCAAAAAGAAGTTATCCTCTATGGTGGCTCATAAGGACAAAATGGGCTATGCTCTAGCCAACCTGTTAGAAGTTATTCTAGGAGGAAGTGTGTTAGTTAGTGAAGCAAAATATCTTCTCTGCTATACTCTGTCAGCTTCTTTTGTTTGTTCCTGTTCAGTGCTAATCTTGTTGAAAGGAGTTATGTCACCTTGCTGACAGACCTGACAAAGGAAAATAATTGGCCAGGCTTCTGGCAGGAATCAGTTTTCAATAGTTTCAGCATACTTTGAGGGTGCCGTCATAGGCACATCCTCCACTGGAGTCACCACTTATATATCACTGTACCTCTCAACTCCACCCTCACATTTGTACAAGGCCACATTTGTACAAGACCTCAAAGGCCCCTCCCTAAACCCCAGGATTCCATAAGATGTTGAAAGTAGAATAATAGCACTATAACAATCTAGGGCAGAAATGGCCTGAGTTACAGGCTCCATATACAATGTGCATACATTCCAAGTGTGTATGAATCAGGAACACAGGTATAATTATACATTCACTGTTGCAGCTGATGAGCTTGATAAAATAGTGGGGAAATGTGATGGAATAGTGGGTATTGTCAACATGTGAATGAAGAAGAAGAAGAAGAAGAAGAAGAGGAGGAGGAAGAAGAAGAAGAGGAGGAGGAGGAGGAGGAGGAGGAGGAGGAGGAGGAGGAAGGAAGAAGAAGAAGAAGAAGAAGAAGAAGAAGAAGAAGAAGAAGAAGAAGAAGAAGAAGAAGAAGAAGAAGAAGAGCAAATGAAAAGGGAGCAAAGACAGATGGGATAGTTATTCAGAGCTACATCCAGCACCAGCCATATTTTAAGTAAGCCTATTTGAACTAGACTGGACTTCTTGCTGTGGAACAGAAAACAAATTTTCTTGGGTGGAAAACTGTATGAAGAAAAAGTCCTGAACTACAATTACTCTTTGAAAACAGTGGGAAGAAATTTGATTAAACTACCAGTTCTCATTCTTGTTTACAAGACTGAAATTAACCAGTATTTATATCCTTGTTAGTCACAACTGTCTTAAGTCAGATTGACTTCAGTGAGTCTACTGTAAGTAGAATTAACATTGGACTTAACCTGAGATCAGTTTCTTAGGTAGAGAAACATCATTTTCTATTCTTCATTGAAGGTCTGCATGTCCCTGTGTGTTGTATGCCATAGGTAAATACAAGAGCTATTTCTAATTGTTAGTTTATGCCGGTCTGGGTAAATGCTATAGTAGTATATTTCATGGCAAATTCTAATATGTATATGAACAGCCATTCATATTTAATAATAGCTCTACTGTGACAGCAATTTGCTATGGATAAGCTTAGGGTGATTCTGGACCCACTGGACTGGCTGAGCTACTAGACACCTAGTCACTTTGGTTTAACCAGTGACCTCTAAGGATCAGAAGTTTAAGTGAGATACCATGGATGTCTTGGCAGTTTTTCCTTTCACATGTGGTACTCAGCTTGGGTGGGAGAGAACAGACTAGTGAACTGCACAACATTTTAGGCACAGATAGGACACCCAATTCTTGTGCCCCCTCCATGTGTTGGATAGATGTAGTACACGCTCATAGAAACAATTTTTATTCAAATGTGTGTTGTTTACATCCTTACCAGTCCATCATTGCTTTGGCAATCAGCATGTGCACTGCTACAATTTAACTATGAGTGAGCAATCTTTTGCAAAGATGGCTTCTTTCAAAGCTTTCTGTTGTTTTCCCAATGTTCTTTTGTTTTCTTAGCAACAAAGAACAGCATCAGCTCATATATTGAGATCAGTCAAAAGATTACACCAAAGAACTGATCTACAAGATGTAGAATTTAATTGTATGCAGGATTACTCAGATGTACGTCTACCATTCCAGTGGGACTTTCTCTTTAGTGTGCACATGCATGTTTAAACTTGTTCCTTTTCATATTTAAGCTTTTGAAAGGTTCCCACATAGAATACCTCAAGTAACATAAAATAAATTTCTAACTTAGTGGCTTCTATTATCACCACCACCACTACTACTACTACTACTATTAGCAGACAGCAGCCTCTTATTGCTGTCTTCAAATGCAGAGCAAAAGATATTCAAAACATCTGTCTACCAGAAATGACATACGACAGCTATTTTGGTCCCTACCCCACCTCATAGCATCTAAGGTGAAAGCATCGTCTCAGATTTATAATTCCACTGATTCACTTTAAGAAGCTGGTTTTTTAAAATACTGACAGAACACAGGAAAATATAATAATGTTCCTTGCAGCCAACTCTGCATACTTACGCTACTGAAAGCAAGGTTAAAGATATAAATAGTGATCTTTGCAGAATGCCAGTTCTATAAATATAAGAGAGGCGAGACAACTTTACATTTTCTCCTGTCAAGAATAGTTCTTAAATGGATGACAGTGTATTAGGCAGATTTTTAAATGCAACAGCAATATGCTTGAATGGACAACAATTTCCCTATTCTTGAGGAGATATTGAACCAAGACCCAATTATGTCATTGCACAGTTAATAGCACCAGTGTTCTCAGAATGATGTGGTATCTTGAATTATCTTAAATGGGACAGATGATTGGTTTAATGTCCCATGCAGAATGGCGTGGAGCAGCACAATGACCATTCCAAGGGCTGTATCACAGAAGCATTTTCATAGCCTCTTGGAAATGGAACAAAGGCTCAGTCATAAGAATTTGACCAGCTCACTGCCTAGAGAACAAAATAATGTTGAATATTCTCAAAAAGGCAAGACACATCTTTCTAAAATCCCAAGTGTCTGAGTATAGTTTGGACAGTCTCCCCACACTCCACCATGCAATAATTAGAAATGTAAACTGAAATATTTTAACTTGGGTAGGGCTACATTTATTTCTTTTAATTATCCTATTTTGATTTGGCCAAATAGTTTTAGCTAAAATAATATGAACACATGAATTTGCAAATAGGTACCAGGTTTTATCAAGATGGTATGACTGTTGTGAGAATGACAATGGCTTTTGAACTCCATATGGTCACATTTAAACACATACACAGTGTTAATGTAAAAGCTTTGTACAAGTAGATGAGCAACAGAGATTATTTGCAGTGCACAGTTTAAAAGTGGATTAAGGAGTTAAGTTCACTTTCTGAAGAAGTATATCAAGTTAATTGAGTAGCAATACAAACCTATAAGAGGCAATAATCTTACCAAAATAGTGGTATGAAAGGAAACAAAACAGAAGGAACAAATTGAAGATACTCATTTATGCAATGGCTCAGCACCAAAAGCATGGAACAAGTGGAGAGAAATCTTGTAACCAGAAATTTCTCCAATGATATTACTTTTAATCTGCCTTCTATTTAATAATAATTCTAAATTTGGGAACTAGAAATAAATCAATGGCAGGCAAGACTTTCTGAAAAGTATATTCCTTTTTCAGCCTTTTGATTTCTCCTAAGGGCATCTTAGACAGCACGTATGCTGTAATTGTTTCATTGTTGGATTAGGGATCTAGGAGACCAAGATGTGAATCCCACTCATCCACAGAAACCACCAGCTGACTGTGGACATGTCAAACCCTCTCACTTGAGAGAGAGCCTCTTCTGAATAAATCTTTCCAAGAAAGTCCTGCTATATAAGGCCCCTACATGGTTTAGGTCCAGGCTACCTGAAAGCCAATATCCATGTATGTGAGCCTGCCTCACTTTTACAGTCTTCAGGGAAGGGCTTTCTTTCCAACCCTTTACCCTGACAGGCTTTTCTGGTGAGGATGGAGGAGAACTCCTTCTTCGTAGCTTCCCTTAGGTTATGGAACTCCCTCCCAAGGGTGGCTGGATTACTCTCCTCTCTGGTATCTTTTTGCTGGCGTGCAAATACTCTCTTATTTAAACAGTCCCTTAGCTCCTAAGTGCTTGGGGTAGAAGAATATTTTATTGATTGATTGTGTTTTCTTCTTGTGTAGGATCCACAGCAGCTCACAAACAATAAGGCAGCATTATCTAAAGATACAGTAATAAAATTAAAAAACAATAAAATATCATTTTTAAAACCCTATATTAAACAAGATAATATCAATAAAAATATACAAAAGTTAAAATCAGAGTGCCTTCCATCCTCATAAGAAGGGTCTTTACAAATAATCGTTAGATGCCTGTGTAAACAAGAAAGGTTTTTGCTTGCTGGCAAAAGGAGAATAGGAAAGCGGTCTGTTCTTTGGAAAAGAATTCCATAGGGTTGCAGAAGCCATTGAGAAGCCTTCTCCCATGATTTCACCAAATGGGATCCTGAGGATCTTAATACTCTGGCAGGTTTGTATAGGGAGATATGGTCTTCAAGTCTGGACCTGAGGATATGTAATATGTATTTAATATGCTTTTGATCATTCTTAAATTAATGTTTTATTTGGATGGATTGATTAAAGCTTCTTAAACATTTTTGCTATTATTCTAGCTATTTTATTTTAATTTCCATTGTAAGTTGCTTTGGGTCCCATATTGGGAGTAAGGAAGAATATAAATTAAATCAGTCAATGAACGATGGGATTGAGATAAGACTTGAAGTCTTATAAAAACAAGAATGGAATGCATCTGGGTCCCCTTGGAGCTGCCTAGAGAAGGTGTGGAGACATGAAGATGCTAAACACAACTGCATGAGTTGGTGCCAAAATGAATGAAAGATCACAGTGTGAAAGAGAATGTGGCCCCAAAGTACACTTAGGGATACTTCAGAATTCCAGACCCCAGACCAATCACCATCGCTGTGTCTCCAGAAGTGCTTTAACTGGAAATGGCTCCTCTCTACTTCATTCTATAACTTCATTCCAAAAGAAAGAGGAACTCAGGAAGGGCCTCTGATTATAACCTAAGCAATTGGACAAGTCTTGTGTAGAAGGGTGTGATCTACACAACTCTTGTATGGAAGAGTGTGATCTGAATCCCAGATATTTTAGGGAGAGAGAATAATAGCAACACTTTGACAAAATTCACAATCTTGTATAGGTCTACTTTTTTTTATTGTAAACAGCCATTTGTCCAGCTGCCTCTGACAGATAAATATTGCTCTGAACAATAAAGTGTTTTTTTTCTTTTTCTTTTTCTTTTTCTTTTAAAAATGTCTTTCATGGCCTTAAACAATTAACAAAAAATATTTGAAAGACTGTCTTATGCAAATCAATATGAGAAGCTATTGAGAACTATGGACATTCACCGTAGTGGTGATCACTGAACTTCAGGCAATACCTTCTCTGTGAAGTATGCTCAGGCTCTGGGCTAAATCAACACTCAGGCTGGTCACTGTATCCTTCTAAACAGGAAGAAGTAAGAGAAGGATTGCTGACCTCAGATTTATCCCCGTACCTGCAGTTTTTCTTCATCTTGCCTCTTTCTGTCTTCAGTCCTGAGTCCTGACCTCTGTCTTGTTCCTTCCTCCTGGCTTGTCTTTCAGTCCTAATTAACATTCTTTGGTTTTAACTATTGGCTTTGCTCTTTGATTTTTGTTACCTGGCTCACATCTGGTTCCTACCCATGGCGCAATTATGTTAATAACCAGAAGAGATGAAAAAGGGCATAATGCAAACTGCTGGGCAATGTTTTTTGGAAAATAATTACCTTTAGAATTGTCAGTCTGGTCTGCCCCATGGTGAGAAGTAGACCGGTTCTATGTGCTGAAACAGGCAGGTCAGTGAAACCTTAAATACAGTGTGACAAGAAACTCCAAGGAGTGTAGTAGTGTTACAAACAATCCATAGAACCCACAGTCATTACTGTTTACAAACTGTCAACATCAGATTGATCTGCTAGAGCACAGGTACACAGAAATATCTCACTTAGTTAGTTACTCTTCCTATCATTAATCCTGTAGACAGCTGACCATTTCTGCACTACACTGTTATAGTGCTATTATTCCACTTTTAATGTCCAATGGAATCTAGGGGCTAGCAGTTTAAAGAGGAGCCTTTAGAATTCTCAGCCAGAGAGCTCTTTGGCCTCAGGAAACTACAAACCCCAGAATTCCACAGGATGTTGAAAGTGGAATAGAGCACTATAACAGTGTAGAAATAGCCAGTTGTTCATAAAACCAGAAATGGTTTTTCCTGGTGCCCTTGATGCTGCAGGCAAGGATCCTTTCAGAAATAATACTTCATGGACCTTCCTATGGGGCCCTAAGCAACTGGACTTCAGTGTTTTACATAATTTATGTACAGAAACCAGAATTATCAGGGGAAAATCTTTAGCATCAGATAAAATAATTATGTTGCAACAAAGCTGAAATTGTTGGCACGTATCTTACTTTATTTTTAAATTCTTCTGCTTTGATCCTATTAGTATAATTGGCTTGCATAATTTAAAACACATGCAGTGTTCCATTTGCTAAAATATAAGTACTATTAATAAAAGGAATATTCACATTTGTTTTTAAAGGTCCATTGTATCTTTTTCTTACAGTATGTGGGACATGGTAGGGGAGTCTGCCAAAGGCCTTTCCTTCCCCAGTAATTTTCAGGGGTAAGAAGAGTCATTAATATATCCCTGGAAATTAGGCCTCTGAATCTTCTGTATAGCTGTCTTTATCAATTAATGTGGCAGTCACAAGCCTCACATTGCATTTTCAGATAATATTTGTGCTGCTGAATGCCTGCATAGAAATGTCATTGGTGACACAAGTTCTTGGTACAACAATAGGCAGTCTCTTTAGTCATAGGACAAGAATTTATCCAATGGCTTAGAAGAATGATCACACTGCCTTATTTGGTTAGCTCTCTACAGTCTCTCATCAAATATTCATGATTCATACAGAAGTATACCAAAACAAGAGTCTGGAAATTACAAGTTACCAGCAACGCAGTTCCCTACCATGAGTTGCTTCTTATAGCACAGGAAGGGATTAATGAGGGTGTTATGTAGTTACATTCCAAACACTGCATAATAAAGGAAGAGAAACAAGTAGTGAGTAAAATAACTTCTTTGGAGAATGTGTAACAGTTTCTAATTATTTCCAAATGTTACCTATAAAGAGACATGCAAGGGAATATTATAGCATCTTTGAGACTAACTGAAAGAAGTTTGTAGTGTAAACTTTCTAGACTGACTCAGTCGACAAAAGATTGTGCTACAAACTTCTCTCAGTAAGACCATTTTCTCAGTGATGTAGACTCAAGTCGATCGACTCAGACTCAAGTTGGACTCTTCAAGGACTTGACAAGCACTCAAATTGTCAATAAATGATTGACAGACTCGACTGACCCAAACTCGTCTTTTTTAGTGACTCACTTGCTGCCCACCTCCCGCTGCAACCTTTCCCCAATTAGCAGTGCGGGAACGTTGTGCTGATGACCCAATCAGAGCTTTACAGACTCCTTTATCCCCACCTCTCTGCCTCTCTTTTGTTTCCCACCTTTTCCCAGAAGCTGTTTATAGGAAAGCAAAAGAGCAGGATGAATTCAGAGAGGGAAAACAGGGCTTTGCACCTTTTTTTTCTGGTGATTATGGGTAAGGAGTTGTCTCTGCATATGGGCTGAGGGGAGGGTCAGGAGTTGCAGTCCCATCAATGTTATTTGAAATCTTCCTCCTGCTCTCCTTTCTCCATTTAGCCCCTCCTTACTCAGTTGCAAGTAAACAGGAAAGAAAGCCTGCTTGCTCATGAGTAAATGGGAAAGAAAACCTACTTGCTCATGAGTAAACAGGAAAGAGACAGTGTCCTTTACAGCCATGGCAGTGTGGAAAGCAATTTGCTTCAGAAGGGCTTTCCTGTTGTTCCATGGCTGAAGCCTTCCTTCCAAACCTGCTTGCTCTCAACTTAACCCTGCCCTGGATAGATCACAGCTCTTTTTTCCCCCTCTGTTGGCTCTCATACTTGAGACTTGACTTCAAACTCAAATTATCTTGCAAGGACTTGAGACTCGACTTGAAGATATGACTTGAGACTTAGAGTAAAAGACTTAAATATATCACTGCCGTTTCTGCACTATACTGTTAACAGTGCTATCATTCCACTTTCAACATCCTATGGAATTCTGGGTTTGCAGTTTAGGGAGGGATATTTAGAATTCTCAGCCAAAGAGCTCTCTTTGGCCTCAGTCAACTACAGAACCCAGAATTCCACAGGATGTTGGAAGTGGAATAATAGCACTATAATGGTGTGGTGCAGAAATGGGCTTAGTCTCAAGGGTGCCATGACATCCCTTTTCCATACTGATCCAGGCTAACATAACTATGTCTTTGAATGATAAGGAAACATTTTTACAGTGATTTATGTTATTCTTTTATCATTCCAAAAGTTTTTTTTCCTCAAAAAATATAATGTAATAGAAAAGCAATGGGCAGTGCAACAAGTAATGCCTCATGAATAACTGCTATGAATAACAACAATAGGTACAGTAGAGTCCCAGTCATCCGACGCAAATGGGCGGCCGCAGCATCGGATAACTGAAAAGGTCGGATTACCAGGACTCCCATGGTGGCCGCCATTTTGGGGGCGTGTCGGGGGCATGTCAGGGTGGGCCTGGGGGAATGTCGGGGCGTGTCTGGGGGTGCGGAAACGCCCACAGCCACGCCCCCAGGCCGCCGTGACATCGGTTAATCCGGAGTGTCGGATTACCGAGCATTGGATAACTGGGACTCTACTGTAATTGTTTACTAACTAGGAAATAAAGACACCAGACAACAAAAATGGGTACTAACAGGCCAACTCAACTATTAAAGTTTAAGAACTAAGATCTGCTTGGAGAGGAACCCAAAGTGGGGTCCAGCTGTGGCCAGCAGTCTTAACCTGACCTCTTCCACAGTCACTCCTGAATTAAACACCCAGGCTTTGGGTGCCAGCCACCATCTTGGTTGCACATCCAGCCATCTGTCAACAAGGGAGACCTTCCTTCCCTCCCCACATTCCATGACATAAGAGGGAAATGCGCCCCAGGTCAGTCCCAAGAGTAGACTCCTTTCCCACTCCCTACACGCTGTGCAAGAGCAAATCTAAAGATGTCCTCTTCACTAAATCAGTACCTAGATCTGCTCACTGCTGACTCACCAATTTTCTCCTGCCCCTGTGTCAGTGACTGCTATTAAATTGGCACACCCAAGACTAATTGTCCATTCCCCATACACAGTGGTGCAGGGTAGGGAGGACAAAATTCCTACCCAGCCTCAAACACCCAGCAACTTGCTTGAACTACTTGTAGGGTGGGTGGGCAAAGCAGCACTAAAGAGAGGGAGAATGTAAAGTCAAAGTAGGCTATAAGCTTATCCCCCCACCCCGATTTCTGTGTCTGGCACAGCATTCTAGGAAAAAATTATTAAACACGTTTCTGGTATCTTTCCCCAGTGGCCAGCAAAAGTGTCCCCCCTCCCCATAGCTGGACTTTGCTGCAAGGTGTTGGATCTGAGTTTTTCAAACAATATGACAAGCCATGGGAACAAATTACATTTGAAAAGTAACTTTGCAAATTCTGGTGAATATATAGTATTCACAGTGATTTTTTTTTCTTTTTCTTTTTCTTTTTTTTTAGTTTACTCTCAAAATTTACATTATTTAATACTGCTGTTTCATTTTGAGAAATCCAGCTGGACAATGGGTTCCCTGGTAGGGCTTAGCATATATATTAGTTTTGGGAAGAAAAAAAAAGATATCATGTAGCTTTAGATTCTCTTCAATTTCTGCTTCTTTAATCCCACTCCCCCTTAAAACACTATTCAGGAACTATAAGTAATAGATACAGGGAGAAAATATCAAGAAGAGAGTTCACTAATCTTGTTACTCTCCATCTCCACTCTCCTCATGTGAAAAACAATCTACTCTTGAGGAGAGCATCCTTGGATCACTACAATATCTAGAATGTTCTCTGAAAATGTTCTCCTCTTCAGGTAATCTTTCTTCATGTCAGTAGAGCAACATTGGAGGGGGTAACCTGTCTTAACTGTGTTGTCAACTTGTTTTCACGACACTTCTAAAACTTGAACAGATCATCACATATTTACCTACCTAGCTAGCTTTATTTCCTACCTTAATAATTAAAACCAGAATTGCTGTTTGCGGTCCAGTGGCTTGTATTAAAGAAATAGAAATGGAAAAAATGGAAAGCTACACAGCCAGAAATAGTTACCAGGTATCCTGAATCAAGGTCATTTTGCTGAACTGGTTAAATCTGCCCAACTGTCTGATCAATAGATGGCTGAAACATAGCATTAGCAGATAGATTATTTTACTTCACTTATGCTGCACAGGCTATAAATAGTTGGAGAATTAGGATCTGGGGTTTCTCAAAGAGAAGTGAGGGAAGCCAAATCTCATGTTGAACAAGCTTTTTATTAATTTCTGAAAACACAGCATATGTGATTAGTTTCATGTTAAACTCAGGGAAAGGTTTATTTTACTTTTCTCTGAAGTCTATTTACTTTTCTTTTCTTTTGAAGATACGAGCTACTACATAGTCCAAGCACTTGCTTGGATATACCTACTTGTGTGCTTTGTGCAGAAATTATAAAATAACATTGCAGCAAAGATTCAGAATGCCATTAGTTAGCAACTGGCAATCCAAGACACACATATTGTGATCAACAGTCCGATTATGATATGTTAGGCTTGACCTCATTCAAATCTGCTTGCTTTTAATGGAAATAAATTATTGTCCTGTGACTTCAAGTCATGTCCAACTTATGGCAACTCTAAGGTGAACCCATTGTTAGGGTGGATAAACAAACCACACCTCACTGTATCCCCAGGTGGACACAGAGCTGACTTGAATCCCCAAACACAAGGTAGGAAGGTAGAAAAGAGAAGGAAAGAAAGAAAGACACACATACACAAGTAACTTTGGCCAAAGGAAAGGATACATCCAAGTATCACCACTGACAGTAGTGATAAGGAAGGATGGTATACTGATCAAGCAGAAGCACAAGGAGACAGGCAGGCAGGCAGGCAGAGACAGAGTCCATTTCCACATCCTTACCTTATCTTGCCATCCTCTGGTTGTGATCCTGGCAGCAGTACCTTTGGCAGGAAGCAAGTGTGATGGGGATGCTCCCCTCTACACTGGACTGTCTCCCTGCAGAAGGGAGTAAGCATCATCACAGTCCCACTCCTCTCCCATCCCCATGCTGGGATGCCACGTCCATGAAGAAAGGGCCAGAGACAGAGAAATCTAAGCTATTACATTTGTGCGCTCCCAGGAAAAACAAAAGAGAACACACAGCTACACTGAACACATGGAGGGAACATAGCAAGTCTGGCAGCCAATAGGTCAAAACATTTAAAGGGCTAAACTTTCACGACTCATGCACAGTTCTTCTGTTCAGTTTTTCTCATTAAGCCCTATCTTATTTCAGTTCTTCCTCAAACCTAGCAACTTTCTTTTTGTGTGGCATCTCACACCTGAATTCCCACCCAGTACCATAGTTTGGATGGCTCTATTGCTTCATCCCTAATTACCTTAACACTTACCCTTTTCATGTTTTTAATATATACTCTTAAAAAATACCTCTTACTTTTTCATTTCAGGTTTTCTCAGCTTGATACTTCTCATTCATTCTTCAGTCCAGAAAATCTGAATTAGCCAAGTAGTATTAGAAAGATGGACTTACGTTAGACTTAGGCCATTTCTGCACTACACTGTTACAGTACTATTATTTCACTTTCAAAATCCTGTGGAATTCTGGGATTTGCAGGTCAAAGAGCTCTCTGGCTGAGAATTCTAAAGGCCTGTCCCTAAACTACAAACCCCAGGATTCCACAGGATGTTGAAAGTGAAATAATAGCACTATAACAATGTAGTGAGGAAATGGCCTTAAAGTATCAGTGATTAGAAAAATTGGTTCTTATAGTTTTTATGATGCATAAGTATGTGTTCTTGATATTATATCTCTCAAAAATAGATCAATTATATAGGGATGCAACTAAATAAACCGGGGATCCTTCTACAGTACAGAATTAAATGATTCCACTGTAGCTGCAAGAAGAAGAAGAAGAAGAAGAAGAAGAAGAAGAAGAAGAAGAAGAAGAAGAAGAAGAAGAAGAAGTAGTAGTAGTAGTAGTAGTAGTATTCCATAGGATGAAACACTTGCAGTTCAAGTGGAATCATCATGCTATAATTGTGTAGTCAGAAAGGGCCTCAGAAGACTGTTATAATCAGCTTTTAGACTGTAACTCTATTGTAAGTGACTATATTTATTTGTTCAGTGCCTGCTGAAATAGATACTAAATAGATATAACATATATATTGATGTGGTACTGACAATAATGGTGATAATTTTATAAAATATTATAATGATATCTGATTATTGTATATTCTCTTCAATTTATATAGCTATCTGTATTTCATCTGAGGATAAATTTATCTGTGTAGCCTCTCTGCTGAATAAATTTTGTCTCATGAGCATAATTCCACCTGTCCGGGGTCCTTATCCAACTATTTCTAGCAATATGCCAACTCACCATAGTAACACCATCTGTCATATTACTGAACCAACTTCTTGCACATAGAATATACCTTCAAATCATTCCAAGATCAATCTAACTTTATAGGTACTGACTATCCTTAGGTTGCAATATGTTACTCATTTATCTAACATTTAGCTTTATTGGACTCAGTGGGATTTACTTTTGAGTAAACAGATATAGAACAACATAGTTAATAACTACAATTTTCTGATTAAATCAGTATCCTACTCAACATGATCTATCATTTTTGTACAGTATTTTGAGGCAAACAAAAATTTGAATAATACCATTTGCTAAACAAAAATTGCAATAGACTGTGTTAATCTGGATTTTGAAACATTTGTCATTTTACTTAGTAGGGCAAGATTTCACCAGAGATACTTGAAATAGATAAATAGCAATATATAATTAGATACAGTGCTATCTTTATTCATGTTTCATGCCCAGTAGTTCTGTTAATAATTATGGCCATTCTCTCAATTATGTAAGATTAATTCCCTGGATTTAAGGGAAACTAAATACATGCAGAAATAGATTGCGGCCCAAATATATGTAACTTTCTTTTTTTCACAGCTGTTTTAAAGATGTTGACCAGCTGCATTATGACAGTAAGTCATGTGGATTTGTGTAATAGAAGTTCAATCCTGACCCACATGTAACTTTTCTGTCACAAAAATCCCTTCATGGCTCTAGCACACTAACTATAAACCTATTAAGACCTGAGAACGAAATGCCAACAGTTTTCAGCAATGAGAAGTGACATCCCCAGTTTAACCTACAAAATTCTACAACCAGAGAGAATGCCAACTTAGATTCCATTTGGAAGAAATTAAATAGTTAATTATATTAATTTCATAGAAGTTTCAACTAAATCAGTATAGCATTTCCCTGTTAAGCTGTCTATCTTGTTTTCCTTCAAGCTGTCTCCAACTTATGGCAACCCTAAGATGAACCTATCATGGGGTTTGTTCTAGTGCTGAGAGTGTGTGACACATCCAAAGTCACCCAGTGGGTTTCCATGCCCAAGCGAAGAACTGAACCTTGGTCTCCATGGTTGCAGTCCGATGTTTAAACTACCATACCATGCTGGCAAGCTTCATAGGTATGTTTAAAAAGGTAAACCATTGTGATTTGACTTTTTAATTGCACTATCAGCAGTATATGGTATCACAAATTCGAAAGACACAGAAGAGAAATTTTTTTTAATAATTTCTTTATTTAATCACATATATATTACAAGAGCAAAATGAATAAGTTACAATGATCAAAAAATAAATGAACTTACACACAACATAAAAGAGAGGGGGAAAAAGCAACCAACTAATGTATCCTCTATACATTATATCTTCTAAAACATATAAAACCAATCTCATCCTAAATAAATCCCTTCCCATTGTTCAATCCACATTTGAGTCACCCTAACCCATTCTTTTTCTACTTTATCTTTATCGATCCTTATATCAATCAAAGCTGTTAATACATCCATCTGGTACATCTCATACAATTTCAATATCCGTTGATCTAAGGTCGGTATTTCACTCCTCTTCCAGTGTTGAGCGTATACCAGTCTGGCTGCCGTCACCATGTATAACAAAATTCTATTGTAATATTTCTGATTATGACCCTCATCTAACATATTCGGAAGATATAATTTTGGGCTAAATTCAAAATCAACCTGTAATACTTTCTTAATTGCATCATGTATTTGATTCCAATACTCCTTTGCCGACCGGCATTGCCACCAAATATGAAATAATATTCCTAATTCTTTCCTACATTTCCAACATCTATTAGAACAATTATTGTATATCTTAGCAATTTTTTGTGGGGTAAAATACCAACGATATAGCATTTTATAAAAATTTTCCCTCAAATTAACACTTCTAGTAAATTTTATATTAATATTCCAGGCCTTCCTCCATTCATCCAAATCAATAGAATACCCAAAATCATTTGCCCATTTAATCATATGGTCCTTAATTATTACCCTTTCAGTTTCGAATTTTAACAATATTTGATAAATTTTACTCGAAATATGACCTTGACCAATTAAATGACCTATATCTAATTCCTTATCGGCCATATTTTCCTCTTGTATTCCCTCTCCATCCCGATCTTTTTTAAATAATTCAAAAATAATTCTGTGATGAAACCAATTACCATTGAAGCCTAAATCCTTCAGCTCATCCAATGACTTCAATTCATCTTTACCTCTACTCCTATATAATATATTCTCATATGTCAGACAACCACCATTACTAACAAGAGAATCCTGTGCCTCCTGCAGAGACACCCACCTTGGCTTTTTTAAATAAAATGTTTTCTTATATATATTCCAAACCCTCAATAAACTCCGCCTAATTATATGCTGACACAGAAGAGAATTTTAACTGTCCAATGGGCTTTTAGACCTTTCCATTTTTCTTGAAAATTCCAAAATGCAATTGTCATGTGGTTCCTGAAACTTTTGCATGCCTTTGGATGTGTGTGTGTGTGGCGGGATCCTAGGAAAGCCTTGATATTGGTGTGTGTGTGTGTGTGAGTGAGTGTTTTAAACCACATCCTATTTTACCAGTCATGGTGTATAGGCCTTCTGCTGTTTTACAGTGCTGAATTAAAAGCAAAGATTCAGACAAGTTTAGAGCATGCTTTTTAACATAATTCTCTTCTCTGGCAATGATTTCAATCTATTCTGTTTGTACAGATAGTATTACAACTAAATTTAAGCTGGGTAAGCCTTCGTGTATAGAAGAAAATGAGCCATTTTTACTCCTCTATGTATTGCCCACCCACACACTTCACTTACAAAGCTTAATGGGCCAGACCTTTTCAGAAATAAAGTGAATTTCACCCTGAAGTTATAAATAAGACTCTTCCAACTAGATATCATACTCCACAACGTATATATCAACACTCCAGGCTCACTTAAGGAAATGTTTTAAATCATCAGTGTTGAAATTATTCAAAAGTCGGCAAGCAGAGTAAATTGATTAGACAAAATGTTTCATTGACCAACCATTTCTGGGGGCTATAAAAGCCTACACAATGTTGAACTGTTTTCCATTCTAATTCCCAGCAGATATGAGAACTAAAGGAAACAAATAAATAGAAAAGAAAACATTTTAAGTGTGCACTGCTGCTTCTACTTAATGTTGTCTCTGAGATTTCTAACCAGCAAATATAATTAAATTATCAAATACAGATAAGCTACACCACAGGGTTCTTGTGTACAGAGTTCAGTTCTCTAAGTATTGGGGGATCATACCAACCAGGGGCACCTCGGGTACAGATCTTGGGTAACATGAAAAGGCAGCAAACTTTCCACTTTTGTATTTTTGTTGTATTTTTACTGTTAGTGATGAAAAGAGTAACATACATACATACATACATACATACATAAAATGGCCCTGTAGCATCATGAATTAATCTGCAGTATCTGTCCCACCTACTGATTTTCTGCTTCCAAACACTAATATGAAATTAGAGTTTCCAATTTGATTAAGAACCTGAGTGAAAAAGTGGATGCACTGTGTATTCAGTTTGGAGCCAGAATTAAAACAGCAGCACCTCTCCCATCACTATGTTTTCATGCCAAGAAAAACTTAACCTGTTGGTTTGTTGTCTGGCAGCTACTATTAAAAGTAAACATATTTCTAACAAATAAAAACAGTACATAAATAATTGCTATAGTAACAATACGTAACATGTAACAAACATAGTATGAACAGCCCAGGCAAATAAAAAGTGAGCACAGATATGGAAACACAGGCCTCAATGGATTTCTACAACTTAAAACATAGGCATGGAAAACAGCTATAATCTACAACCACTTGCAAAAAGTACAATTTGCAGTTGCTGACAAATCTGTTAACATCTTACCGAAAATCTTTTTAAGGGCTATGTTTCTGTATGTGTTCTCAATTATTATTTCTGTAGGCTATTGTTTATTATACATTGTTATAGATTGTTACTCTATCAATTATTTATAAAATGTCAATCACTGTTTTTGTTACTTGTTTTAGTTGTATTTATTTCTGATCTTGTCTGATCTGTGTTTTTATGCCTCAGACCTTCACTTCTTATGGTTGTTGTGGAGACAGTAGTAATGCCAGGAAGAAGAAGATGATGCAACAGGTAGTATGCTAAATGAAAAGGTATCTGAACTCTGCCTGTGTTTAAACCACCTTGGTTGGGTGATTCAATGGTACATAATCTATTAAAATTATAGTAATCTTGAATATATGTCAGTGCCAAAGAAATGATGTGCCCTAAACATGTCTACAAAACCATGTACTCCCACCTAACAAACTTCCATGCTCTAGCCAAATAAAGTTGCCACAGTAATTCCTCACAGTTAATAGGTTTGTGAAGTACATTGTTGTTTCCAATATTTTTTTCATTTTTAAAAAATCTGACTGGCCTCATAGCCTTCTCTTGATATGTTCCTGATAGACAATTTGCTCTGAAGGCTTGTGAAAATTAAGAGCTTACCTTGGCAATATCCCTGCCAATATTCATCTGATGACATTATGGTATGGTACTTTGAAAGAGTAGTCACCGTTTTATCATTTCTCCTGAGAGTAACACTGTGGTACTCAAACCACTTGTGAAACATTTACATTAATGACTTCTGCAGTATGATTTAGCTTAGACATTTTTTTTGAAAAAAAGTTTTTAATTTAATCTTTACAATAAGCCTGTGAAGTAGAGAGAGACAGAAATGTGTTAGAGGCCACACAGATTGTTCAGGTTTGGTGACATCCTCATTATATTTACCTAAAAGCAAGATCTTGAAAGCCCAAAGCCTTTATATAAAAGAAGGAAGGGAAGGAGGGAGGGAGGAAGATGGGGAAAAAGAAACAGAACTGATAGAATCATCCATTGATAGAATGATAGAATCATCCATCCATCCATCCATCATCCATTTGGGACTGTGGCTTTGAATATCACATGCTCCTCGTGTATACCACTTGCTTGGCATACAAATAGAACATGGTCCTGTCCTATATCTATTCCTAACATATTCCTATGTTAGGAATAGATATTCCTAGGAAATTTCGCAGACCAATAGAGGAAAGTTTAATTTCCCTTCTATTTGGAAAAATATACCACAGTTCATAAATTTTTTCATATTTAGGATGCAAAGACACACACATACACTTGAATATGGGAGAAAGTGGGAGGGAGGGAGAGTCTGCCATCTGTAACATGGAAAAATATGGGGAGACTTGTGAGTTCACACCCTGATGTAAGTACATCTTTTTCTCAGTGCTAAATTAGGAGATTTCAGATAATACTCACCTGACACACACAAATACATTTAAAGAATGCATAAGAGCCAGTGGGGTATAGTGGTTTGAGTGCTGAAGTACAAGCCTGGAGACCAGGGTTCAATTCTTTGCTAGGCCATGGAAAATCACTGAGTGACTTTGGACATATCACACACTCTCAGCCCCAGAAAGCCCTGTAATAGGTTCACCTTAGGGTCTCCATAAGTCAGAAGCATCTTGAAGAAACACATTGTCATCATAATCATCATCATCAAGTAAGAGACCCTCCATGGAACAGTAGTTCCTGATTTGTTTAGGATTCTTTCTCATGTAGAAGACAGGTATGTACTGTGCTGTTTCTGGTACATGCCAAATATAAGGACTGCCAAGGGACATGATCACTATGCTTACGGATAGTGGAAGGACGATGCACAGGGGATGAGTCATAGTATGTTGTATTTATGGCCAAGGCTATTTTTTCCCCCAAAGGCTGGACTACTACACATTAACCTTGTTCTGAGACCTAGTATAATAGTGAAATAATTACTCATCCATACCTGCCCCCAGATCACTGATAACTCTTGAGGAATTTGTAACTTTAGCCATGATAGTTGTCCATCACTCTGTGAATGTGAAATATTCACCTCGAATACCAATCCCCCCTTTGCTTTGTATCCCTCTTCCTATACAAGTTACATGTTACTGCGTTGAATTCTGTACAGATCAATGGTGTGTCTTATTTTTATTTTTTTAAAGGTGCCCAGATGAAAATAAACATTACACTTTGAATCTTTCTTACTTCACCCCCCCCCCAATCATTTCATGAAAGGCTTGGAGAATAAAACTTACATGATTATGTGAATTGTCTGAAATACAAGGGGGGGGAGTTGGATGTTAGATTCAAATGGAAACATATTTGTCATGTTTGAAAATAGGATGCAAATTAATACCTTCAGCCTATAGCAAAACATCTGATATCAAAGAAGTTTAGTGTGTTCAGGCAATAAGCAATGTTTATAACATTAGAAAGGAGAAAGGTAATGACGACTGAATTCCTAATTCTCCCAGCATGTAGAAGGCTCAGATCTGTTTGTTAAAGCAACTGTTACAGATTCATGGTCCTTATCCTGAAGTTACTCTCCAATATGTGCATCTCCAAAAACGAATCAGAGCTTTTAAAACAAATACAAGAATATCTCATTTTGAAATAAGGTTTTAACAAGCCAGCAGTTACTACCCAGATAAACTCCAGGAAGCTTACAAGCAAAGCAACCAAGCTGGCTCTGTGAATAGTTGTGGAGCTGACACAAATGCTTCTTTGTTTAAGTTTTCTCTCAATATGGATGTATGAGTGCATTCACCATAGTGCAACCCCATACTGCCTAGGAATGACAGAACAATATGGGTGAGTCGATCACATTGTTTCTGCTTGCCCTACAGGCCCAAATCCAGGGTCACACTAACAGCCAAATAGTAGCATGATGAATGCCACCTATTCCTTATAGCACTCCATGGTGCCTCCAAACTGGAAGCAGTCCTCTAGAGTAGGTGTTGAATGTACACAAAAGGTTTCTGAAGGTAGAAACAACTATTCCCAGTACTGCTGAAGGAAAGCGTTCCATCATCAGAATAACCCCACTGAATCCTGGCTATAGTTGCATTACTAGGAATATTCATAGGTTGGCATGGGACTGCAATGGGAGGTACATTGTATCAGTCATATGCAAATTATTTAAGACACATACCATATTCATGTATTGTCAATGTTAGACTTTCAAGTAATCAAGACAGCTCATTCCATGAGAGACTGTGATGGCACCTCACTTCCAACAGTCTTCCACTTAGTTTAAAGGAACTTCATATGAGAAATTATTTGGATCTGAAATGAAAACGGAGGTGGAGGATAACATCATGGTTGAAATCTTGGCTAGAATTCTATTTCTGTCAACTCATTGGGGAACTCATGAGCTAAGAAACTATTACTTTTTTAAAAAAATCTGGCAAGGGACACTTCATCAGCTCAAGTTGTCTGGAATTGCACTTATTATTTCAGGGGAAGAATCACGAAGTTAACTCTTTTTAGTTAGATAAAGTGTTCTATGAAACCTTTCCCTGATATCAGTGATTCACAAACTTCTCCAGGTGTTTGGGACTTCAACTTCAAGAAATTCCAGCTGTCTTGGCTATTGGATCAGTGATTCTTGGATATAATGTCCAAACAGCTGGAAGACCAGTTTGAGAAACAGCAGTTTACAGTGTTAGCATGCACCTGGCCACCTCCTCCAAATTCTTAGAATGAATTCATTTATCTCTTTAATATGTCACAATTCTTTTTTGGTGTTTTAAATGTGTATTTTAATTTTTTCTAAAGTCCTGTCCGGTTTTATTCTGTAAAATGTTTTAAATGCACTTGGATTAAAAAATACCACTGATATACATGTTCAGTAAGCTCTTTGTAGTATGTTATCAATGAGGCTTAACTGCTAAGACAAATGTTTTCATGGTATCCAACTTCTGTTTTTATGGATGCTACAGCTGATGGGTTTTTGTGCTATGGTGTCTTGCTGATATAATGCAATAAAATTGAGTTGAAGAGAATAGGCTGTGGTCATGGGTCACTAGGGTACTATGAAGGCTAAGAAAGCTACAGGGAGATAAAGGTCGTGCAGTCAGATGTATGAGTATTAGAAAATAAAAGAGAAAATAATAAGGAAAATATACTCATACTCAGTGCCTAGAATAGGAAGGGAAAACCTTTGCCCTTCTCTCTCTTTATATTTTTAACTACAATTCTATAGCCCCTTACCATTGTCCATGAAGGATGAGGCTGCAGGAAATTGTAGACCAAAACCTCTGCATAGCCCAATGTTCCCCACCTAAGGCCTTGAGAAACATGAGCTGTCTTCATCATCACCATTGTCATCATAATCTCCCTTCCAGATGTCAATTCCAATCCTCATTAGATTCAATAAGTAAGTTTCCTTTAAACATCAGTTTGTGAGAACTCTGGAGGGAACTGTGGCTACTCAAAATAATGGTAATCAAGTTTCTGTCTGTGTGTTTTGAACACAACCCTTACCATTGGCTATGCATATGGGAGATGTAGTCCAAAACATATAGAGGGCATTACACTGCTATGACTTAGACTGACCAGTGGAAGAGACAAGATTTTATATATAAACCTACAAATAATAAAATACAAAATCTTTTAGCATGACACAATGGCTTCAGGAACGAGTACAATGTACCCAAATGGTGGGCTTATAAACCACAGGAAGAGAACACAATTATCAATCACCACTTCTGCCTGACAACCAAATAAACTCTCGCTGATAAACATTGTAACTTCTTTTCACTAACAGTGGCTTTCAGTTGATCAATAAGCACTACCTTCTTGATTCTTCTTCTTCTTTGGAGGCTACATTAAACTATTAGCATAGAGAACTAAACAGATTGCTTTATTGGCATGTTCTGTTTCCTCAGGTGGAGGTACAACAGTTTGGCCTGAAGTTTACCAAGAAAATATTCCTTGAATATTGTAAGGAGAGATCTTGCCATCACTTCAGTGCAGAATGACTTTCCAAGCATTCTGCTTTATAAATAGCACCTATCAGTGTGCACTCCCTGTTTGACACAGGTCTGGTATCCTTTTATGTGGATATAAATAACTCTCACTGAAATAAATCTGGAAAGGCAACTCCTGATAATGGACAACTCTGTTCATTCCACACAATTTAAAAGAATCTCTGGATTAGGACCTTCCAGTCTATAATATTAATGTTTCCTTCTGTTGTAATGATTTTTGTGCAGTGCTATTTTCCAGCATTTGACTCCACTGCAGCAAATTGTGCTGTAAACAACTGGGTTAAATCAACATATTTTAATTCAGATTCTTCTCCCCTGTGAACAATGCTGCATGCAGTGTTCATATTCCTATTTAATTTTGGAATGTATTATGGCAGAATACCTGAGGTAATTACAAATCATGATTAAGAATCTCCTTCAGTTTGTAAATTCATCTGACAAACTGTTTCTGCTTATTGCTGAGCAAAAATGAACAATGCCATGGAGAAATTCAAGAAAATGTGAATAGGTCATCTGTAAGGAGTGAAAATAAACTTTCAGATTAAGACACCACATACCCTGTGATTTATAAATTATACCATGCTGATATTCAAATTAAGGGAGAGGTTACAATTGTTACCCCAAAATGTGGGTGACTCAGAGGTACTGCAATGCCAGTACCTCCATGGGACAAAGAGGAATTAATTAACTCAATGAGGAGGCCAGCAAGAGAAGGATAAACTAATGAGATCATCCACCAATGTTTATGGGGTCCTTGCAGAAAAGAACCTGTCAAAGATTCCAAAATAAACTGAAATGTGTTTTACTGAAGAGTTCAATAATGCACACAAAGGATTCAAGCACTCACACACTCACACAAGAGCTAACCAAAGGATAGAAGGAGGAAAGTTGTTGATAGTAGAGTTTTAGGGAGTGGGTGACTATTACTGTTCCAGAGAGCCGTGGAGAAAGCAGCAATATGGTGTAGAGCTGCACCTAAGGACAGTATTCATTTGGAAGTCAGAGCAACAGTGTGGCTTTCAGCAAGCAAGATACTGGATATGATTGCTCAAAATGGAGGATTTTTATATCCACAATCTGTCTGGAGGGCAAGGGTGTGGATGGCTTCCTGGCCGAGCAAAGAATGGAGGTTGCAACACGGATAATGGGGTCTGGGTAGAGTTAATGGTGACAAAAAGTTAATGGATGCTGTAATAGCTCTGTAATGATGGACAGTTAAAAGAACAATGGAAGGAAACATTCAGGTGCTAGGAAGAAGGGCTGAAACAATCAGTGGTTTTGTGGGGACTTGCCCTTGCTATTGTGTGGTGTCAGAGACATTACAGCTTCAGCGTAAGCCTATTATCTCTGGAGTTACCTAGTGATCTGCCTGACAATGACCTTGGCTAGAAAGGATCTCTGACCTACTTTGCAGCATACACATTCAGTCTCTGCCCAGCCTGGCCTTATAGTCATCTCAGGGTCCATTTTATGTCCATGCCAATTAATGTATTTTGCTAGTTAAATCATATTGACCAATTAAACCATATCAAATCTGGGGAGTGTGTGGGCTTTAACACAATTCTTAACAAAGAAATAGTTAACAATTTAATCCAAATATGCTTGTTAAGATATTCTTCAAATTGCAATTCAGTTCATTAGACACCCAGTTTCTGCACTGAATAATAAATCATTTCAGTTTTATTTTCTCTCTATGGGATTAAAGGATTCCAGTTACATATTTTTGATATGATGAGTTATGGGGGCATACAATCTCTTCTCTACCATTCGAGGTCCTCTTTCATAATGCCTGTGGAAAGACAAGCCTGAAGATAATTGACAAGACATATTATCTAAAGAGACTTAAAAATCTTTTTGCTACTAACTTTGCTGATTTGACTACAACAAACTGACAGATCTGGTAGCTTTTTGAGGAATGTTACTAGCTGAAGAAGGCTTCTCGTTTCTCAGGAAAGATATGTTCCCAGACATATTAGCAGAAACATGTGGATCAGACCAATGTGTTAAGAACCATTAATTACATTAAGTTATGTGGTCAAGGGAAAACAGGTTTGCAGTTTCCTCCATGATGGAAAGGTATGTAAAAGTTTCTTAATGTATAAAGTAGGCCTCAAAGAAGCAGAACCAGACTTTCTGTGCACTGACTGGTTTACCTTTACATTTTCTGCTGCTGCAACTTTTGGTAGGATAGGGATGAACAAACATGGATCTGCTAATCAGAAACATTGTAAAATAGTGGCATAGCGAAGTCACAAGCCATGCACTGTAGATACAAATCTACATCCAAGTTACTGAGTGTTCTAAGAAAAAGACTCAGAAAGTCTCAAAATCTTGTAGCTAATGTTAGCGTAAGTAGCATAAAATGACCTTGGACAAGATCAAATGGTGGATGTGTCCTGGAAGAATAACAGGTTCCAGTGAGTAAGTGGAAATGCCAGAAAACAAGTACAGTACAGTATAAATGTATTGATTAGTCAGTTGACCATATCAAAAGAAATAACATCAAATGTTATAAAATATAATAAAATAAGATAAGTAAGATAAAATAAGGTAAGATATGATAAAATATGATAAGTTGAAATAAAAAGAACAATGCAAAAGACTATAAGAAAATATCAAAACTTATAATAATAGATTATCATCTTATCTTGTGATAAGATGGAAATAATAAAATACAGATACAATATGTATTTAGGTTAATTCATCACCCTTGCATGCAACCCCAGTATGTTCTATAAATTGGTTTCTCAGTTGGTCAGTGCAATTTATAAACCTAGGAGTTCTGAGCACTACATATGTGTTAGTGCCCTGAAGAAAATAAGATAGTTATTTGTTAGGGGCCCAGTGTTTTGTTCTGTCAAGTAGTGTCTGTAGATACTGGGCCTTTACTAGGGCATATAATTGACAGTTAAAGAGAACATGTACAATGTCTTCTATTTTAGATGCCAGAAAACAAATAGAGGAAATCCTTTTCAGTTCTGGGGTGCTAGAAAACCAACTGCAGCCAGTTTTTGAGTGACACAAAGAAGGACAGAAAGAAGGTCCCCAAAGGTCCACTGACAGAATTTCTTGGTTCTAAATTTCTTGAAAAAGCATCTCCTCATCTCTTGATGTTCAAGGTGCCTAAAAAATAATAACACAAATACAATAAAATATAATACAATAATATGAAACTGTCACAAATTACAAAATACAAAAAATGCATTAAAATAAATTAGATCAAATATCAACAAATACCAATAAATGGGAGGTGGCTTAATTGATTGAATCTATTTATCTGTAATGTGGTGTTCCTCTTTTCCTACTGCAATGTACCTTTCCAAGTATTATTGCTTTTTCAAATGAGTTATGTGTCTCATGACGTGTCCAAAATATGACAGTCTCAGGCCTTTTCTACACTTTGTTTTTGCAACGGGGCAGAGCGTCCTCCAGCGAGGACGTTTGCACTTGGGGGCGGAATGGGTCCGGACTACTTTCTGTAGTTCCGGACTTCAGCCCGATCCGGAACGACCAGAAGTGGTTGCTCGCCGTGCTATTGAAAGACCGCTTAAAACAGGTCTTTCAACAGTGCGGTGCACCCCACTCCGTGGCTGTGCTGCGGTGTAGATTTGCAGGCTTGCACCAGCACAAGCCTGCAGATCTTCCGGGGGCGGGCTTTAGGCTGGTGAGCTTCACTGGTTGGTGGAGAGCCTCCACCAATGGGAAGCTGCCATTTTCATCCCCGGAACAGTGTGTAGTGTGGGCACGCACTGCTCCGGATCAGCCTGGATCCTCCATGGGAGCACGCCAGTCTGGTAAGTAATAGAACAGGGCTTTTTCTTCGCCAAGTGGATGGAAGACTCCATTGGTGAATCTACTGGCTCCATCGGTGGTGACAGCCTTGCTGACTCCTGCATTCTCTGCTTGTGTTCTTCAGACCTTGGACCTTGGCTTTGCCTTGACTATAGATTCTGCTTGGGGACACTCTCTGCCTGGACTCCTGGTAAATTCAGACTTAGTAGCTCTGGACTGCTTTTGGACTGCTTTTACAAACACTGTTTGCTAGTTATTGCTGATTACAGAGCTGTGAAGCCTTGGTAGGCTGCCAGCAGAGGACACCAGGACTTTTTAGGTGGAAAGAAGTTGGAAATCTTGGGGAAAAGTTAAAAAGAAGAAATGGAACCTGAATGAGCTTCCCAAATTTGAAAAGAACTTCTATCAGGAACATCCTGACGTAGCCAGGCACCCTAAGCAAGAGATTGAACAATATAGAACAAGCAAAGAGTTCATGGTTAAGGACCATAACTGTGCAAAACCTGCTATGAACTTCTATGAAGCAAACTTTTTAGCAAATAGTATGGAAGTAATCCAGTGTCAGAGCTTTACAGAACCAATTGGTATTTAGGCAAAAGGCTGGTCTGTTGGCTTGAATAGACTGGATATGGTTTGGGTAGCACAAACTGTAATAGGGAAAATGTTGTCTTATTTGTTGACTGCCATAGTGCATATAAATCATCAGCCATTCCTTCAGCAAGATGATGGTACTATCTGTCTGGTGGTGGAACCATCTCAAGAATATGCTGAGGAAGTACAGCAAGTGGCTGCAGTATATAGTAGAGTGTGCTGTTTGAAGTCCACTTGTATTTATGGAGGTGCATCCAAGGGACCACAATGTGTGATCTGGAAAGAGGTGTGGAAATTTGCACTGCATCACCTGGTAGACTCAAAGACTTTCTGGAACCTGGAAACACCAATCTCTGGAGATGTATTTACCTTGTTCTTGATGAAGCTGACAGAATGCTTGCTATGGGCTTTGAACCTCAGATCTGAAAAACTGTAGAACAGATGAGACCTCATAAGCTTTGGAAAGAACTTTGAAGCAACTGGCAATGAGAGTGGATTTAGGGCAAGCACTCAAACTGATATGGAAATAACATGGCAAATATACACAGTGCAATGATCCAACAGCAGCATGCATACTTTGCAACTGGTAGTACACCAATAATAGGTTATCCAACGCCAGTAACTATACCCAGTAACCTAGTATATCTTGTGTCTTCTTTCTGTAGTTGAAGCATAAACTTGGATTATGGCTGTATTGATAGGCTTTCTCTGAAGTCATATTGCACTCTTATCTTTCAGCCAGACTTTGATTGTTTTCCTACATGTCTCCTCACTATAAATTCCACACCATTTTTTCTTAGATTTTCATTTCCTGATTAAAACACTGTGTGATTATCTGATTCAAAATGTCCCATTCCTGGCCACTTTAGCTTGCTCACTCCAGGTATTGCAATCTTTTTACATCCCACTTCTTTTACAATGTCTAGTTTCCCCTTATTCATGCTTCTCAAGTTCCATGTTCCTACAATAAGTATTGTGCAGCTTTAGACTTTCCTTTAACTTCTGATCATGTCAACAGCTGAACATTCTTTCAGGTTGAGTCCAATAGTGTCATTAGCCACAGCATTGCTCATAGTTGTTCTCTATTCTGCCTCAGTTGCTCATTGAGTGCCATCTGGCCTGGTAGTCTGATGTTCTGTACTAACTCTTGTTTTATTATGGATTGTCCATTGGATTCATTTGGATAGGCTTTTTGTGGTAAAAGACATTCAAAGGGGGTTCACCATGCCTCCTTCTTCATAGAACTAAAAGGTCTAAAGGTTAGTGCATAGAACTAAAAGGTCTAAGCAGTACTACACAGTACAAAGAAGTAAACAGAAATGACTTGAAGTTAATTAAGGTGCCACTGCCATTATCTCTGAAAGATCCTCTGCCAGTGTTCCCCCCACCACACACACACTCATACTACTGCTGCTACCCTATAGCTGTTTAGCACATTTAGTCTTACATGGGAGACCCTACAAGCAGCACTGATACTGTCAGCATAGCCTCTTGCTTCACAGAAGCACAGAATCCCACCACCACAGAAAAATAGTGCTACCTAGGAATTAAGTGCCAATGACCAGGGACCTATAAACATTATGCATGGTTAGTACTGTTAATTTTATTGTCCATCTAGTAATTCCTGTGCACATTGAATTTAAAAGTCTGTGCTTTAGGGAAACATTCAGTGAAATAAAATAAAACCTTAATTATCCAAATAGCCAAGAGTGCATTCAACACCATTTGGATAATAATCAGGAGTCCAAATAAAAGAAGAATATCACATATGCTGTATTGTATTATACTGGTCTGTTAACTGTATGGAGAACAAATAGTGAATTTGAACAAATCTGTCTGTGCAAAGACACATTTTAAAGTCATGTCATATATTATATACTGGTAAAATATATTTAATACAAATATAACTGCTGACTATAAGTATTTTAACAAAGAAATTCTGATTTGAGATCTTTTCATGGAGGACAGGACAGAAACATTTTTCTAAAATATATAAATAGCATCCCATCCATCCAAATGTGAAAAAAATCTTTGCAGATATTTTCATCTGGACTCATCTACTGTGCAATTTGACAAGGGACTGTGAAAACTAGCCATGAAAAAAACACAGTGGCTATATGGATAAATTTTATTGCATAAGCTGTGCTTTTTAAAGTCCAGGAGATACATTATGTAAATAAGTAAAATAAATAAACTGAAAATAAATAAGTTAATGGAGGAATATCCTAATGTGATTTTACTCAACAATGTTGGAATTATATTTTCCAGACTAAAATTTTGCAATATTCATATTATTAATTTTATTACACTTAGAAGATTCATATGGGGGAAACTATTAAAGGTACAATCTTAGAGGCGACCCAAAGCCAACTGACAGACCACTTGATGTGGCCTAACTGGCAGTAAAAGACTTGTGTTGATCTTTGCAGCCTGGCTGTACATCCACAGATAAGGTATGGTTGTAGGAAGCTGTCTGTATATGTTGATATCTTACTGATGGTGTCCTGCTGTAACTGAAGGAAGGAAATCTTGCAAATTGACTGGTTATATCAAGGGCAGACAATTATCCACAGGATGCTATGACCCATTATTTTCTGGAATGCCGCCTCAAAGGAATCCTTCACGATAGTAGCCCAAGGATAGGGAGTTAACTCCCTCCTACTGATGGCAGTGGCAGGAGCAATAATAGTACAAAAGAGGATAAGGAAAAGCTGCCTTCTTTACCAACTGCCACAGGCACAGACATCCACCTGGCCTAGGAAGTGGTTGTGGATCTGTCAATGAATATTCCTTTTCATATCTGTAAGATTTTTAGTCGAGCACTCTATTTAGAACCTCAATATTCAAAATTATAGGTTTTTAAAAGTTATTATTTCTTTACTTCCAAAGAATAATAACTTTTAAGCAACACATCATATTTTAAAGGTGTATCTTGCACTTTCAAAGAAACATTAGAAAATTATAAACACGACAGTTTAAGTTTTCAAATATTGCTGAATAGGTTTGAAATTTTGGTTCTAACATCTCCATTCATGTGAAGTGAGGGGAAGTTTCCTGACTGTTTTTACAACACTGAAAAATATACTTCCCCCTCCAGCCCCATGTGGCTTGTTGAGGTGTTAAAATATTCATAGAAAAGAGGTAACATGTTGACCTGTTGCCATGGCAAATGTATGTGTTCCTGATCTTCCTTGGAAGGCACTGAAAGCAGGCAATATTAATCAAGGTGCTTAACTGGCAGGCTGACTTGTATGTAGTTTTCCCTTACATAAAAGTACTTCATGCTCAAAGGAGATTTTGCAGGTTAGAATCTACCAGGCACCCAATGGAATAAACATAACAGAAACTAAACTAAGCAAAGGCCCTTTCTGCACGAGGTGAGCGAATCACTTCGTACCATTATTTACCGGTTCTTCTTGGCTTGAGGCAACACAGACTCTCCCTTAAGCCCTTCTGCAGGGCTCCCCTGTTTGTTCCAGGGCGATGTGAAGCAGTGTGAGGTCTTTAGATCCGCACTGGTGAGGCTTACAAAATGGCGGCTTCCAGTTGTTTGTGGGTCCGGACCAATTGCTGAAGCTGGCCACGTCCACAGCCCACCCTCCGCTGATCACAGGCTCGCATTGGTGCGAATCTGCGCATCTGCACAACTGAGCAGGAAGGAAATGGTGCGCTCTGGAAAATTGAAAGACCTGTTTTTTCCAGTCTTCACATAGAGTGCTGGAGGGCCACTTGGGGGCATTTTGGATTGGACTTAGGTGTGGAACTAAGGTAAATAGTCCAAACCTAGTCTGATCCAAGGTGCGGATGACCTCCGTGACAGGACGCCTTGGCCCGTCTTTACTTCCTCGTGCAGAAAGGGCCTAAACTAAACTAAACTGCTACCTGACCAGAGGAAATTCAAATAATCTACTCACTCTACAGAAAGGTAGGAGGGAAAAACAAAGATTTTTTTTTTGAATGGGCCAACCTACTGGCACCAATATATATTGTTTCTGCTTTAATATATCATGGTGCACATTGGAAGGAACTAGCAAAACTACCTCTGAGTATTCCTTACCGAAGAAAGCCCTATGAAATTCATGATGTCACCATAAGTCAACAGATGATTTGAAGGCACATACACACATTGGATGGAACTAAGGTGGCTATCTAGCTAATTAGGTGATACACACTTCTAGCCATTGTTTAAAACTGGGCAGTAACAATGATGCAAACCACCTACCTTGTGTGTCCTTAGCTTTGTATGGATTCACCAAGGAAAAATGACACGGGCAGAATTAAATGTTCCATTCTAGTGCACTGAGGCTATATCTACGTATATATGTATGTAAAGATGTATCACTGTATCCAGTTATGATATAGCATTCATACACATTCCATTGTGCTTTCTGTTGCATGTTTCCAAATTCTGTGCACAGGTGACATTCAACAGAACTTTTATTATGAAAGCAGTTGTGCAAAACTCTTGCACAATCTCTTACTCAAAGGTGTTGTGCAGTGCCACCACATTAGTAGAGATTTTCATTCCAGTAATATTAAACTGGATTTCAGCCATGTTGCTTAAGACCTGTTGAACAGGTTTAAAGATATCTATGAAATACTATGATATGATGAATATTTAATAAGAAGTAATCAGAATATTTAATCAGAAGTCCAGAACGTGTCCAGAGGAGGGCAACCAAAATGGTGGAGGGTCTGGAAGCCATGCCATACGAGGAGCAGCTTAGGGAGCTGGGTATGTTTAGTCTGCAGAAGAGAAGGTTGAGAGAGGACATGATAGTCATATTCAAATATCTGAAAGGCTATCATATCGAAGAGAAACGGGCTTGTTTTCCACTGCTCCAGAAGGAACAATGGATTTAAGCTACAGGAAAAGAGATTCCACTTGAACCTCAGGAAGAACTTCCTGATGGTCAGAGCTGTCTAGCAGTGGAATGTACTGCCTCAGAGTGTGGTGGAGTCTCCTTTGGGGGTTTTTTAACAGAGGCTGGATGGTCCTCAGTTGGGAGTGCTTTGATGTGTGTTCCTGCATGGCAAGGGTTCAACTAGATGGCCCCTGTGGTCTCTTCCAACTCTATGGTTTTATGATTCTATGATTCCAAGTAAGCCCGAGAAAACCCTGTGATAGGTTCAACTTAGGGTCATCATAAGTCGACAACAATGTGAAGGCAGACAACAACAACAAAATTCCCAATGTATTTACATGGCTTTACTCCCATGTAAATGAGCACAAGATTGCAGCATAAAACATTACTGTGTTTACAAATAAGATGGGGATGTCAGTATTGAAACAAATGAAGGTGAGACTTCCACCCCTCCAAAGGGGGGGAAAATCCAACATTTTTTGAGATAGAGCTTGCCATTTGCAATGGCAGTAGTCTCCATCTCCTGGCCTTCTGTTTACATCTTCAAGTGGCAGCAGTGGCGTCTGTGCTAACAGCCTGACCATTTGTCATTTTTCTACCTGTCGCAGTGCCTTGGAACAAGACCAAGTGTTATAAGACTTTGAAAGGGGTGAAGAATTTTTTTGGGAAATAATTCTGCAATGTGGTATTTTGGGGCAGTGTGAAAGAAACATTTGTGTGTTTGAGAGTTTTTCTAATTTATTTTCTTTTCTTTTTGAGAATTTGGAAGGATTGTGACATACACATGGAAGGATTGTGACATACTTAATTGCAATTTTATTTCTTTCACTGATATTATATTGAATAGAGTTATTTAACAGCAACAACCCACAATGAGTAATCAACCTTAAAGACACTTAACCATTTTTTTTTCTTTATGAGAGTACAGAAAGCTTTGGAATCATTGGTGTGCTATTGCTATAAAGAACAGTAGCAATGGAAAAGTATTTGAAAATCCTTGAATAAACTGAACTGCACAATTAGTCTATTTTTGTACCTGCACACACATATTTTATAAACTTCCCCCTGTTATTCTGATGGTTTATAGTATATTCTGATATGGCTTGGTAATGGGATGTGGAAAAGTATCTTTTTCAGACTAGACCTCTCAAAATCCTCCAGCCGGCACAATTAGTGGGAATGTCGGGCAGGGACACTAGAAGCTATGGCGCAAAAAGTAATTTTTCCATGATCTAATATGTATTATACAGCAGTTGGTATATAAGTTTACAAGACTGCTTTCAACAGTAACAAGACAAGTGTTCATTGACCAGGACTGCAATGAATTAGAAGATGCAGTAGTATTGTTTCTGCTATTCTGACAAGTCTGTCCCATTAGTTCAATACATTAATTTTTCCTGGACTTTACATTTTTGAATAGTTGTAATTGTTGTCTGATGATGGTGATGATGATTATGGTGGTGATTATGATGATGGTGATTCCCTTGCAGGAAAGTAAATTCCTTTTACAAGCCTGGGTTGTATTTTCATTACAAATTCATTTCATTTCATTTCATTATTTCATTCAGCTGCTTCTCCCATGGAAGAACATTGCTGTTTTCCCAGGCAACTTTCCATTCTCATTACATCAAAGGTCTCTACTATTATTTGTCCCTGTTCCCACTTCTTATTATAAATCATGTGAGGCAGTGGGGCAAAACTCAGGTCACCCAAGATTTCAGGGCGTTAGTGTAGAAGCCTCAATTGTTTCAGCTGAGAAGTTGGTTACCTCTTCTCCATTCTAAGCCATGCCCCTGTGCTTCTAAGGGGTTTATGAAGATTATGTAAAAAGTTTTCTTAGCCCTGGTATTAAATGGCACAAAGAGAAGGAGACAGGAGAAAGGAAAATTCCTCATTAGTTGGCACATACAGTATTTCAAAAAGCAAGCCCAACTTATACAGGTGTGTTGAGACACCTTAACCATATTTTTATGTGTTTATCTAAGCACAATCATAATCATTACTCACTTTGTGTTCATAGCATAAATATTACTGAAGGCAAATCCTAGTTTACGGTGGACTGTTGTATGAAATATATTCAATATTTCAATTGTTTCAAATACATCAGCAAGTCCTCTAAAACTGGAGTATTGTGGCATAATAACAAATTTACAGAGAGACTGTATGAGTTCTATTCCACATAGCATCTGTTTGCCTGTCATATTAGAAACATAGGAATACTGCTTCATCATGATATGGTATGGTTCCCAGCAACCCTGGATGGAGAGTGAGGGCTGCCCTCATGGGAATCATGAGGAAGCCATCTTTCTTCTCTCTGTACAATGGGACTGAGAACCATGCTATGTTATCATGTATGGCTTGTAATATTTTAAAGTAGTTTCTAGGAGTTCATGAAGGATCAGTTCAATAAGGATATTGCTGGAATGTGTTCAAAGAAGGGCAACCAAGATGGTCAAAGGTCTAGAAACCAAACCTTATGAGGAACAGCTTAAAGAGCTGGATATGCTTAGCTCCAGGAAGAGAATACTGAGAGGTACCATGATAGCTACTTTTAATATCTGAAGGGATGTCATGAGGAAGATGGAACCAGCTTGTTTTCTGCTGCTTCAGAGACTGGGAATACAAACCAATGGATTGAAGTTACAAGAAAAGAAAATCCACCTAAACATTAGGAAGAACTTTTATTTGTTTGTTTTTACTGTAAGAGGTATTCAACAGTGAAACAGATTGCCTCAGAGGGTGGTGATTTCTCCCTCTTTGAAGGCCTTTAAACAGAGGTTGGTTGGGCATCTTTCAGGAATGTTTTTAGTGGTATATTGCTGTTTGGCAGTGGGTTGGGCTAAATGGCCCTTGTGGTCCCTTCCAGTTCTAAGATTCTATTATTCTGTGACTGAATAAAATATCACTCTTTTTAATGTAAGAAAAGGAGCAGAGATAAGGGAAAGATTGAGACCACATAGTTACCTGGCAAAAGTGTGTCTCTTCATCGTAAAGAGTTGTAACCTCTGCAGAAAACCTGCAACCTTGTGGAAATTATTGCTGCACTTTTGTTTCAGGACAAACTTGGAGGTGAGGTCATGACTAGCCCTGGATTAAAGTAGAAAAAAGGGACTAAAATTGAACCAAGGGCATAGATCTCTTGCAGGGGATATTCCACAGGAACCCACAGTCACATATTCTCTGGAGCGCTGATTATCTAAATCAAATGCTAGAGTGGTATTAGTACCTATAGCTAAGATCTTACTCAATCTATACTTAATATCATGGTTATGATATGTCTGGTGAGAGCACTAGATATCCTTCTGATATAAAATAATTTGGTCTTTGCTTGACCTTTCTCTGCCACCCTAGTCCATGTGTTTGCAGAGGTCCTCCAGACAAGCATGTCTGGGGCGCGGCCGTTAATGGTTGTACATTCCAAAACCCCATTCAGGCAGGCAACTTAAGCCTCTCCGTTGCTTTAGGGAAAAACCTCCCTGCAAACCGGCTTCGCTCGGCGTGCATCTACACAAAGCCACTCGGTCAAGAGCTGAGCCATTCCTTTATATCGGGCCATCAGCGTACTGGCCACGCTATTGTCATTAAGCACTAAGCTAATCATGCAAAATCTGACCTTTTCCAACTCCTTTGTCCAACTCTAAATTTCCTTTGTTCTCACCGAGCATAACATAGCCTGTAGGTAAAATCCACCCTATAAAAAGTCTCCACTTTTGGGACTTCCTCGGATCACTTCAGATCACCCTGGACTTTCATCTAACCTTGCTGTTGCTCTATCCAGTGAAGTTTTCCCCTCAGTTCTCCATAACTGAGTCTGCCTCCCTCCTCGGAATCCCATCTTTCTCTCCAGGACTACGAGACCAGGTGTCGTACCACCCGTTCCCTAAAGCTCTCTATTTCAGTTTACAAGTTAGCGAGTGTGTGTGTTGTCTTATTTGTTGTTTATCTTTCAATAAACTGTTATTTTGTTACTTTAAACTTGTCTGGCTACGCTCTCTGACCTGAAGCCATAGACATAGGGTTAAAGATTCTTCCTAATGTTGCCCTGCCTCCCGTTTAGCCAAGAGAGTGCTCAAGCTAAATTCCCCCAACTTGTGTTTTTATTTGGTCCTTTGGGCACCCCTCCCGGGACCCTCAACATACAGGGTAACATACTCACATGGGTTTTTAAAAACACTTCCACATGAATCCCCCCTTTTTTTTCTTAGAGTTCTTGCTTGTGTCCTCACATCTCTTGACTCGACCCTCTGTGTCCACAAACAGCATACAACAATGCATCAGAAACAAATCACATCTGCACTGATCTGGCAACCCAGTCAAATAGGAGGCTTTCCTTATGATTTGTCAGAATTAAGTTCCTCTTGGTCATTTTTCACATTCCTTATTTCTCTGTTTACATATGTAGGTCATCTTTCATTGTTAGGAGGGCCATATAGCTTGTATGTCTAATTAGGAATAGGATTTGACTAAATAAAAAGCCACAGTAGTAGTTGTTTACCAATGAATGATTGAAATCTTGAATAACAATGATTTTCATGGACTAGGCAGGGGGCATTTATATTGTCTTTACTAAATCTAACATAAACAAAAAACAAGTGACAGCAAATTATTTTTTTAAGGAAACAAAACAAAAAACAAACATATGAAAGTTTAATACATATCAACTGAAGTCACTGGACAATTAGAATGTCTGTTGATTGTAAAGGAATAAAGGATATTATTATTAGTAGTAGTAGCAGTAGTATCGTATTCATGAGTCTTGAAATTGAACTGATTGAAATGATAATTGAACTAATAATCACATTCTAAGTAATTTATTAGAAGTGAACATAAGCAGTGCTCACATAGCACAAAGACCATATACATCAAAATTTATAGTATATAATCATAGTTAAATTTCAAGGAAATGTATCCAAGTGGTAAAATAAATAAATAAAATGAAACAGATTTCTTTGAACTGTTTCCCAAAAACAGGAAGACTAAGTTAGATAAACGATGGTTAGGGCAGTAGCCTGCAGTTTAAAAACAGGCAGAGAAGACTCTAATTATTTGGTATCTGAAGCAGTTATTTATTTGTAGCGATGCCATTATCACATGCTGTAAGACAGTGCTGGCAATATTTTTAATCACTACATTAGACCAAGAAGGTTCAATTGGTGCCTTTCTGCAATAGTCTTTATGGCTTTCTACCAAAGGATGTCTTCCTGATCTATAGGTTATCACAGCCTTGTAAATAAGCCCAATAAAGTTTGTAGTCTGCAAATAATTTATTAGCTGGCCTAGAGGATGGTAGCTGCATTTCCATGTGGAGGATGGGTAGTTCCCTCTTCCAGGGACAGGGTGGAAATAAGGATAATAAACAAACAAAGAAGCCTTATATCAAACAGAGAGACAAATCCACTCCTCGTCAGCCAAACTGCTGAATTGCCGTGATGGTCAGCAATGAAAATTCTTTCCTTATTTCACAGAATGAAAAGCAAGAGGACAGAAGTGGGATGAAGTGACATGTTTCATCTCCACCACTCTCCTCATTCACCTACATAGACTGTAGACAAATTGCTAAATTAAAGGTTCTATGTTACCATTCAACTGTTAGACAAAACTAAATGAAGTAGGCACCAAAAAAAAAAAAATTATTTGGGCTTTCTTTGAGCATTTCATATAGATTCAGTATGGGAGGGATGTACCCCATTTGGAGGCCACACCTTCAGCATCCTTGTGTGCACCTGATTCTACTTCTTCATTGACTAACCTAAATGGATGTTCCACTCATATTAATGTGAGGATGGCTGATTAAGATCCTTGTTTCATCAAGGTTCCTACTTGAGAGGAATATTTTACTCAAGCTTAATTGAAAGTGAGTAAAACCTCTATTCAGATCTCTTTGGTCTACCTGTTACGGTCAGGAAAATAAAATTCCATACTTAATACTATAGCATTGTTCCAGACTAGTGACCTTTCATTCCCCTGCCCCAGGACCCAGACAGGACTCTTCCCAACAGTCACACCCTAGAGACATGACAAGGACAGCAGTGGTGGAGGGAGACGGGGGTGGGGATGGTGATACGCCCAGGGTGACAGTTTTTGAAGGCTCTGGAGAGAAGAGCTACATGATTTCCTCCCAGCCCCAGACCTAGGCATTTCTATTAGTGCCTAGGCAGGAAGGAGAGACTGCCCACTCCTCGTCAACCAAGAGAGGTTTCTTTCCCCTCACTGGCAATCCAGCTGCTGCAGAAAGTCCTGGTTGTGGAGCAGGGCAGTGAGGAAATCCGGAGGGAATCTTCCCCTCCCTACAACACAGAGATGGCTTTCTTTTTTACTCAACATAGGGGCCAGCAAGGACACTGATGGGAAATGTAGTTTAATAGGGGAAAATAGACTGGCAAGTGCCAGAAACAGACTTGGTGAAAAATTTCAGTTCTCATCATGCCTTGTGAATGAGTGGCCCCCCTCCACTGGATTTGAGCTGGTGCAAGGAGTAGGATTGGCACAGATCTAAATTAGTGCAGGTATTCAGCAAATCAAGTCCTTTGGTTTTGGAAAGATTTTTAAATAAAATGTAGAGGGAGAGAGGTGGGGGAAGAGATTTGGGGGGGGGGAAACAAGATTAGGAAAAAAGATGACTAGTAAGCTGTAATGATCTATATACTGGATATACGGAAGCAACGTTTGTGTTATTTTGTTTTTATAGAAACATGATATTGTTTATCCTTTTTTAGATAAATGAAAAGGAAATGAAATAATTTGTAACATAAGGCATTAAACAAATAATTTCAGGTTATTTTGCAGAGCAGTTTTTACAATCTGAAGCCTGTGGTAAAGCACTTATTTATATTCTTTTCCTAGTACTAGGATGTGTGATGCTGAGGAGCCTTAATGTCACAAGTCTGTTTTATTAACTTCTTCAGTTGCCACCAGTTCTTGTTCCTCCAGTAACTGCAGAACCAGGTTGAGATCAATTTTGTCAGAGACCAAAATGACAAAAGAATCTTGTGACACATGAAAGGCTAACATATGTTATTTGGCATATGTTTTTCTGGCCTTTACTCCACTTCATTAGTTGCCTGGAATTGTTGCCTCTCAGATGAGTAGTAATACTAATGTGTCTGTATGTGCTTTCAAGTTACCTCTCAAGTCGTGGCAACCCTATGAATTTCATAGGATTTGCTTAGGCAAGGAATACACAGATGTGATTTTAATCCTAGTAAGTATTTTATCCATTTATACTCTGCCTTTTCTCAATTTTGAGACTCAAGATGGTTTCACAGAATATTAGAACCAGAATAGTAGGAACAGTGATCGAAAATGGACCAAGAAGGACCATTAACAAATCATAGCTGGGTGGTAATGCAGATATCCATGCAGAATTAAAATTACTAACATGTGTAGTATGATAAAAAGTTTTTGTCCCTATTCAAGCCAGAGGAGATAAGAGATGAATCTTTCAGTTATTTATTTTCAGCTGCTTCACATTTTAGTCTGATTTGAAATTCTTTTCTTCAAGAACAGCTGCCCCAAAGTCATAAACAGAATGCCTGGAGAGAGGAAGATATTCCCTCAGTGGTCCTAAATATTGCTGTTTCTTATATCACACAGATGGTTAGAGGCATACAGAGCCACTGGTTTGAGTATTTGACTAGAGGACTCGGGGATGCCAGATTTTGAATCCCTCCTGGGTCATGGAAGCCCGTTGAGTGACTCTGGGCAACTGACATACTTTCAGCCTCAGAGGGAGACAATGGCAAACCTTCTTTGAAGAAATCTTACCAGGAAAAGCTCCTGATAAGCTCACCATAAACCAGAAATGATTTAAAGGTACACAAAAACAACAACAACAACAACAACAACAACAACAACACATACATTGGAACCATTCAAGGGAGGGGGTGGCAGGTGTAGAGTTCAATGCACTGGCTGAAATGTCCCCATACCTACAACTGTTTTTGCAGACAGCTCTTCCTTGCAATTCTGGGTTTTCAACTGACCAGAGAAGTAGGTCCTCTATGTCCAACAGAACATGCAGGAGTCTTTCAGCATATACAATGTATGTGTGTACCCAAGTACATACCTTTTAAAGGAGTTGAGAGCAGATCTCAAATGATTCTCCTCATGCATTCCTGGAGGTGGGGCAGGGAATAGGATTGTACCCACTGGTCATGCTTCCTGAATGCCAAATACCCTTCATGACCTTACGTTCAGTGCCAGTCTGAAAGTCTATATGTCTGGAAAGACTTCTTCACAGGTTCCATCTCTTGATCATTTGGAGTGCTTCATCTGCCATTTTTGTGAAAGGAAGTTGCCAATAAAGTGCACCTCTCTAGTGCAGAATCCTTGCACACATATTTTTGTATATAGGTACAGCCTTTTCACATGACAGGGAACACATAGCTACCAGGGATATCGGCAGCAGCCATGAACCCATTCTCTTCCTGTAAAAGTGTGAGGATTGCATATGTGGATATACACACAGTGTAGTGGAATCTAACTAGACCTGGATTAGGCAACTGTGACTCTTCAGGTATTGTTTGCCTACAACTTCCAGCGCTCCTATGCTTTAGAATCAGTCCTGAGGGGTTATGGGAGTTTCAGTTCAAAAACATCTGGAAAACTACAGTTGTCCACCTCTGGCATAGGCTGTGAAGTAGCGATTTACAAATAATAGAGTACATGTAATCAATTCCAGTTTCCAATAATAAAAGGATAATTACATTATACTGGGTAAGTTAGGAAGGAATAATTCACTCCTCAGAGAGCCAGTATGTGTGGTTTGACCATTGGACTACAACCTTGGAAATCTGGGTTCGATTCTCCACTTGGCCATGGAAACCCACTAGGTAACCTTGGGCAAGTCACATACTCTCAGCCCCAAAAACTCTATGATGGGGTCACCCTATGGTCACCATAAATAGGAAATGACTTGAAGGCACAAAACAACGATAGTTTACTCCGCCAGGGTTTTAACTTAAAATTTTTATGTTATTTTTATGTAAAATATATAGATACTCTTCATCTTTTGGTTTGGTCTCAAAAACTCAGTTCCAAATATTGTAATACTACTGTGAATTTTCCTGACAATTTCTGTAAGTGTTGCTAGTTATGAGAGAAGTTTTTCTAAATTAAAATTAAGAATTACCTAAGATCTACAATGAGTACCTTGTGTTTAAAAAATCTTGCCATACTGTCTATAGAACAGCAACCAAGTGATGAATTAGACTGCCAATGCCATTGACGATTTTGCTGATGGAAAAGCAAGAAAAATAGTATTTTAGAATGTTGAAATTAAAGTGTTACTTCAAAAATAAACATAGTGTTTTATTTCCCAATAATGTCGTTTTGACTTTTTGGAGTCTTTTTGGGGTGTATTGAGAGGGGCAGCAAACTCAGAGACTGCCCCTGGGCGGCAAAAGGAGAGCTCATTAATTAGGCCACAGCTTCTTTTACCTCTCTCTGAGAAGACCATTTATAGGTTCATGGGTTCATAGGTTTGTGGGTTTGTGGGTTGAAATAGTTTAATGAACTAATACCAGAGCTTTAAAAAGTTATGTTTTGGGATGTAGCTCACAGAATCTGAGTGTTGTAGCTAGAAAGGATAATTTTTCCAAGCCTAATGGGAATCCAGTAAATACATCTGACTAGATGCAACAGAAAACAAGATTTCCAAAACAATGCACTATGTGAATACTATTTTGGTAGCCTTATATGTACATGACATGATGATATAGTTACAGAGGGAAACATATCTATTAAAAGCTCTCTAGATAAATTTAAATTTAATGTTGATCTTCAAAGAAGAGGAGAACGCAATAGCTACTATGAGAAAAATCATTCAGAGAAGCATTGGGCAAAAGTCTATAGGTGAATCATCTTGATGCCAATTTTTACATTAGGTCACTTCCATATGACATGTTCCACAGTAACTGAATAACCACCACAGAAATGGCTCAGTCTCAAAGTCTGGCTGGATGCATAGAGGCTGGGGCGAAGCCAGTGTGTGCCAGCATGAAGAACAGTGTAAGTGACAGACTCTTAGTAGTGGAGAGGATATGAATGAAAAACAATGGGTCTTGGAACAATAATGTAAAAAATAAATCAGGGCAACTGATGTATCTTCAGCTGGTTGTCAGCCAAGGCTCAAGTACTTGAGCGTGCTAGTTTGCTAAGAACAAGATTTTCAGTATGAGAAAGAAATAAAACGTTTCATCCATTTTATCTCATGAATTGAATATGGAAGTTAATATGTAAAATATGTTTGTTATGGGTCATAGTTATGCAAAGATACCTGAACTGGGACTAAAAATATTGAGAGTTAGATTCTACAAATAAACCAGCCATGAACAATAAATCCTCCATCCTTTCATTGCCATGTAATTTAAATATTACTGACACAGATGTTTGTATATATAATTGAAACATTAATTTGGCTTTAGATTTCCCAGGAGAGTTTGTAGAAGGCTCAGACACTTGAAAGAAGAGAAACTATTCTACAAAGTGATTACAAAGAAGCAGCACAAGCAATTAAACGATCTGAAACTTTGTTAAATTGTTTGTGAGTCTTTTACATCCTTAATTGATTCCTATCTTATTTATTAAAGAGAGGAGTGTCTCTTTCATTTTGAACAGAAGTCCCCACAAAGATATAGCAGAATTAATATCTCATCACAAAAGGTTCACTTGAGCCTTCACTGACTTGACTTTCTTTTGCTTAGCATCCTCATAATCCTATCAGATTTATTGATATTGATCGCTAATGTTTAGCTGGGCAGAACACTTTCTTGGCTTGAAATCACAGCTACAGCATCAAAGCTGAGAATTCAGTACCAGGTTAGAGGACCAGTTCAACCAGTTTCAAGTAATTTGCTTTACTTGAATTGTGTTGGTGTTTTACACAATTAAATCTGACTGGTCTCCTCATAGTGATTTACAATGGCAGTACAGTTTATGCCCTCACAGCCTTTTGAGGCTGCAGCAGAATTCTCTCCACAATAACTAAAAACCCCTCAACCCACTTTGGAAGCTGCACAGCTCTTTTTTTTTTTTGGTTATCAAGGCAGGAGGTCCACACAGCGCCTGTCACAGCATGTCATAGGAAGACAGATGGACATGTCTTCTATAATCCCACCACTCTCTGAAAACTTGGAAATGGCCATATTGGGGGAAGGGTGTTGTTGTGTGGCTGACCAGATGGGTTTGGATGTGGTAGCATCAGGAGATTTAGCTATGGTGATATATCTACATGAGAGACACGCATCTCTCAATGCAGGATCTCCTCCTCAATTGATAAATTACACAAGGAACAAACAAAGGATAAAGAAATAAAGTAGCTTCATTCTGAACTACACAGCCACATACCAGATCAATTTTCCTGATTACTTCTTCTCTAGCCCCTTCCTGCCAGCAATTGGAAGTACACTATGGAGGTGCAACAGGATTCCATAAGAGGGAGGTAAGTTGACTTCTGAATAATAAGCCTAAATATTGAATCAAATCACAACCACACAAAACAATGCCAGTACCACTGCAACTGAACTTCTAATTCCTGTATTCCTACAGTCAGTGTTGCAATGATTAAATATGTTCCGGAGGGTTTCCCTGTTTGGCAGAATATGGCCTTGCAAACACAGGGAGATTCACTATGGAATGGAGATCACACATCTATGGATACTACTGACAGAAACAGTTCTGTCAGTGGATGATATGTCCCAGTGGTTTTGCATCATTGTTTAAATAAAGAGGGACAGATTTAAAGAATGATCTCACCTTTTCTTCTCTGAAAGGGGGGAAAGTTTGCAATGTAGCTTGAGCACAGAAATATCTGAGGTTGCTCTGAGCTGTTACCTTAACTAATCAGAAAGCAAAGAAGACCATCTCCCCACAAGAAAAAAAAAGGTCCTTATGATCTTCCTAAATTTCAGTTTACTGAACTGGGTTACTGATTTAAATTAAGGTGTGGGGTAGGAAGTTGAAGTCTTACTTAACAGCAAAGACACAGCTATGGGCCTCACCAGTAGTTGCATATTGCAGAGCATCCAGCTACAGCTAGATATGTAACCACTTATCTCCCTGCTCTTTGCAACATATAAATGGATTTGTTTGGGAAGATAATTGCATTGCTTAAAAGGTAGGTTTGGATAGGACTTTTGGTTTTTGTGTGATCAAAAAAGATTTCTGTAAAGGCCATAAAAATGAATTGTAGTGGTGAGAGTAAGACTTAACAACATCGTAATTCATGAACAGGGTGCCAGCCTCTGTGTAAGCTGTATGGAATTTTTAAAAAAAAATAAAGAAAAGCTTAATATAAATAAACCCTTTCTGACATTATTCAAGTGTACACAATGTATATAGGCTGTTTTCTGAAGCAGAGCAAAAATAGATGTTTGGGAGGTGTCTGTTATTATGGGCTGAACTTGTACTATGCACATAGGATTCTTTCATGAGCAAATTCACATAAGAATCACATGAAAGGCAACATGCTGCAGAATTTCTTTTTCTTTTTCCTTTCCTTCTCTCTCTCTCTCTGTCTCCACTTTCTCATTTTTTGGAAAGTGCTGAACAAGTTGTACAACGTGGAGTTGGAGCAGAAGAAAAAATAACGGACTGATGATAGTTAAACTTTCCCTCTCTGTTGGGTACCCCCCCCAGCTTAAAACAATGATTCCAGAATTGGAGGTAATAAGGGGAATATATAAAAACCCTCCATCTTTTGCCCAATGGGTAATCCACTTGGCAACATCTTTCTACGATGATGGGATTGTGTGCTCCTGAAAGGAAGGAGGCTATGTTGATAGTTGCAGTGCTGCTGTTAGAGTTTCCATGTCAAAGAGGCTTTTGCTAAGGAGCCAGACTAAATGTCTCAAGCAACTACTGAGCAGCAGCAATAATGGAGGGTGACTCTTGTGGAGAATCTCTCAGAGGCAATGATATAGGCACCATAGAAAACACTTCATAGCACTGTGCAGATGGAGATGCAGTCAACCCCGTTTGAATCTCTTTTACCACAAAAAGAAAAAAAATGATAAAGACAACCCAAAATGAAACAGGAGATAATGCCAAAAGATGACCCTCCCAGCTCAGAAGGCAGAGGACAACTATGGATAGCACTATGGCTAATGATGCAGCTGGATTCAACTGGACTCAAGGCAAAAGGATGTTAAGCTTTTGATATTGTTGGAACCCTGAGTCAGCCACAATTTTGGGTAACAAGATGTTAAGAGGTGATAGGACAATGTGTAAACCTGCATAACACATATCATAGGAACATGGAATGTGAAAAGCCTGAATCATAAGATAGACATAGTAAATTAAGAAATGGAATATATAAACATTGAAACATATGTCATGAGAAAGCTAAAGTGGACAGTAATGGGACATTTTGACCCAGATAATTAAACAGTGTTTTTACTCAGGAAATGAAAATCCAAGAAAGAGGGTGGTAGTGAGGAGAGATGTAGGAGAAACAGTCAAAGGATATAATGCAAAGTCTGACTGAATAATATCAATAAGATTTCAGGGAAACCCATCAGTATAACCATAATCCAAGTTTATGCTTCAAGTACAGAGGCAGAAGAAGAAGAAATTGAAAGATTCTGTGCTGGAGTCCAGGAGGAAATTTATCACAAACCGAAACAGGACTTCTTGTTAATCATAAGTGATTGGAATGCAAAAGTAGGAAACAGAGCAGAATACCAAAGATTATAGAAAAATTAGCCCAGGATCAAGAGATGAAAAAAAAGAAAAAGAGAAAGACTGGTTGAATTTTGTGAGACCCACAGTAAGTTCATTACAAACACAGTCTTCAGGAAACAAAAGAAATGACTATATAAAAGAACAATCACCTAGTGGCTAACATAGAAATTAAACAGATTACTTAATTGGAAGCAGAATGTGAAGAACCTCTAATTTATCTGCAAAACAAGACCAGAAGTGCATTGTGATACAGACCATGAACTACTGTTATTCAAAATTAGAGTGAAGCTAAAGAAAACCACCCATTGTGCCAAAATACAACCTGAAAACATCTCCATAGAGTTTAAAGATAATGTAAAGAAGGAGGAGGAGGAGGAGGAGGAGGAGGAGGAGGAGGAGGAGGAGGAGGAGGAGGAGAAGAAGAAGAAGAAGAAGAAGAAGAAGAAGAAGAAGAACAGGAGGAGGAGGAGGAGGAAGAAAACATATATTTCCACTATTAAGAATAACTGACCAGGAGCTAGCAGAACTCCAGACTGAAGCCAGGACATTATCAGGTAGGAATGCAAAAAGACACTATCTGTAGCCAAAAAGAAAGAGAAACCTCAATGAATGACAGATGAAACTCTTCAAACAGGTAAGGACAGGTGAGAAGCAACAGTAAAAATGAACAGAAACAGGATCAGAATCTTAAATGCAACTGCTGAGTGAGTGCTTGTGTGCAGGGATAAAGAGAACTCAGATAATAATCAATGCAGAGAAATAGAAGGTGATAGCAAAAAAAGGTAGAACAAGATATCTCTTCCACATGATCCAAGAAATCAAACAAAAATTTAAACTAAGAGTGGGAATGCTATATGACCAGAAGGGGAACAAAGTACATGACCAAGTAGAAATAAAAAGATGATAAAAAACAATACACTCAAGAATTATACAAAAGAGATGAAAGGATGACAGATTCATTAAAGGAGAAATCATTCAAAGATAAACCTATAGTTTTAGAAGGTGAAGTAGAAACTGTACTCGGGGCAGTGGTACTTTCCTACAATGATCACAGATGGGAAACAAGTGTGCTGGTTGCAAGGCAATAAGAAATCAAAATAAGAGAAGACAGCTCACAAGTACAAAAATACATACACACAGAGAGAAGGGGGTGGTATATAGAGGATTCAAATGTGTCTCCCTTCCATTAGGGAAGATGGTAGGATATTGAAACAGGACGGACTAAATCAACACCAGGAACAGATGACATTCCAATAGAGCTGCTTCAAACTACAGTACAGAATCTAATCTATTCCTAACTAAAATCTGTCAACAACAAAAATGTCTCACAAATTGGAAACACTCAATATACATTTCACTCCCCAATAAGAGGGAAACAAATGTTGGCAGCAACTGTAGGACTGTTGTATTAGTTTCCCATGAAGGCAAAGTGATGTCCAAAATTTGAGAACAAAACCTTTTACTATATATGAGTGAGAAATGCCAGATGTCCAAGCTCGGTTCAGGAAAGGAAGAAGCACTAGGGATTGTACTGCAAACATATGTTGGGTAATGGACAGCACCAAAGAATTTCAAAAGAAAATCAGCCTGTGCTTTATAGATTATGGCAAAGCTTTTGATTGTGTGGATTACGAACAACTATAGATTACTCTTAAAGAACTGGGTGTGCAGCCATATTGGATTGTCTGATGGAATGACACAACCCTGAGTCTGAAAGACCTGTGAACTCAGTCCCTCCCTGCCCCTTCCTTCCTTTCCTTTCACAAGCCAGCAAAGATCTTTTCATTTAGGTAGGCTTTTATCAGCAAGTAGGATTGCTTCTTATTGGGATGTTTTCTTTATCTTTTAAAACTTTTGTACATTTTTTAAAAAAATATTTTACATTGTTTTATATGGTGATTTTAATAGTTTTCAAATTTTATTGCAATTTTTTTAATTGATTACCCTGGATTCCACTCTGGGAGAAAAGTAGCATACAAATTAAATAAAGTAAGTAAGTAAGTTTCTCATTCATAGGCTTGACAAAAGTCGAAGCCAACTTGACAGCAGTTAACAACAACAATAACTATATGGAATTCTACCATGACTCAGCTTGAAATGCTATACATTCTTTTTGTCTACAGTTATGAAGATTTATATGAGTTCCTACATCTTTCAACACTGATTAGTATTTATTAGTAAATGATGTGGTTGTGAAGGAGTTTCTCACAGTGTTACAGAATCATGCAGGTGGATTTGCGCGGGATAGGGAGATGTCACAAAGAGATTTTCAGGCTTTCTAAGCAAGTGGAAATTCAGTAGAAAATTAATTTTTTATACTGTTTCAGAAATGCCAGATGCCTTAAGTTATTATGAGCTAGATGTGACAATGTGAATGAAATGGCAGAAGGGAGAGGGAAAAAAATGTAATTACAATGTTTGTTTTACCTGCTGTGATTGTGAATGCCTATGTTTTTCAGTTATATTGTCCACTTTAATGTCCATATCATCTGTTAATCAAAGCTATGCAATGATTTGTAAGAATGATGAATGTTTAGGGAGAGGTGTTTCTATCAGGTCTATTTACCAGCCATTCCAGATTTTGCATGATGGAGTTAATGAAACAGAAAGAACATTACCTTTTCATGTCATGACTGACATTTGAATTTCTCAGGAGGAAATATACTTGAAGCCACAACCAATCAGGTACAACTAAAATGTTTTTTTAAAAGTTGCTGCTTTAAAAAGAAAATATAATCCACATCTCTTAGGTACCAGGAGGTATATTTTAGCTAACTAGGTGACTGGTGCCATCCATGCATTTCAGTGGAAAACTGACAACCTAATCACACATTTGACTGCATTTTGAACCTTCCTTTCCCCGTTTTTGCCTCATTTTTTTTAAAAAAAATCAAGACTTTAGTGTTTGAGCCATGAAGAGCATACCAAGTCTTCTTCTGAAACTAAACTATTTCATGAATTATTTATTTCTTTTATTACCTAAAGTATTTCTGTATTGCCTGCCAGCCTACAAGGGACCACAAAGTAATGAACAAATAAAAATCAATTTTAAGAAAAATGCAAAGATTAAAAACACAACACTAAAATACTCTTTAAAAAATCTTAAAAGCAATCTAAAAACTAGGGATGGGCCAACCAAATCCTTGAATCCTTGAATCCTGGGGAAGGATTCGAGATTTGTGAATCCAAATCCCTGTGCCAAGATAGACAAACCAAATCTTTCAAATCCATCAACCAAATAGTTTGTTGGAGACCAGCATACCTGAAAACCTGGGAGACCAGACACACAAAAGGAGATAGCAAGTAGGTGAGTTTTTCCCTTGGAGTAGTAATGGCCTTTGCTAACAATTTTAGAAATTACATATGGGGCTGTATTCTAAGACATTTAAATTGAACATTTAATATTTAAGTTCAGCACTTTACTGGAAGGTACAGGCTTGAGATTTCAAGGACAGCTGAAAGATTCCTTTGCATAGCTGCCTTGCAAAGCTCTTTCATACACAATTCTGGGGTTTGTACTTTTACAAGGTGTCACAGGCCCTTTTCTCATTGAGGCTTCTCGCGCGAGCGGGAGGGCAGCTCGCGCGAGAATGCTCCTCCGGGAGGCTGCCGTTTCCTCCCTCGTTCCTTCCGCAGGCGAAGGAACGAGGGGGAAGCGGCAGCCTCCCGGAGGAGCCTTCTCGCTTGAGCCGCCCTCCCCCCTGGGCGAAGCAGGAGGCTGTCGCGTCCGTCGCGCTAGCGCCCCACCCCGCCCCTTCCTTCTGCAGGGGCGGAGGGAAGGAAGCGTGACCCGGCCACCTCCCCGACACTCCGCACAGGAGGTAAGTGCGCATAGGCTCCGGGAGCGTTGCGTGAGCGCAGGTGATTTTCGCTTTGAGGGGAAAATAAAAAAACCCGCAATCGCGCCGCTGCAGCCCCGTGAGCGTGGCAGAAGTGGGAGTGTGTTGTGCAGAGCAACGCTCCCACTCCCGCGAGGCTCACAGGGCTGTCGCGCGACAGAAAGCCCGTGCGAAAAGGACCACAGCCTTCTCTGTCAAAGTGTGCTGGTGCATCATGAAACTACAAACCCAAGGATGCCATAAGGAGCTATGCAAAGAAAATCCAGTTTTGACTTGGATTATCTCTGTACTGTAGTATGTGGCCCTGTTTGCACAGGTAGGAAAATGCAGGATCAATCTACATTTTCCTGCCAGTGTAGAAAGGGCCTTCATGTCATTTTCAATCTGGAGAGATCCTTAGGCAAAACTATGACAATTGTCCTGGTCAGATTTCTTCAGAGGGAGGTTTTCCTTTGCCTAGGCTTTTGCTAAGGCTGAGAGAGTGTGCCTTGCCCATGATTATCCTTCTTTCCCTTGCTTTTTAAAACCCTTTTTTTTAAAAAAAAAGGATTCAAAAGATTCAAGATTCATGAGATTCGTGGATTCCCAGAACCTTCCAGGGATTCCAATCTGGATTCAGATTCAGAAAATTCTGGATTCATCCCATCCCTACTAAAAACAATCCTAGAATCTAGTTTTGAAACAGTTAACACAGCAGTTTCAAACAGTGACTGCCATGTTAACAGCACTGTTTTAGCTGTCCACCAGAAGCTTAAAACAGATGAGGCCAACCTAACTTCACTGGGAAGGGAGTTCCCATAGTTGAGGCACTGCTCAGAGAAAGCCCTGTTACATGTACCCACAAAACTAACTTCACAGAGTGTTGAAATATGCAAGAGGGCCTTCTCTGAATACCTCAAGTTTCTGGCAGGTTCATATGAGAGGTGTAGTCATTCAGGTGTCTTGGTCCCAGCTTGTTCAGGGCTCTGTAGATCAACCCTAGAACCTTGAATTGAGCTCAGAAACAAATTGGAAGCCAGTGTAGTTCTTGAAGGACCAGGTTAATAGTCTCAAAAATGCATACCTGACACCAATCTGGCTGCTGTATTTTGCACTAGCTGCAGCTTCTGAACACTGTTCAAGGGCAGCCCCACATAAAATGCATTACAGTATCCTAGCTGAGAGTTAACTAAGGCATGAGCTACTGTAGCCAGATCTGCCTTCCACAAGAAAGGCTGTGGCTGGCCCACCAGCCAAATTTGAGCAAAGGCTTCTGATTGCTGCCCCAGTCTGTCTTTCCAAAAGCAGTGCTGGATACAAGAGAACCCCCCAAGCTATGAACCAGATCTCTCAGAGAGATAAGATAAGATCCTACTTCCAAGCTGGTTTTCCTTCTGTCATTTCTGGATTAAGCCTATTCACCTACATCCCATCCTTTTATGCATCCAGACAACAGTTCATTACAACCACAAACTCCTTGACATCACTTGTAAAGGAGAGATAGAGCTGGGTATCATCAGCATATTGAGGACACCCAATCCCACAGCAGCATATGACCTCTCCCAATGGCTTCATGCAGATGCTGAAAAGTATAGGGGACAGTATTGAGCTCTGTAGAACCCCACAGACTAATAGCCCAAAGTTTAAACAAAGGTTCCCCAGCACTACCCTCAGAGAGTGTTCAGACAAGAAAGACCAGAACCACTGCAAAGCCATGCCCCCAAGTCTCATATCAGCTAGGTGACCCAGAAGGATACTATGGCTGATGGTATCAAATGCTGCTGAAAGATCCCCCTGTCCAACTCCTGGTATATGGCAGCCACCAAGGCAACCAAGGCAGTTTCTTTTCCATAACTAGACCTGAACCCAGTTTGGAATGGATCCAGGTAATCCACAATCACGTGGAGTTGTGTTGCCTTTTTGCACCTTACCTTTTCACGGAGGTGGGGGGCGGCGCTCGTGCAAGAAGCCTCAGCAGGAATGCTGCCTCTTCCTTGCTGCTTCAGTTCTGCAGCAGCTTCCTGGTTGCGCGAGCGCTGCGTGAATGCCCTGCCCCTTCCTACAGCAGCGTAACCTGGGAATTGCAGGCTAGAGCTGAGGCAGGAAGCATGACCAGCCTGGCTCCTGATGCACCACATGCCAGGTAAGTGCGCGTGGGCCCTGGGAGCATTGCGCGACTGCGCACCATTTTTGGCTTTAAGCCAAAAATGAAAAGGTGCGTGCGTGGTCCGCATCAGGCCCTTCAGCGTTGCGTAAATGGGAGTGCGTCATGCAGACCACTCCTCACATTTACGCAATGCTCAAGGGCCCCTCTCGCTTTAGAAACGCCGTGCGAAAAGGGCCTAGGACTTTACTTAGAAAAGAAAGATTAGAGAGTGGCTGATAGTTAACGTAGGGAGATGGGGTCCAAAAAGGGTTTTTTCCAGCAATTTTGTTTCCAAAGTATTTAGCAAATTAATCACACAACTTTTCTTAGGGCTCCTCCTTAGCAATCTGAAAACCATTTTGCACAGCGTTTCTTAAACGAGAGTCGCACAATGCTCCCGGGGCCCGTGCACACTTACCTGGCGTGTGGTGCGTTGGGAGCCAGGTCGGTTGCGCTTCCTCCCTCAGTGCTAGCCTGCAATTCCCAGGTTGCACTGTGGTAGGAAGGGGTGGGGCGTTCGCACGGCGCTCACGCAACCAGGAAGCTGCTGCAGAACTGAACTCAACAGTTCCTGCTGAGGCTTCTCACATGAGTGCCGCCTCCCACCTCCGTGAAAAGGTAAGGTGCGAAAAGGCCCTGAGTCTAGGATGTAATAGCCCTTTGACTACCTAGAACAGCTGTTCTGGGTGAGATTGAGCTGATGTAATAGAGGCAATAAAGGATTTTTTTTCTGCCCTCATTGTTGCATAGTATATTCTAAAAAGGTTTTAACCTGTGCTTGATCCGATTCATCCCAAGTCTTTCTCCACTGTCATTCTAGTCATCTATCCAAATGATTAATTGTCCTGAGCTCCTGAGAAAACCAAGGAGCCTGTGCTCTCCTCCCAAGTAAAGGACATTTGGGAGCCATTGTTTCAGTGCCCTAGGCATTTCCCTATTCCACAAGTCAACCTGAGTGTCAAAAGAATCACCAACTCTAGCAACTGGAAAATCCCCCAGAACATTCAAGAATCCCTTGGATCCATAAGTCTCTTAGGGCAGCCCAGTTTAATGGGTCCATTACCCCTGCAGATGTTAGGAGTTCCAGCAAGTCTAAACCCTATCAGGTAGCGACCTGTTCATAAGAATATGGTTCCTTCAAACCCCCCTACCCCCAGATCACCATCATCCTAATCAGCAAAAAACAGATCATTAATGTGGCATGCTACATGTGTGAGAGCAGATATTAATTGACAGAGGCCCATGATTACCATGGAAGCCATGAAATCCTGAGCAAGCCCTGATAAAGGTGCTTTAGTATTGATGTTAAACTCTCCATGCACAATAAATTTGTGGGGTTTGAGGGAGATTAACACCTCTTCCAAGATCACCTCCAGCAGCTCTGGCAGGGGAACAGCTGGGCAGCAGGGTAGGTAGTATGCCTAACAGGATTCCCATCCTGTCTCACTGCCCTATTGCCAGGTGTGTACACTCAAACCATGAATATTGTCAGACAGGATGCTTCAATAAAGGAATGGACTCTTGATGGATCACTGTGACTCCTTTTTCCTGCCTATCAGATCTTGCCTGCTTCTGCACCCGGAAGCTTGGTGGCCATAAGTGGTACCTCCCTTTTCAGTTAACCAGATTTTAGTTATATATACAAGGTCAACTTGCTTGTCTGAGATCAAGTCCTGGATCATACAGTTCTTCCCAGTTGTTGATCTGGCATTAAAGGCAAGTACTTTGTGGTCTGATGGGGCTCTAGTGGAGTAGCCAGAAATCTGTTGTTAGATGGTAACCAGAAAGAGGACAGCCATAAGATGTCTCTCCCCTATTTTCCTCCACTGGTTTGTTCTACCTCTGCTGCCAAATGGCAGCACCCCTTTTCTGAATACATATTTGGCTGACCATAAGTACAGAGCAAACAAACTGTCATAAACAAAAACACAGGTGAGTTTGCCTGAAGAACTCCCAATTCTTAGCCAAAGCTGGCCTCATGGGATTCTATTCAATAGGTGCACCATTATTTTTTTTTAATTCAGAGAGTAAACATGCTGTTCTGGCAAAAAAAAAAACCTTACCAAGGGCAATGCATAGTAGCTTGTCTTGTGCCACTGTCTATCCCGTCTGCATTCAATAGGCAAAGCAGGACTCCACTCTGCTCTAGGCTGCAGCCCCAGGCTAAGGTCCTTTCCATACCAGCCTATTAAAACGGTACAGAGCGACCTCCAATGGAGGTTTTCTGCACTGTTGAGTGGACTGGGGCGGACTACTTTTTGTAGTTCGCACCTCAGTCCGCTCTAGAGTGACCGGAACTGGTCATGCAGTGTGTTTTTTAAAAACCTCTTTTAAGAGGTTTTTAAAAAGTATGGAGCACGTGATCCCATGTCGCTTCGTCACCGCACTCTGGTGCAGATTTGCAGGCGCGCACTAGTGCATGCCTGCAGATCTGCTGGGGGTGGGCTTTAGGCTGGCGAGCTTCTCTGTTTGGTGGAGAGCCTCCACCAACTGGAAGCTGCCATTTTGGATGCTGGAGCAGTGCAGAGCGATGAGCTCGTCCCAACGGACTCGCCCGGACGCTGAAGAAGTCCGGTGAGTCTCGTTTTTGCGTGGTTCCTTTCCCACGTGAGGAAAGGGCCTAAGAGTCACAGCACAAGAGCCCTTGTGCCTTCTAGCTTGTGCTCATGCCTCTGGCAATGCCTGGCTTAATGCCTGCCTTAAGAATACCTGCAGGAGGAGAGAAGCCAAACATAGGCTGTTTCCACACTACACAGTTATAGCGTTATTCCGCACTATACAGTTATAGTGTTATTATTCCACTTTCAACATTCTATGGAATTCTAGGGTTTGTAGCTTACTGAGCCCAAAGAGCTTTCTGGCTAATAATTCTAAATGTCCCTCCCTAAACTGCAAAGCCCAGGATTCCATAGGATGTTGAAAGTGGAACAATATCACTATAACAGTATAGTGTGGAAATGCCCATAGTCTTAGCAACTCAGTTGTCTTCATTTTCAGTGTCCCTCTACAGCAACCAAGCCTCCTCAATTCCTCTAGCAAAATACCTTAATACCCCTGCAGAATCCAGTGACAAGAAGTAGCAACACCAAGCACATGGTGGGGGGCATTTTTCATGTTGGGTCAGCACTGTGCATAGGAAGAGTGGGTCAGCTCCAGCCAATCAGGTGGTCAGCATGCACTCTTCAACCATTACTCTTTATTTTGGGGAGTGGGTGGAGTGGGGTGGGATATATGTGTGTAGGGGGGTGTCTGAAAGAAAGGGAGATGAAGACCTTGTTTTCTGCTGCTCCAGAGACCAGGACAAGGAGCAATGGATTCAAGCTGCAGGAAAGAAGATTCCACGTGAACCTCAGGAAGAACTTCCTGACAGTCAGGGCTGTCCGGCAATGGAATCTGCTGCCTCGGAGTGTAGTGGAGTCTCCTTCCTTGGAGGTTTTTAAGCAGAGGCTTGATGGCCATCTGTCGGGATTGATTTGAGGGTGTTCCTGCATGGCAGGGGGTTGGACTGGATGGCCTGTGTGGTCTCTTCCGACTCTGAATTTCTATGATTCTATGATTCTATGATTCTATGATTCTATGACCCTATGTCCTCACTCTCTTCCAAACAGCCCTTGGCCAAGAGAACGAGGCAGCTAAGCACAGACTGCAGAAGTCAGTCTGCAGTCTGTGCACATACCTATTTAATGTGTTAGATTTTGCTGCTGTGTCTTTAATCTGAGATTTTGATCCAGAATTCTGAGGTAGAAGAAAAGAGCATGCACACAAAGGCAATAACCTATTGAGACACACAATGCAGGGCCTCCCAAAATAAACCCTGTGCACATGCATATACTCTCCCAGGCGAACCCATTTCAGAAACCTTCCCACAGATTCCTATTTTGAGAAGGTGAAAGCCATCAATATACAGCTAAGAAGTAATAAAACTGTAAATATTCTGAAAACTGGAGAAAGGCATTTACAAAATTAAAAATCCAAGGATCTCTGAAAGATAGTTAAGTACCTTCCAGAAGAAAACAAAGCAGTTCTTAAGAGAAGATACAGGGGATATCCTGGAAAAGTCTGGTTTGCAGTTCCCTTCTTTTTTTTCCTCTTTCTTTCTTTCTTTCTTTCTTTCTTTCTTTCTTTCTTTCTTTTTTAAAAAAAATAATTTATCCATTTGTTTTACTCCCCCATTCTTCGGAGAAAGTCAGGCTGAGGGATATGAGATACTATGTTACAGCCTGTGACATGTTACAAGCAACAAGACCATAAAGACTTGATTTTTAGCAAAATAAAGAAACAAAAAGTAAAACTAAGTTGTCATGTACACAGGAGGGAGGGATAGTGGAGGACAAAAAACAAACAATCAAAAACAGAATTCCATAGAATGGAACCATGACAAAGTGCAATCATAGTACTATACTTTTGTACTATGAAAGCTCTCTAAGGCCATTTCTTCACTACACTATTACAGTGCTGTTATTCCACTTTCAACATCCTATGGAATCCTGGGGTTTGCAGTTTAGGGAGGAGCCTTTAGAATTCTCAGTCAGAGAGCTCTTTGGCCTCAGTAAACTACAAATCCCAGAATTCCACAGGATTTTGAAAGTGAAATAATAGTACTGTAACAGTGTAGTGCAGAAATGGCCTAAGTCTTATGTAAGTCCATCCTTCTAATACTACTTGGCTAATTCAGATTTTCTGGAGTGAAGAATGAATGAGAAGAATCAAGCCAAGGAGACCTGAAATGAAAAAGTAGGAGGCATTTTTTAAGAATATACCATGTAGTGTAACTATGTAGTGCAGAATAACTATGTAGTGGAGAAATGGCCTGAGTCTTGTCAGTCCACACTTTTGATATAAGGAGCAATTATTAGAGGTGGTAATAACTGATGATAACTAGGACAATTCATTTTGGGATAAGAAGTAATTTAGGGATAAATCGGTTGTGAAGAAATTGATGTGGGGAGATGTTGCATAGATAAATCAGCATATATAATTCTTGTCCTTTTTGTCTTCTTTTTTGGTGGTGCATTTTATCTTTATTGGGCAGGAGATGGACAGCCTGCTTGTGAGTCGAATAAGGGAAAAATACTAAAATATTAAAAGTGAAATTCAGCAAGTGTACTGTTCTGTCTAATGGAGACATGCTCCCATGCACACACTATATGATAATTCAAATGGATAAGGTATAATGACAATATTATTCAGTGGCTGGGTTTGGGTCAAGTAGGTCTGATTTTCACCTCTGGTAAGGTTAGAGCTATACAGTCATTTTTCATGTACAATATGTTTCTGAAGGATTTGTTGTTGCTGCTGTTTGTAATCATTTTCCTGAGGATATTATTCAACGTACTTGTGCTTGCTTTTTATGCCTGATAAAGGTTGCAGCCCTTTCTTTGTAAACAGCCACCTAGAAGGATAGAACATACTGAGCTTGTTTGGACATCATGATAAATCATGAGTTATAAACCTAGCTTGTTTAATAAACCATCGCCAAGACAGAGAGCCAGTGCAGCTTAGAGATTTGAGTGCTGGACTACAAATCTGGAGATCGGGGTTCAAATATCTGGCCAGCCATGGAAATCTACGGAGTAATGTTGGGAAAGACACATGCTCTCAAAGTATGGCATCCGAACACATCTTGTCAAGAAAACCTTGTGATAGGTTCATCTTAGGGTCTTTATAAGTCAGGAATGACTTGAAGGCATGCAACAACAGCCAAGATTAACCACATTTTAGTGTTCTAAATGTTAAAAGAAATGACAATATGGGTTGTTATTATTTTCTTTAATATACTATAACATATCAGGAAAGCAACTGTAATGGATGAAATTGGAGGATGGGGAGGAGACAAATATTAGTTGTGTGCTACATAGAATAAGTAGTACACATGACACTGTAAGACCTACAATATAAGATATACCATGGGGAAACACCTTCTTATCAGCTCTATAATTGCTTAATGATGGATGATGTAAGAAATATTCCTAAGAAAATATAGAGTTTTCATACTCTAATAGCATGTATTTCACACTATAACCAGAGTTTACTATAGCTTTAATTTTTATATTTTCAGTCTGAGGCCAGGAACTTCCTGTGGTCTGAGCAGTGGGTACTTCAACCTGACAAGAAAGGATGAGGTGTTCAGATAATAAGCCAACAAGGAGTTGAATTGAAGAAAATATTTTCTGTTAAATATTTCCCACCGTTTTGCTTCTGATAAGTACTTCTGACTCCTTACACCACATAGTTCCTGTTGCTACATTTTTATTTCAGGTTTCTGTACCATCCTTAGGCCCACTTATTCTCTTTCCTGAATCATGCCCCTGGAAATATAAGTCAAGTGAAAACATTATCAGAGGTGTTAATTTGGCCTTGAAGGAGAACAGTTAATTGGCAGTAGAACTGCAATATGGAGCAATTTTTAAAATAAGAAACTGAAAGTGTTCCTTCTACACTGCAGGTAAAAATAAGTGAGCAAAAGAAGGTTAAAATGGGAATGATTATAAAATTAATAACCCTTTGGCAGTTATGCTAGATTGCTAATTTTGTTTTGTTTTTTCTAATTTGAACAGGTGTTATATTTAAAAAAATATTTTAATTGTTTTTAATATTGTTTCTTTTAATGAATATGTTTTACATTTTAAATTATATCAGTTTCATTAGTTTAGTTGTCAGCTCCCTTGGCTCCCATTTTGATAGGAAAAGTATTATTTAAATCTTTTTTTTTTAAAAAAAAAAACAGCTATAAGCAAGTAAAAACCAATAATTAGCCCTATTCAAAGTCAAGTGTGGGGAAAAAGTTAGTTAATAAATATTTTCCTGGAAAGCAACATAGCACACCACATAGAACAGGAAGGAAGAAACTATAAGCCTCCATATGCTGTCAGACTTCAGTTCCCAACAGCTTATACTAACTTACTTTTGCCAACATCTGGAATGCCACATGCTTCTGACCCCTGGCAAAGAGCAGAGGGGTGATAACATCTCCTCTTGTCATTTTTTTAAAAGTGTTTTGAAATATGTCCTGAGAATGGCAACCAGCATTACTATGTTTTAGAAAGCAGGGAGGTAGTGGATGATACCAAAGGGACAGAGCCAAGTAAAGTCACTTTGTAGACAAGTGGCCATGCTGGCTAGGAGATTCTGGGAATTGTAGTCCAATAAAGTGATGGTTTCAAGCTTTGGGAAAGTCCAGCCATGTTGGTCAAAGCAAATGTCTCTGTAAGATCACAAACAAGGACCTGAAGACAACAGCCTTCTCTTGTGGCCAATCCCCAGCAATCAGAATTCAGAGCTTTCCCATCTCTGGTTCCATATAGCCAGCATGTCTTATAAATATTGATATTCTTATCTTGCATTCATTTTTCTAACCCAGCATTAAAGTCATCTAAGAATCCTTAGATTCTATACTAGTAAATTCCATAGTTTTAAATATGTGTTCCACAGACAAATATGAACTTTTGTCTTGCCAGAATGTCCCACTGTTTAGTTCTGGCATGTAAAAGTATGGAAGAAATATTTTAAAATATTTTTTTTAATGGTTGAAAAATGGTTCTTGAGTGCCACTAAATTCTACCAAGAAGAATCCTATGTGGATAAGAAGCTTGCAGTTTGAGACTTACTTTTCATGAATAATAGACATAGGGTTTTAGGTGCAGAAAATGACAATCCCTGCATTTTCTGTGCAAAAAAATGTTTCTGAGCAGAAGACAAAGATCCTGCATCAGAAGCTATGATTCCTAACTTTATGACAACTGAGCTAAGTCACTGATACAATATGTAACCATGTCACTGAACTGTGACAATGAATGACAGGCACTGTGAAAGATTCCCTGTTGCACAATGGGAGCATCCATTGTGAATTAGGAAATGCCACTGGAACATGTTCCACACTGAGACATATTGCACATGTTGTACATAAGGCCACATTGTGCATTAGGACCATTGTGTGATGTCCACACTGATGGCTTTTGCACAATGATCTTTATGGCATAACTATGGCCCTTTTTGCACAGGCCTTTTCTCGCGCGACAGCCCCGTGAGCCTCGCGGGAGTGGGAGCGTCGCTCCGCACGACGCACTCCCACTTCCTCCGGGCTCACGGGGTTGAAGCGGCGCGAGCGCGGGTTTTTTGATTTTCGCTTCCAAGCAAAAATCACCCGTGCTCGCGCAACGCTCCCGGCGCCCGCGCGCACTTACCTTTCGTGCGGAGCGTCCGGGAGCCGGCCGGGTCACGCTTCCTTCCCTCCGCCCCTGTGGAAGGAAGGGACGGGGCGGGGTGCTCGCGCAACATGTCCTGCTTCGCGCGCGCGCAGGGGTGTGGACGGGACGAGCGCCTTTCTCTCTCGCGCGCGGGGGGGCGGAGGGGAGGAGCGCCTTTCTCTCTGTCTCTCACGCAGGACGGGGGAATGGATGGACGTGCGAGCCGCCGCCGCCTCTGGGAGGCTGCCACTTCCCCACTCGTTCCTTTGCCTGCGGAAGGAAGGAGGGGGAAGCGGCAGCCTCCCGGAGAAGGCTTCTTGCGTGAGCCGCCCTCCTTCGTCGCGCGAGAAGACTTAATGCGAAAAGGGCCTATGTCTCCACACTCCTCCTGAGAATATCAATGTGGCACAATGACTCACTAAAACTTCATGAAATCATAACTTGGTTGACAATGGTGCAATTGTCCAATGGGATTCCAGCTCAAGTTTCTTGCCAGAAAATAAGTTTCCTGCATAAGTAATAGCATTTTCTGAATAGAGAATAGTATTTATTCAAAGAAAAGTTTCATGTATAGAAAACAACATATTTTTTTGGCATAGGAAAAAAATTCTTCACAAGAAAAAAATCCTGCCTAGATATTAAGGAAACTGCATACAAAATGATGCTTTTTGTGAGAGAAAAAGCCTGCCATGTTTTACTCCTGCACATAATAATATTAATTAACCACAGTTTTCAACACCTCTCAGACAGAAAGGAGAAAAATGGTTGTTGTTTTTTTTCCTTTCTTGTCTGTAGGAATTAAATTATAAAGATTTACATCCCTAGATGGGTAATCTGTATGAATTCCCCCCAGTGCCATCTTTTTAGTCAAAGGAGAAGCCTTTTTCTAGCCAAGAGTTCTTTTTTATTTGTTTAGTTGTGAATAAAAACAAGCCTTTCCTAGACCTGAAAAGCATGGAGAAGTGCAACAATTTGGGTGGGAACATTTTTAGCAAAAATAAAAATAAAAATGAGGCACAGCTGGGGGGTTGAAAGAGGCTGGTCTTCCAAGACTCAAGGTACCCCTTTCACCTCAGACAATACCCCATCTTGTTCTAGTTAAATGGTGGAGGGAGTTGGAATTCCTTTTATCTGCTTTTTTACTCAATTCATAATGTAATCAATATTTGCCATGTTCCTTCTTACTTACATTTTTCCTAAGTTAGATTTCCCCAACAATCTAGCTTTCTCATTTAGAGAATTTGTTGAACCATCCCTAAAATTTTCTTGTAGATATTCTTACAGATATTTGGTGGGTGTTTTTCTGTAATACAATGTAGAAGCTGCACCCAAAGGACATAATCATTTGGGGTGGATTGGCTCTGCTGGCCTTTTCTATTAGATTGTGAAGTTGTGACACACAGTCATATGGGACTTACTTATAGAAAAGCAGCTCCCACATAGTAGTAGCTACGTTAAAAGAATGACCGTCCTTGTGGAATTCTGGAAAAAGAAGGCAATCTTGCTGGTGCTTGGTACTGTAAACAGCAAGAATTAGTGAAGCGGTGAAAAACAGGATGGAAAAAAAATGTCATTCACTGCAGCTGGAAAAGTTTTGCTCCTTAATGCTAGATGAGAGACATTCAAGTCTTCATGGTGGCAAGGACAACATTGTATCTCCAACCATCAGGGGAATTTAGATTTGCTTCTAAAAATAAAAACAAATAACCATTGACAGTCCTGTTGCTTGTTTAGATGACAACAACTGCAGGGGCTTAAACTGGCCATAAATTCTTAAGACCCCTATGACAAATTGTCATTAAATATCTATTATTATTGTTTATGAAGTACTCCAATATCCTCTCTTCCCTTAGATCTTTCCTTTCCTACTATTGTAGGCCTGGATTAAGCTTTCACAGTTAAAAGAAATGTTCTGTATACTGCAGAGATCAGTGTCAAGCCCAGTTTCATTTAACTTCTTTATTAATGAACTGGAAGGAAGGGTAAGCAGCACACCAACAGCATGTGCAGACAATAATAAATTAGTATACTGAAAAACACCAGTAAAGACAAATAATGCTATTAATATAAAGAAAACTAAACAGCAACAAACAAAAAACTTAACCTGGAAAACACAGACTGATATGCAAATAGCATTACAATTTACAACACCAAAGATTCATTCAAAATATCCTCATTCTGGAAATCAAGGATAAACAAAAAAGACTACAATAAAGGTATTGATATGCTTGATATTCAATTCTGATTAATTAATTTCATGGATTGTAATACACTGAAGCATCTCTAACTATTTGGAAGGATTGCCTCAAACAGTGGGGATCAGCAAGCACAAGACAAATTTTGTTTTGTATCATAACAATAGCAGAATAATTGTGAGAACAGCGTTTGCTATTGGGCACAATTGGGATGCCACCCCAGGCAGGGTTATTATAATCAGGAAAGGTGTGAAAGGGCATGAAATAGTTTTCATCCTTTAATTATTGGCTTAAATCCTATATTGGGAGACATATGTAAGGAGCTATATCTCTGTAGACTACCTATCCCAATTCTATCTCTCCAAACCCTCCTTTTAAGTTATATAGCCTCCACTCTTACCCCAAAAGATGGGTGACTCAGAGATCAACCTGTGCTGCCAGTGCCTCCATGGAAAGGTGGGGAATAACCTTATAGGATCTTTCACACCTATGTATACCAGTATTAATGTAAGGACACCAGTTGGAATGTAAAAGAATGTTTTATTGGAGAAAATCACAAAAACACACAAGATTCAAGCAGTCTCACAATCACAGAGGATTAACCAAAGGAAAGGAAGTGAAAAACTGGATAGAAAAAAGTTAGGGTGAGTTGGGCAATATTTACCTATCCTGTGGAGATGAGAGAAAGCAATGTGGCTCAGACTAAGGGTCTGTGGATAATACAAAAAGAGCCAGGTTTAAATACCCTGTTTCTGCTCTGAAGGGAAATATATTAATGGCTGTCTGGCAGAGAAAACAATAGGTTCTGGAACAAGCTAATGACCTTAGCATTAGGCAACAAAGTTTCTTAATATCTGGGCAGGTGAGAAAACAAAAGAGAATTTTGATGGAAAGGGGGAACAGGTTGATGACAATTGGTTGCTCTATTGAGACAACTTTGTGCGCTACTGTATTTGAAGGTTGAGTAATTGGGGTGATATTTGCACATTCAATAGCACTGGTTGCTTGATCAGTAAAGACTGAACTGCTGCAACTACAAAAAAGTGAGTTGTGATGGTGTACAATGTGGCTCATGCCATTGTAATTCAGCAACAAGATTCCAGAAATTATGGTTTTATTGCTGATTAGTAGAAATGATACATGTGGGATTTTCTGCCTCATGTGTCAAAATAACTAGATCAGGGTAAATATTACGCCCCTTCTTTTCTGAGAGTAGATGTTTGCTGCTCTGGTTCAAATAGCAGATTGACTTGGGCAAAAATGAACACCCACTAAAAGTGTTTTGACTGAAAGAACTAATGTTTGAAACGCCATAGATTGTTTGGAATCATATACTGAAATACTGTTTGCTTATTCTGTGGTACTATTTTTTTTTCCCGGAATAAAAGTTTTGTAGGATGATAGTTGGTACTGATGTTCTAGGCATCACCTTGAAAACCTGAGGTATAATTTGTGTCTCATCGTCTTTTCTGTGTCTTTCCTTTTGGTCATTTCCTTTTAAAAAATGCATTGTTCCACATAAGGGAAGTTAATTGGTGAGTCCTTATTTTAAATAATAACCTGCTTAAGGCAATTCATTTTGAAATACCCAACAACACATATGGCTTACAAGATTGCACCGTATTGCCATTTTGTTGTATGTTAGCATAATTAACATTTTAATAAAATTTCAATCAGAACAATCTGTCAGAGGAACACATGCTGATTTAATTTCAGTGGATTCTCTTGGTTTGCTAATGTATCACACTAACAATACCATCCTTCAGTAGCCTAGAGGGTTATAGAATAGCTATGCTATGGGTGAAATGAATACACTCTTCAGGTTAAGTGGGTTCTGAACATTTAATGAAAAATACCACATTTTCTTTGGCGTAGGTTCCAAAGAACTTAATGACACTTTTTTTTGAATGAAAATGCTGTGAGTCTAATTGAAGTCAATAGGAGTTACTAGGTTAGTACATGGATCTAAGTATATTGTGCACAATAAGTATGATATACTTCATAATTGAAATCATATTGTAGCTGCAGGGCCAGCCTGTACAAAGCAGACATTTCTAGCTTGATTCTTGGTTTAGTAAATCAGTATAGGAACTGTTTCTGCATTCACTGTATGGAAGGTGAAGAGGCTGAGATGATTAGAGAGAAGGCAAAGGTTCAGTAATTGATTATGCTTTGGATCAGTTACTATTGCATATTGTGGGGAGAAATACAATTATCATATAATGCTTTGGGAGCCCTGCTTTTATGTGGAAAAGCAGGTCAACCCCTCATGGTTCTGTATTAAAGTGTTTGGGTTCTCTCAAGGGGGTGGCAGTATACTGTCTTCAGTAATTTCCCTCTTCTATTGATTATATGAGAGAGGGAGAAAGAGAATTAGTAGATATTATAGAATACAATTATAATATTATAACATTATTATATAATACATTCTTTAACATTATTGCACATGAGCTTCAGTACCCCTTTGTTTATCACTTATACAGTCCTAGGCTCTTAGATAGTAAAGTGAAAAGTTCTCCTTAATCCATTCTCCATTTCTTTCTGTCTTGAATTCTTCCTCTTTCCTTTTCTGTTTCCCATTCTGAGTGTTATCCACTGCTCCTTGCCCTCAGTCTTCCCCATACTCTTTTAATTATTCATATAAGACAGAATTAGTGCAAAAAAGAATGTGTTTGTTAGACAACTGACCATTAAAATTATAGATGCCACATACTGTATTTCGAATCCCTGGCTCTTCCATGCATAACATGCACTGGTCTACAGCTGATCTTTGCATATCACCCTTCTTGATGGTGAGTGGGGAGGCAGAAACAATGCAGTGATTCAGTTGCATGGAAAAATATTCTGCTCAGGCTCAGAAATGTTCAAAAATTCCTGATTAAGAAATCTGCACTCTCAATTTACTGACCAGTCTTTGGAACTATCGACTTACTGCTGTACTTGCCAGAGACCAGGACCCTTTAAAGTGAACTAAATAGCTTCTTATTAACCTTTAGCAATGAAGGCATCTGAAAAGTGACTGATTAGCTTGATTTGTTAAGAGTGGAAAGATAAGAGAAACACAACTGATAGAAGAAGTTGTAAGATGAGACTCAGGCTTTGGGACCACCTTTCACAACTTGACCATTCCCGGATGTGCTAGACTTCCACCATTGACAAAGAAGAATCCTATTATAGACTTTACTGTCCATGGGGAGAAAAGTTCCAGCTGGAGAAAGGCATCCTTAAAAGAAAAAGAAAAATGAAGAAGGAACCATTTGAAGGAACCATTTACCAAATTGACTTCCCAATGGCAAAGAACAACAATGTCCATTCTGTTCTCTACAAATTCCATGGTCTGGTCCAATAATAACATTTTAATCAGAAAATCAATCAACAATAATTTGTGGAATTAAATGAATGCAGTTGTTAGCATTTATGCAAGGGAATTAATTTTCCAATTGGTAATATTTAACATGATTGAATTAATTTTTTGGTTTGTATTTCTCTAGTAGCTTACGTACTTGACAGTCTAAATCCAAAATTAGATTTACCTGGAGTAGATCCATTGAAATCAATGCACGTTTAGGTAGTTCCCCTTAACTTTGACAAATTTCCCGATGACATTCTTGCAAAGGAGCCGTGGTGGCGCAGTGGTTAAATGCCAGTACTGCAAGCCACAAGGTTGTGAGTTCGATCCTGCCCGGCTCCAAGGTTGACTCAGCCTTCCATCCTTTCGCAGGTCGGTAAAATGAGTACCCAGCTTGTTGGGGGCATGTATAGAAATTTTCGAAATACATGCTATTTGTAAGTTGTTCGCCGCCTCGATCCATATGGAGAGGCGGGATACAAATATATATATATATATATATATATATATATATATATATAAAAGCAAGCTAGTGAAGTGCAGGCTGGGCAGGGCTACTGTTAGATGGATTTGTAATTGCTTGACCAACTGAACCCAAAGGGTCCTCACCAATGGCTGCTTTTCATCCTGGAGAGAAGTGACTAGTGGAGTGCCACAGGGATCTGTCCTGGGCCCAGTGCTATTCAACATCTTCATCAATGACTTGGTTGAAGGAATAGAGGGCATACTGATCAAATTTGCAGATGACACCAAATTGGGAGGGGTTGCTAATACCCCAGAGGACAGGATCAAATTTCAAAATGACCTTGACAGATTAGAGAGCTGGGCCAAAGCCAACAAAATGAATTTGAACAGAGACAAATGTAAGGTCAGACACTTATGCACTAAAAATGGAATGCACAAATACAGGATGGGGGACACATAGCTGGATAGCAGTACATGTGAAAGGGATCTAGAAGTCCTGGTAGATCACAAGCTGAACTTGAGTCAGCAGTGTGATGAGGCAGCCAAGAAAGCCAATGCGATTCTTGGTTGCATCAATAGGAGTATGGTGTCTAGATCAAGGGAGGTAATGGTACCACTCTATTCTGCTTTGAGTAGACCTCATTTGGAATACTGTGTCCAGTTCTGGGCACCTCAATTCAAGAAAGATATCGACAAGCTGGAATGCGTCCAGAAGAAGGTGACCAAAATGGTGAAGGATCTGGAAGCCATGCCTTATGGGGAACGGGTTAGGGAGCTGGGTATGTTTAATCTGCAGAAGAGAAGATTAAGAGAGGATGTGATGGCCATGTTTAAATATTTGAAAGGATTTCATGGTGAGGAGGGAGTGAGCTTGTTTTCTGCTGCTCCAGAGACTAGGACAAGGAGCAATTCAAGCTGCAGGAAAGGAAATTCCACCTAAACCTCAGGAAGGACTTCCTGATGGTCAGAGCTGTCCAGCAGTGAAATATGCTGCCTCAGAGTATGGTGGAGTCTCCTCCTTTGGAAGTTCTTAAGCAAAGGCTGGATGGCCATCTATTGAGAATGCTTTGATGTGAGTTCCAGCATAGCAGGGGGTTGGGCTTGTGGACTCTTCCAACTCTATGATTCTATTATTCTAGTCATAGCCAATTATCTTAAAATCTGAGGAGTGAAAATAATAAAATGGTAAATCTACTTGTTATCCTAAAGCAATCTCTCCCCAAATGTGGGGAGAGCATAAACTCATCATTTCCTATGTTAACTAGTATTAATGGAAAATGTAGTCTAAATATCTAAACAAGGTAAGAAAATGTTTCTTATAGCATTTTTTCTTTCGGAAAAGCTTTCCCTCCTTCCTTCCTTCCATTACAAAAATACAATGTTAATACTAAGGAGTTCAAATAAGTTCTCATCAAAAGCTAAGGCTAAAAGATAGTGGTGTGCCCTCTGAATAAGTCTGTTGAAATAAGCTTGCATAATTAATAACACTGTGGTCAACCTTTTGTTCATTGGCAACAGAGTGAAATTCTATTAGAATTCTCCTTTGGCCTCTCCCCATCATCCAACCTTAGTTTGAGACATCAGAGACTCCATGGCCAGAAGGGTGCCCAAGCACCATTTGGCTGTCCTATTGCAGCCAAGAAAATGGGAAAAAAATCACCCCTAAACCTCCAGCAAACAGGACCTACGAAGGAAGAACTCTCTTCCTTTCTGACTACAAAATGATAGGTGTACCCAAAACACCCCACAAACACTGTTGAATATATTTGATAATGTTGCAAGTTGAGGTTGTGCATGGACGGGAACATTGCAAGTGGTGGTATGTCCTTCCACAGTTACATAAGTGACACATGCTCTAGTGCAGTAGGAGGTTACACCTCTGGATGTCACTAATGGAAATCCAGTCTATGAGCGTTTACCCAAAATGAAACTAATTGAGTTCCAATAGGTCTTATTTATCTATTTATTTAGTCCACTTATACCCCACCTTTCTCTTGCCAAGGGAGCCAAGGCAGTTCACAAAATGTAAAATAAATGTTTAGCAAAAAGTGTACTATTATGAAAGTTAACCCATAATTGGCACAGCATAAAATATACTTAAAACATACTTTAAAAACAGGTGTAATAAAAAGATATACCACTTTGAAAACTATTCTACCATACGATTAAAATCAATCAAAAGCCTGACTGAATAAAAAGTTCTTAACCTGCTGGCAAAAAGAAAGTAGGGACAGGGCTAAACGGACCTCCCACGGGAAGGAGTTGTACTGTTTGGGAGCAGTAGCTGAGCAAACTCTCTCCTGTGTCCTCATCAACTGTACCTGAGAAGTGGTGAGGCTGAGAGAAAGCCCAACTCCAAAGGTCTCAGAACTTGGGCTGGCTTATATGGGAGACAGGGTATTTCGGATAGTCTGGAGCCAAGCTGTGAAGGGCTTTAAAACACTTTGATTTCTGCCCAGAAACAAACTGAGAGCCAGTGAATTTGTTTCAACAGGGGAGTTAAATGATCTCTGTACCCAGCCCTGGACATTATTCTAGTCCCCAGTTATTCCAGATAACAGTACATAGGACTGGGGCTAAAAGCCATATAACCACAAAGACTGATTATGCCATTACTTAATGACTGAGAACACAGGAAAAAATTGTAATGTAATACCTGTTTTGTCTGGTTTGTTTTCAAATTAGGATTATGTAGTTTTGTCTGCCACATTTTCTTCAATCTTTTTAAAAACTTTTATTTTATTTATAAAAAAAAAAACCAAAAAAAAAAAGTATGGCCTTGCATTTATGAAACTCAAAGGAAATTGTATTGTGCTAGAGGATATTTTGATTCATTAAACATGTCCAGTAATTAATGATTACTCTCTGGAGGGTTAACCTTTGAATGCATTCATTATTCCATTCTTCCAATCTTTGCCTTTAGCTGTCCTCGCTTTTAGGGCTTGACGTCCTTCAACTTTGGCTTCTCTGTTGCTTTCTCCCAAGAGGCTTTTCTGCAGTCGTGCTTTGATTTTCTTCTGCTCTTTAAGTCATTTGGCTTATAACCCATCTATCCTTCTCCTTTTGTTCATCTGAGAACTGATGGCTCTCTACCAAAGGGTTGAATTCTCCAGAGAACCTTGCAGCCGCTCCTCTGTAAATAACCCCAACATACAACTGTGTGTGGGTTTTCTTTCTTTCCAAAGTAAGCTGGCAGTGAATTTTGAAATGTGTTTGTAGTTTTTCTTTCCCTTGCCTTTTTTTTTTTTTGTCATTTTGTTAAAGATGATAAACCCTGAAACTGATTCTCCCACTTTTCTCCAGTTTACCTTCTGAAAGGAATGCCAAGTATTAAGAGGATAAGTTGTGTAGTTAAAGTGGAAAGACTATTGTTCTCGTTGTGTGGCTTTTTCTCCTATTCACCAAATGGTAAATAAATTCTGACTCTTTCTAGCTGACCTTTTGAAAAAAATTATTGTCAATATTTAAAAAGACAGCACATCTGGGCTTGCTTTTAAATTGCTATTAGAAACTTCCTCTTACCCTACAGTTATGGACTAAAGAATACTCTGTTGCTGTTGTTGCTGTTGTTGTTGTTTTAAACTCATGTATATGAGAAGCTTTTACATAAGTTTTGCAGGATTTCTAAATGGTGTATCTAGGCAGCAAAGTAGTTTTTCATGATGATAATGGAGATGATGATTTTGACTTCCTGAATTTTAAATGGACTGGTGTCTAAGATATGTCTCCATTACAGGATCATATCATTTTGACAACTCTTTGACTGTCATGGCTCCATTTTGTGGAATGATGTGACCTGTAGTTACTACAGTTATCTGTAGTGATCTTTAATGACATGTTTAAAACTCTCTGTTAGTTCATCCACTGACAATACAGTTCCCAAGGCATACTGAGAAGAAAGATTAAGGGATAAATCTTGGGAACTATAGTTCAGAGAGCAGACTAGAGCCTGCTGGCACAGTGGTAGAAATTGGACACCTATGAGCTCCAAGTACTCCAGTGGAATTTTTGCAGTTTCCTAAGTTTTTCCCAGCCCCCGCCCCCAAGGACCTGGATGTTTTTTTAAAAAAAAGGACAGATGGAAGGGAGGGAGGGAGGGAGGAAGGAAGGAAGGAAGGAAGGAGAGTGTTTTCATTCCAAAATACAGATACGCTGCTCTTTAAAACTATAAGAAGCACTATAGTTAGTCTTGTAATGTCCCACAGCCTCCCTTCCCCTCTGAAAGCCTCACACAGCAGTCATTTGAGCCAGATGTTACAACAGAACTGACTTCCATCATGATTTTCAGCCAACTTTGCAGCCAACAATTATGTACAATGTGCTGCCATATGAATGTGGGGCAATAGTTGCCACCAGTGACCACCAGATCTTTCTATCCCTGCTCTAGCCAAGAATTAGAAAGATATCACTAAAGTATAATTTCCAGAATTCCTTAGGACTGAACTATGAGACCTGATGTGATATGATATAACTGTGCAGATAACACTTCTAGCCTTACCTACACAGCTTAGCAAACTATCTTACAATGTCTTCTCTCATCCTGAGGCAGAATAAAGAAGTAACCTTTAAATATGAAGAGTAATGCATTCAAAGCCATCTGTAACTGAGCAGTGGTAGGATAACAGATGCAGTATGTCATTTTGTTTATAGGTCTTAAAAGTAACTTTCAGATCCCTGAGCTTGAGTAGTTCAGTTCGTCCTCCCATGAGGTGGAGATGACTTTGCCATAGATCTGGTTGTGTGGTAAATTAAAATGGTCATCTCCATCAACCCCAAGGATGTATACAACAGAATAAGAAATGGACAAGCATTCTGTTTTGTTTGAGCCCCATTTTCTTATTGAATTTAGAAACTAATGAAACTTGGCTACAGTTGTAATAGAAACTGTCCATCTTTTTTCTCGAATAGTGCAGTGTCTGCCTTGCTGGTCAACAGGCAATGCTATTCCACATTGGTAGTAGTTTAGAATCACTTGCATTGGGAGATTTCATTTCATCTTTGTCTCACAGCAGCATTTGTTTTAATTCTTTGGCTCCTTACTCTCTTGACGTTAGTGTGGACTTCTCTGAATTGCGTGCTTTCCCTGCAGGAAATGGACTAATCTTTTTTCTTTTCAAGGTCAACTTTCAGTTGAAACTGCAAGACTAACAGTGCACACAGAGAAGGGCTTTAAATTTACAAAGTGCTGGCTAAACCATAACTAATCCTTACCAAGGGAGGCAAGTGAATTTTCTGGAGCAGATGGTATCCATTCATCACAGAAATATTAATTAATAAGGAACAGTTTATACAGAAATCCTAGTTACTAATAAGCTCTCCTCCTTTCCCGGAATCCAATGCTTGTCTGCTTTTCAGGGAACTACTGCTGTTGTGGGACTATACTTTACATCCACAAGACTGAAATCGCACAACCAGTGTTGTTGAAAATACAGGGGAGAAACTGAAAGCACAAATCCTTTTAAATACTCTCATGGCTCATACAATGTGCTGGCTGTTGAGGGAATGAATTGCTCAATGTTACACATTGATCTTGGGGTCTGTGTCAGAACTCCAAGGCTTGAACTAGATGTTTTGAGGGTGCTGGCACTAGACTGACAAATTACTGTGAATTATACACTAATACCTGATGACCTTCTTCAGGCAGAAGGGATCAGTACTGTACAACATTAAGCCCTTGAAATTGGCAGGTGCTATGAAATCCTCTGCCTTTGTGTGGTTCCTGATGAGTTCAATATCAAAGTGAAAACAGAGTATTCGTAAAAGAAGATAGATAGAGGAAGAACATGTATGTTGCCTACTACTGCATGACTACTACAAAGCCTGGATGAAATGGAGGAATAAAAAGAAGTGAGGTCAGACCTGAGGTTATCAATCTATAGCTAAGGAAGCAGGAGAACATTTGAGGCCAGAAGGAAATATTTAGGGAGTCCCAACTTCCTGTCTTTACCTTTACTGCCCTCTACAGGAAGCATAATTGAAAAGTTCTCTATTTCCATCAGTACCTAGCTCAGCTGGACATCAGCTCAGGTTGTTGAATCCAAATTCAGGTATGGCACCATTCGGAGTGGCTCAGGCTTTGGAATGAGCCCCAGTGTTACCCTTCAAATGACAAAGAAGATTTGTCAATGTATGTGTGTTCTGTTTGAGAGGATTTTGAAGAAATAGCCAAGTTGGCCCTTTTCTTTTTTACAAGAAGGAATGCAGGGAGGAATCTAATGGCACCTTTAAGATTGAATTTTTTTTTAACTTGTGTTTTTGTCAGTGCAGTCCAACATGTAAGTCATAGGTGTGTAACTGGTGGGGGTAAAATCAGAGTATTACAGAATGAAGAAAGATGGAAATTGTGACAGTCGCAAGAAACCTTCAAAGGGATGTGTAAGGTGACATAGGCCTGTCAAGCAGCTGTTTAGTTAGTTTTGAGGTGTCAAAACAATACATTTTGCCTACCCCAAGGTAAGTTAATTGAAACAAGAGACTTATCTAAGTGGTATTTTTGCTACAAATGCACTCAGCCCTCCACATTTGTGGGTTTCACTTTTGAAGATTTGATTATTCATGGATTATTTGCTGTCACCTCTGCTGTCTCCCTATATCATTTTTAATAGGGACTGCAAGTCTTGTGAGATGGAGAAACTGTGAATGAGACTTGTAAGTCCCTATTAAAAATGGCATGGGGCAGCAGTGGAGGTGGCAATAAGCCCCACCAGCCAGCCACTTCTGCCTTGTGAAGGAACCCTGATGCCTCAAAGGAATCCATGGTGGGTTGAATATGATGATCATACTTTTTTGTGTATTAAATATGGTTTGGGAGAGCCTAGAGTTATTCATAGTTTTTCCACTTTCACAAGCATCCTGTGCCTCTAACCCTAGAAAAGGTGGAAGGATGACTATATAACTGTTATAAGAACCAGCATATTAATATACATAGTGCACTATGAAAGAACCAGTGTGATGTAGTGGTTTGAGGGTTGGACTATGACCCTGGAGACCAGGGTTCTCTTCCCTGCATGGCCAAGGAAACCCACTAGGTGACATTGGACGTATCACAGCCCCAGAAAACCATGTGATAAGTTTTCCTGAGGGATTGTCATAAACCAGAAATGACTTGAAGGCACACAACAGTAATAATAACAACAAATGTACCAAGAAACCAATATCTCTGCTCATACCTCTACTAATGGCTTGGAATACACGAATATATCCACATTCAGCTGTTTTGCGAACTTCCTTTGAAATTTTGTTTTCTTCTAAAGTTGCTATCTGAAAGTCAGTAATCTTGTGTCCAAGGGTATTGTGTTTTCTAATCTAATATCAGATTTGTGCCATTTATTCTCTTGCAAAGAGCACATAACTGACATCTGGGTTTGCACGAGAGTATCATTATCATATTTTCATCTCTGTTGTATGTCTTATTTTCAGGTGAGTAGTTGTTCAAGTTTGAGGGCAGTGCCTGTGAGAGGACAACATCATCCTTCAGAAGTTCTTGCAGTTCATTGGTGATGTGTTTGGTCTCAGCTGGGGAGCTGCAGGTGACAATAAGTGGTATTCTATCATTTTGTAGTTTCGATCAGTCTTGTAGTAGATTGCTTCTGGCTCTAAGTCTTACTTTGTTCATTTGTTCTTTTTTTACCTAATTGGGTGAAAATACAGCTGACAAGGCTGGGTGTGTTGACTTATGTGGCTAACAAACAGTAGTACCATGCTTCCAAAGTAACAGGTAAGCTCCTTATATGACCTTGTTGTAGTCCAAAGGCAGGACATGAATGCTACAGTTATTTCTTTCTATTGCCTTCATTAACTAGGGCCCGCTTGAAGCTTCACCACAACTTAATAGCCTAGCATTTTGTTTGTCTTCAGCATCATCTTTGGCTTGAGAAATACATCACCTCATCCATGTTGTTAAGGTCTTAGTAACAAAAGGAACAATCTCAGAACCATCACCACAAACCTTTTTACATAATGTTGTCAAGCACACAGACCATAGTGTTCTTATGTATACAAAAATGACAGTGAGGGTAGCTGACAAGGGATTGCGAATGAAAATAATTAAACCTATGCCTTTGATATTATCAGGTTCCTTCGAGGGATTCAAATTATCTGTGAATGCAAAACATGAACCTTATTCCTTGGTGAAAATAGATTTCCTTGTCCCCAAGCTGTTATGAAAACATCAGTACATTTTTATTTGCTGCTTGTGCAAGATGGCATTTAATAAAATAGTTTTGTTGGAAATGGGGTCAATGCAGCCAGTAGCAAAGTACAGATCCTCCCACAGTCACCAAGCAAAGCATCAGTTCAGTTTGAAGTATGTACAGCACTGCTTCTCTCCTGAGTAATTAGAATTATTGTCTAATTACCTATTCTCCTTCTTTTTACAGAGTTATTAGCCTGACTCCTTAATAGAAGCTGCATAAATAATATTACTGAAACAGCCAAAAAATGGCAGTGAGTGGAAGGCTTGCATATTTCAAACACAACAGTACTGCTCTATTGGAAATTATTCAGTGTTGGGGGATCATCTTTTAACGGCAAAAATGACCATTGTTGGAAATGGAAAACGAACTGACCTATATTCATAAAAGACCTATATGCAGATATTTATTCTGATTGATGCTGTTGGGATTTTCCCCACTTGTTAACTGCAGACTCATATTAATGTATTGTATATTAAGATTGCAATACTAAACAGCAACTAAGTAGTAAAACATATTGATAATAGTGCAATTTACTTCCTAGCTGGCCTGTTTATAGGGTCATCCTATAAATTATTTATTATATATGACAGGCCTAATTCAGGAACCTATTTGAAGTAGCATTGTACTTTTCATGGTGGAAAAGGTAAGGAGCACCTCAAGCATTTGCATGGTCTACTAACACGATGTTCTCCCTCCTGTACTTTTCACACTCCAAACAGTCCAAAAGCTTGCTGTGGAAGGTATCCTAGTCCTCCAGAAGAGACATTATGGCTACATAAGCTGCTGGGGAACTGAATTCTCCATCTGCAGTTTACACAGACACAAGAAGTTTCATCTGCCCAGTAGCACCATTGCATACAATCTGGTACTTGGTGGAGGGAATCCATTTGACAGTCTGTGCATCTGATTATTCAGCTATCAGATTGATTAAATATCACTACTATTGTTGTTGTTTGTTTGTTTTTTAAAAAAAGGAATACTGAGGTTGTCCACTGTTTTTTGAAAGAAAGGGTTATGAAGAAGCACCCAAAGACATCAGACAACTAAAGCAAACACAGGAATGCTTGATATAAACTTCTCTTTTCTGAAGAATGACCAAGCTCTGTGTTAAGTACTGTATCACTGACTGTAGTGGAACTATAATTGATCTTGAGGGAACATGTACGTACACAATACCTCTTCATCTCAGTACAAGCTTGTAATGTGCTAGTAAGGCTATGCCACTCGGATTTAAGCATGGAATTTCTACAACTGTTTAATTAATTCTACAGTTTAATACAAAGTGTTGACTTATAAGTTCTTTATTGGCATTTGCAATAAAAGTGGCAGCTTTATCAATCAGGACTGTGCTACTGTGATCAACATTATAAACACTTATCTAATTTAAAGAGTACTAAAAACCCTCTCTCTAGTGCAGCAACACAAGTAGGAAATTATTAAAAAAAACACAACATCTGTTTTCAGGTGAGTACTCTAAAAATAAGGTTTATACTCTAAGACTCAGTATTCATAAATTCAAAAATGAAATCTACACTCCTGAAAATAAATTATTTCCTTTTTACCTTGCTGTCTTTAACCACATACAAATAGTCTTATGGACTCTTTTAACGTGCAGGGTGATACTCATTACCATTTCTGAATTCTCAGCAGTGAAGAAGATAATTTATTGACTTGAATTCTGCTTGAAGGTGGCAGACCATAATGTTTCCATGGCATATTTAAGCTGTGGATGGAGAAGTTGAAATCGATGGGAGCCAGTGAAGAGGGAAGTTGAGGGTGGCCAAGCATGAGGAAAACAGAGAACTATCCAACAGCCATAGCACAGCCTAGAAAAAACATTCCACATGAAAGTGCTGGATAACTCCTTAAGGAATGTCAGTAAAGAAGAAATTATGCTATTGTAATCTCCACCCTACTTATACAAGAATCCAAAGATGTGCAGATTTTCCAAAGAGGTGTTAGGCATATCATACTGTGGGAGAGCAACACCCATGTTTGAAGATAATCACAGCTTGGGAAAGTGATTTTCTAGACCACAACTCCAGGGGACCATTCTAGCTGGAGGATTCTTGGAGTTGCAATAGAAAAAGAAACTTTTTCAATTTGTAGTTTAAATGCCATTTTTGGGCTGCCCAGCCAAGACGTTAGTGATAAATAGTACAAGCCAATACCAAGCCAGCACCAGGGCCAAGCCATATGCCTTAGGCTGAGCTCTTTCATCATGGGGATATTTTGGGATGATGCAGAAATGGCTCTAGTCCAGTTCAGATGAACAACTTGTTTAAATTGTTCTATTCATTCCAATTACCCCAATTTTTCTATATAGGATTATGACCTGTACACAGTAATACTTATGTCCACTGCATGTAAATGTCAAATGATCTAACTTAAGAAGTGAATACATTTTCCTGTATCATCTGATTTAGATATGTGCTTCTTGATTCACTTTGAAGAAGTTTATTACATGGACACTTATTATAGGGAATAATTCAGATAATAAAGAAAACACATTTAGAACATTTCTTTCTGTAGGACAGAAGACATAATTACTTCAAACAAAGCTGTGCTGCACATACTGAATTTACTTCTTACTTACTCACTTCTCCGTAAAGATATATGAGGTTGTAGTACTAGCGCTAACTTTGGTTATATTAACTAGTGACACATATTTTCCATAAGTCTGACATGTGCTTTTCTGAGCAATTCCCTAGCTGATGATTTTATTGATGATAATCTTGGTAGTAAAAACTTTTACTGTTCTTCTGCAGTTCCAGATTATATGAACCACATAAAAAGCAGGAAGAACACAACCTATTTTTGCTCTAATCTCAAATGGCATTTGTCATTTTGGCAGTCAGTAAGCAAACTTGGAAGCTAATCAGTTATTCCTTCTCAAAGGTTTTGAGTTTTAATACTGGGAAATAGGAACCACCAACATGTCGGTCCTCTTAAGTTATTAAGCGGCACAGTAGCCATGGTTCCCACTGAGGTAGGCCACATAAGATTAATACAGCAACAAATAAAGCTACACTGATTGTGCTTTAATTATTTGAGACAATAGGGGAAGGAACATTCTGTCTGCAGAATTAGTTGTGAATTCTAAAATTGGAAAAGACTACAGGAGTAGAAACTGGATCAGATGATTTCTGTGGATTTGTGTGAACTGCCTCAGAATGAATTTTGGTGCTGAAGAGTATGGTTTGTAAACTTTGAAGGAAAGTAAAACTTTTTTGTATCAGTGGAACTGCAGCTGATAACTGTTGACCTCAGTGGAAAGATTTTACAATAAAAACCCAATCTGGCACTCTGTATTACTAAAGTTATAACCTAAAGTTACAGATCTGTAACTGCTCTATGTTCAGAAAGACTACATTAGTCTTACTGTAAAACTATGTAAATTCCACCACCTTCAGACTCAGCAGCTATTTTGAGAAAAGGAGGTCTGATCAGCATCTGCAAGAAGAATGACACAGAATGGCTGTGATGATAGAAGTAGGACCCTTGTCACAAGTACTTGTCACAGCCTTCCACACTGGTGAAGGATTGATGGAATCATTATTTTACTTGCACACCACTTGGAAACAGAACAGAAATCCTTTACCCCCTCCAACTGCTGGTTCTTAAGGTCATTGGGATCAGGAGAAGTCAGGCCTAGAGACATCACTTAATTACACAATAACTGAGTAGCTGATATAGAATATCAGTGCTTGTCCTTTTCAGACTTTGATGAAGAAGCTGAATTTATTCCTTTCCCAGAAAAGGTACCCTAATTTCTTCAAGTCCAGTTTTATCTGCTGGAGCCCTTGAAAATTATCAGTTTGTTCAAATACCTACACACATCATGGGAAAGTTCAGCTTTCTATTCAAACAACATCAACTTTTCAGAGTTTTTATTTAGGTAGGTATGTGTAGGCTGCATTCAAGGTAGAAGCCTAGTGGTGATTTTACATTTCATGATGCATTCATGTGTTGTCTTTTATATTCTTTGTATAGCTCTCCCAAAAGGGCCTCAAAATATCCATAGGCTGAAATGCTTCAGGCTTTTTGATTAGTGCACAGCAGCTTCCTCACCACCCCCATTAGTCTGACTAAGCAAGCCTTGGACATAAAATTACCCTTCTGTTAATCAAAACATTTCTATTCACAGAGACAACTCAGTGGTAGAAGATCATCACCAATGAAGATGATTTTTGGCAATTCCTTTCCCTTTCAACAAGTCATTAGAAAAAAACTTCACATAATGCTCTGGAGATTCCTCTGATGCCCCAGAACAGATTTCTAAAGGCAGAGCAGCTGCCTGTGGGGAGGAAGTTAGAAAACATCTCCTCTCTGCTTCCACCTAAAGGATTGTCTAGTCTCCAGACCTGCAATCACCCATATCCAACAAGGAAATAGGGTCAAGTACCTGGGATAGCTCCTTTAAAGTTTGGACTAAAATCCCAGCAGAATCAGGCTGGAATCCTGTTGGTTAGTCCCAGCTTCCTGAATAGTGAGTCAGTATGTGTTACCCTGTGTGTTGGGGGGGGTCCCAGGAGGGGCGTCCATATGTGCCAAATAAAATACCAATTGGGGGAAATTAGCTAAAGCACTCTCTTGGCTAACGAGAGGCAGGGTAACTTTAGCAAGGATCTTTAACCCAATGTATACAGTGGCGGGTCAGAGAGCGGCTAGACAAGGTTTTCAAAGTAACAAACAATATTTTATTAAAGACAAGAAGCACAAAAGACAAGACATAAACTAACTAACTTGGAAATAGAAACAGAGATTTGTTTGGGAAGGCAATACGACACCTGGTCTGGTAGTCCTGGTGAGAAGTAGGGTTCTGGGGAAGAAAGCTCAGCATGGTTAGCTGAGGGGAGTTCCTTAGACAACCGGCAGCAAGGCGGGATGGCAGTCCAAAGTAGTCCGAAGACCATTTGGAAATGTGGGGCTTTTATAGGGGAGTTTGTGCCTACTAGCTATGGCAAGCCAGGTGAAAACAAAAGGAGTTTTAGCGCTGGACAAAGGATTTGGCAAAGGTCAGGTTTACATGATTTGATTTGTTCTTGATGACAATAACGTGGCCGATACATTGATGGCCCAACATAAAGGAGTGGCTTGGCTGAGAGCTGTGCCACTATTGTGAGGTTTGTAGATGGAAGTTCCCTGAAGCTACGAGCGAGGCTGGAGTTGCTGGCCTCAATGGGGTCTGGAATGTAAAACCATTAGCGGCCGCACTCTGTCCGTGCTTGTAAGGAGAACCCCGCAAACATGTGGAGTGAGGTGGCTGGAAAAAGGTCAAGCTGAGGCTGAATTGTTTGATATCAAAATGATATCTGGGGTCCTCACTCACAGTACCGTAGCGGAAGTAACACATGCAGATATATTAATGGCTTTGTTCTAGTCAGGATTAACAATAGGGTTTTACCCTCAGTGTCCCACTGACATGGACATCACCAGCTGCCACTGTTGCCATGTCTGCTCAACTTTAGTACACCATTTTTTTTTTTTAATGAAGTCTGGTGAACATGTTAAAATAGTAACAGTGATAACAGTAGTAGTAGTAGAAATAGAAACATTTGTTGTTGTTGTTTAGCTTATTTTCTTTTCTTCATGTACACAAATGTTTGTAATTCACTTGGACGATTCACTCTTCAAGAGTGAAGGTTTATTTTACTTTATAAAAATCAGCCAGTAACAAAGCACAACCATGTTTCTATTTAATCATTCCATAATAATGAAGTATTCTTTTCATAGTAAATAGTAAAACATACATAGTCCACCAAAACATATTATAAGCTACTGCTGCAAACAGATTTGTTTTGTTTCTAAGAGGGGGAGCTCTTATAATAAATTACTTTGATAAAGTTCAATAAATCATTTATAAGGCAATAAAAAACCTTTAAAATACTAAATGAGTATGTAGTGGTTGTTGATTGGTGATGGCTGCTTAGTGAGCCATCCATGGTAAAAATAAATGTCAACATAAAAGCTGCATAAAAATTTCATTTGTATTAATTCAGCAATCACTATAATCACAGATCAAATTCTGTAAGCATACTAGGATTCAAATCCAAACATAGCAATGTATATACAGCTTTTTATTCTTTAACTGACCTATTACTGTTGGTATATCAACTTTGTCTTCAATTTGCAAATCATTTACTTTAAGGAGGGATTTGCTATTTACTGGCAGGTCTCCCCTACAGTTAAACTAAGATTTCTACTATAATATAAATGCTTACATCATAAATGATTATCTTTAATTCTGTCAGTGCCCTTCCTAGAGACAGTGAGTTAAGCAATACATCGTTAATGACTTGTTGAGGGAAGATGAGGTTCCAACAACCTTAAATACAGTTGTGGTGTATCTCCTTAAACACACACATACACACACACTTCACTGTTATACCTTAAACAATTACCTACCAGTCTCTAATAGTTCATTTTTTTAGTAGAAAACTTAAAAAATTGGGTGATCCTGTGTTTTGGTCTAGCTCAGTGTCAGTTCCAAGTCCAGGAACTGAAACCACCTTTGTTACTTAATAAATTATCTGTGTTAGATGAAATATGTGATAATGCAACCCAGTAGATTCTAGTCATGCTGCAAAATGCTGTCCCATTCCCCAACAATGTGCAGAACACAGGATTGTTATGGAACATTATGACAAGGGGAGGTCATAATGCTAGCTCAGTTGCTGACACAAAAGCTTTGCTGTTGTCCCTATACATCCCAAAATGAAGTAAGAACCTGTCGTCATCATCATCATCATTATTTCTATCCCGCTTTTCTCCCTGAGAGGACTCAAAGTGGCTTACAAACATAAAAAAGCATAATTAAAAACTTTAATATACAAAAGTTAAAACACAGATTAAACATCAGTAATGATTAAAACAATGTTAAAACACATATTAAAAACTACATGCAAAAAGCAGTTAAATAGCAATTAAAATAACCAGCACCATTCTATATACTGATTGCATATTAAATGCCTGCTGGAATAGGAATGTCTTTAACTGTTTCCTGAAGGTAGGCAGGGAGGGTGCCAGTCTAACCCCTTTGGGCAGAGAATTCCAGTGTCTTGGAGCAGTCAGTCGCTGCTTATAATGACAAGCCCTTGTTCTCCCCCCACCACCAAAAAAACCCTGTGAAAAACTCTCCCAGCCCTGAAGAAAAATCAACACAATCACCACATGCATGTTGAGAATAGACAGAATTTTTGCCTGCCCCCAGATTCAAATGGAATTTTATCTGCATAGAACTTTCTGAGTCAGCTTTTCATTCCTTTGATTTTTTTTATTTACGTTTCATACTATTGACTGTTATTCAATGAGTTTCTCTTATGGGACTGCAGTTAGTGTACTTAGGTATTTCAGATTGTTCCTGGAAGGAAGGACCCTAGAAAAAGTAACCAGATAATGATGATCCACATCACTGGTAGTGGCTTAAAAGCCAGGTGTGCAGTTCCATGTTGTTGGCCTCTGCAGAATTGCAAAATCCAGCACAATAAAACTGAGGGCCTTTTCGCACTTTGGGGGGAAAACGGGGCGTTCTGATACTTACTGGGCTGGCACACTCTCTCCGCTGATCCAGGCTGATCTGGAGCAGTGTGTGCCCACGCTGCACACTTTTCCGGGGACGAAAATGGTGCTTTCCGGTTGGTGGAGGCTCTCCACCAACCGGAGAAGCTCACCAGCCTAAAACCCACCCCCGGAAGATTTGCAGCCTCGCGCTGGTGCGAGCCTGCGAATCTACACATTAGTGCAGCGACGGACTGGGGCATGCTGTGCTATTGAAAGACCTCTTTTAAGCAGTCTTTCAATAGCATGGCGAACCACCAGTTCTGGTCGTTCTGGAGCGGGCTGAAGTTCGGACATATATAAGGTAGTCTGGACCCAGTTGACCCCTAAGTGCAAACGTCCTCGCCAGAGGACGCTCTGCCCTGTCGCTAAATCAAAGTGCGGAAAAGGCCTGTATCTCACTGATTTTCATTTGGAAAAGATTGTATCACATTGGAAATAGGTGGGAATTTTTGGGGATGTTTATACACACACACACACACACAATCACATACGTACATACACACTGATTGATCAAAGTTGATTTTCATAGTTTTAGTATCCAAGAAACAGTAGACTAAAGAAGAAAATGGGGAGACACACTTAAAATGCAATTTCTTTCATCCTAGCTAACTGTAAACAATGCAAAAACCAAATCGTCAAATTTAGGCCAGCACAGGGACGAAAGTATCTCCTAGTTCCACTTTCTCTTACATTTAAATTTCTCAAGTCGACTATTCTTTCCATATTGAAAGTGAAGAAATTTGCAAATTTTGCTAAATCCCTATTAAAGAGCGAGAGTGAGAGGGGACTTTCCACACTACACTCTCAACATCCACATTCAACATCCTGTAGAATCCTGGGGTTTGCAGTTTAGGGAGGGGAATTTGGGATTCTCAGCCAGAGAGCTCTTTGGCCTCAGTGAACTACAAACCCCAGAATTCCACAATATGTTGAAAGTGGAATAATAGCACTATAAAGAGAGAGTGAAAGGTCTGCAACAAAATTTTAAACCATTCCTATCTCAGCACCCCTTCCAGATCAGTAACTGGGGCTTATCCTGAACCCAGGATCAATTGTTACTCTCTTCCTTTTGGATTATATTGGCTCCCAGAGTCATCTCTCTAAAATGGGAAACTTTTTTTTTCTCATTACGTTATGGGAATGTATTTTCTTTAGAAAATATTCAGTCAATGATTACTTGCCATTAGCTTCACCAAGAATATATTGTACATTAGAATTTTGATAGCATTCTTTCATCATTTTTTTGCCATAAGCACAGTGATAAACAGTCATTGTGTAAGCAAATGAACATGATTTAGGTTTTTTTTTTCTTCTGAGGGTGAAAATCATCAAGCAAAGATTTAGAAAACAAAGCAGCATTAAGTATGCTCATCTAAATGATAATAGAGCTGACTGGAACATGTCCTTTCTTTTTTTAGGGTTTGCCTCAAATTGGGTGCCAATTTCTGTGGAACTATAAATAAACTATTGGAGATTTGAAAAACGAGAAGCAAACTTCAGATTGTATATTGTTTTAAAAAGTAAGCAATGCAATGTATTTTCCATTTCCTTCCGAAAATAGACAGTGTGCTTTGGTCAATTTCTTTTTTCCACCCCAGGACCGTATGTTTAGGTGAAATAAATTAATTTGGGTTTCCCATGCTATTAAAATAGAGCAAACTGGCTAATTTAGCACATGCAGAATCACCCAGGAACATGATTTTGTAGCAATGTGGGAAGTGAGAGGATTCAATACAATCCAAAGATAAAGAAAGCAGTGATTTTTAAAAGTATGGCCCTTTCTGCAGTAGCTTCCCATCTTGTCAGGTGGACAAGAGAGAAGAAGGACCAGAATGATGCTTTTGCATGACATCATCATGATCCTGTTCCTCTCCCATCCCTAGGCAGTGTGATTGCAGATGAAATCATTGACAGGTTTTCCCTGTCAATGACCTGTGATTGTGCCATAATCTCACACTTATTTGTCCTGCAGAGTACCTGGCTGTACTGTGGAAGGAAGAGGTATGTCCATCACACTTCTTTCTGTAGGGAGCTGGTCCTGTGTGGAGGTAAGTGCTCCTGTTGCACTCCCTTCCTGGCAGAGCCACTGCTAGGATCGTCACCAGAGGACCATACAAGAAAGTAGAGTGTGGAAAGGGCCTATCAGTTATGCACGTGTACGTGCAGTTATGCTTGTTTTCATATATAGTGTACGTGCAGTTATGCTTGTTTTCATATATATTTTCCAAGAGGCATAGCAACATAATGAATTGATGGTGTACATGCTTCCTAACCAGACCCATTTTATTGCTTGTGACAATAAGTTACTGGTTAGTGAAACAATAGCCTTTCCACAATACAACACTATTGCACTATGATTCCACTTTAACTACCATGGCTGCCTCCTATGGAATCCTGAGGTTGTAGTCTTGGGAAGTATTGGAGCTCTTGACTGAGAATTCTAAATATCCCTCCCTAAACTACAAGTCCCATAACTCCACAGAACAGAACCATGGCAGTTAAAGTGTAATTATAGCACAATAGTTATGTAGTATGCAAAATCCCAATGAATAAGTATAAGAGAACATGATAGGAAATTAATAATGACATATCATGTTCTAGCATTCAGAGGGCTTTTCCACACTATACTGTTATAGTGCAGAAAGGCCCTCTGAAAGGCCCACTTTCAACATCCTATGGAATCCTGGGGTTTGCAGTTTAGGGAGGAGCATTTAGAATTCTCAGCAAGAGAGCTCTTTGACCTCAGTAAACAACAAACCCCAGAGTTCCACAGGAGGTTTAAAGTGCAATAATAGCACTATGACAGTGCAGGGCAGAATGGCCCTGACATGTACTATGAGAAATAGTACCAGCCTTTCTGCACTACACTGTTATAGTGCAATTATTCCACTTTCAACATCCTATGGAATCCTGAATTTTGCAGTTTAGGGATGAGCATTTAGAGTTCTAAGTAAACCACAAACCCCAGAATTCCCAGGATGTTGACAGTGGAATAATAGCACTATAACAGTGTAGTGCAAAAAGGCCCTTTCATTCAAATAAGATTCTTATCACTCCCTTCAATGCATGCTCATTCATAACTAAGAACCAGTGTATTCTATGTAGCACAACTGGTTAGAAATTGTTTGATTTGAAACTCAAAACATCTGGAAGGCAACAGTTCAGTGTAGCTTTCTATGTAAATGAATTTAGGATTTCCTCTATGTTCTGTCCAGGTCTATACAGAAGTTTAGGATTACAGCCATGTACAGTCTATAACTGCAGCCAATTCTGTCCTTCTCTAGTCTGATGTAAATCCTGCTGAAATCTCAAAATTGTCCCCTAATTTTTTTCCTGTTTTTGATAATAAATTACAACTGCTGCTGCTGTTAATCTGCCACTTTTTTATGTTTCATTTATTTATATTACTTCCCATCCAATCAGAAGAAAGAAGACAGGAACACAAATGTATGAGTAAACTAAGGGCCACTTCATTAGATATTTAAACTGATCTACTGGGCTGCATAGTCCACAGCATTTCAAGGGCAAACAATTCCACATTCTGGAGACAAGACAAGAAATGTAGCTTGCCTCCAGCTGGTCCATTTCAGGAAGTCTGAACATGCTGACCTCAGCCTGGTGTCTTCCTGTGAAACCAAGCAACTGTCAAAAACAACAGAATGGGGTAGACTGGCATTAACATCTACTCATTCCATCCCCTCTCTTATCCTATCCTACACTGTGATGTGTAGAATCTTGCTTTTCTTCCCTTTTTCTGGTAAGGCAAGTGTGAGGACCTCAGAGGATCCTCTTGTTGCCCTGGAAGATGATGTCAGCATTCTGCTTCAGTCTAGAACAGAGCTTTCCAAACTGTGTATCGTGACACATAAATGTGTCAGCTGCAGTGTGTAGGTGTGTCACATGAACGTAATGGATGGAGGGGCTGCCTCTCCCAGAGCCACAGCAAACCAATCCCAAGTGAAGGGGCTGCCTCTGCCACTTCCTCCCTGAGCCAAGGAAGACCCTGGCAAGGGCGGCTGTGGGCAAGGCTCTGGTGGAGGGACTGCCTTCATTTATTGACTTACTTGCCAAATTACTGTGTTGCCAAATGATGCATGTCTTAAAAGTGTGTCACCAACATGAAAAGTTTGGAAAGCTCTGGTCTGGAAGGACACAGTCACATACTATTGCAATGCCTACATTCTCTGTGGGTCACTAAATGGCCATGGAGAGAAGGTTGCAGGACCTAAAAGGTGAGTCCTGAGGGACTGTGGTCATTGTGTGAGGTTGAGATCATTGTGTGGCACCCTATGCTGTTGGGAGTGATTTCCTTCCTATAAATATATAATTTACAGAGAAATTAAAATTCAGCTGGAAAGACTGGACAGAAATTCTGGTTTATCAATAAAGATTTAGCACAATATAGTGTGCCTGTCCTATAAGTATCCATTACATCTGCAAAAGTTGCCACAGGTTTGCTACCATGAGGAAGCATTGCTGTGCAAGACAAGGGCATGACAGAAATGAACATGAGTATGCTGGATCCATGCCCCCTTCATTTGCCATGCTTTCTTCAATGGAACTAATGTGGTTGTGAGAAAAAGAAAAAAAACAACCATACAGAACTGGGACAGATAGAACTACCATCTCCTACTTTCTGATGTGACCAGAAAATTATTGTGGGACTTTGGAAATGTGAGAAATTTGTTACTTTACTCACATCCCACTTCCTGAGATTGTGATGGCTGAATGAATGATGTCTGCAAAAGGGTCCCAGGGACCTGCTGGATGTTCTTAGTATTTATTCATTAATTTTTGCCTTTTCATAATGTCAGTCTGGTAGCTCAAGGCAATACACAAAAGCCAATCTAATTCATTAACATTATAAAACTGAATTGTTGAGGAACACAATAAACACAGCATAAACTAATTAAAATACAGGCAACAAAATCAGTGGTTCTCTTTATTAATAGCCATTTATATACAGCCTCACACTAAAAGGTTGCTCCCATGCCAGTCTTATACCCATGTGTTTTGCTCTTATATCCTGGTTCATAACTTTGTTGGTGACATACTAGCACCTTTGTAATTACTAATCTAATTTTCATCTTAGGGGCTTCTAAACAAACTGTTCATCATATTTAACTGGACTATAGCATGCAAGATTGCAGATGGGGGAATTCCAATTTACAGCATGATTGAATATTCTCCCACCTATAAAATAATTTTAAGCTCTACACGTTAAAAACAACAACAACATCATCCCTAATCTAGCCTGTCAGAGGGAAGTCTTGTCTCTGTCACTACCACAGAATTTTCACTCAGATCCTGGTTTCTTTATTTCTGAAAGTGCAGGAACATTATGTTTTGCAACCTACCACCTCCTGCCTAAACTGGTCCAATTGAGGAACAGTTGTACTGTGCAATGATTTAATCCTAGTTCTCAAGGAACCATATTACATTTTCCTGAAGCATAGCTTTTTCTTTTTCTTTTCTTTTTTCCTTTTATAACCAGGAGAGTAGTCTATGGTCTCAGATTGGAGCATTTCTCTGCCTTATTTAAGGCTCTTGCCCTCTACACAGTTATAACACTAAGATTCTGCTTTAATGTCCACAGTAACATTCTGTGGAATCCAGAGATTTGCACTTTAGGGAAGGGCATTTAGAAGTCTCAGCCAAAGACCTCATGTGCCCCACCATATTGCAAACCCAAGAATACCATAGCATATTGCCATGGCACTTAAAGTGCAACAATAGAACTAAAACTGTGTAGTGAGAAAGCCTCCCATGTGGCCCTTCTGCATACTTTTACTACTAGGCCCTGGAGCTTTGTAAAGTGGGAAAGGAGGATACATATCTTAAAACACTTGGGATGTTTAGCTTTCTATCTGTGTGTCTGTAAAGAAATATCCTACTTCATTTTTAAATTCATTTCCAGCTTTCTTTTCTGTCTTTATGAATTTCCTGTAGAAACATTGATGCATCCACAGTGTACGTGCAGCAAGAGGCTGGAACATGAACTAGTCTCTGAATGTGTGGAGGAATCACATTTCTTCTACCTTCTTCTGTGTTAGTGGTAAAATAACATTGTCAAGATTAAATCCTATTTACAGAATGAATGAATAGAAATGAGATGACACAAAAATAATTTTTGCTAGGAGCAGAGTAAATTTCTTTGGAGAACATTGGTCCTGACTAATGCAAAATATTTACTATAGTGATTAATATACCATGCAAATGTAATTATGGTGCAACCTGCTCATTATGCTAGTTTTAAAGTTCCATTTATAGATATATATCTTTAATCAATTCTTCTTTTACTAGACTTAAGTATAAGATTTCCAGGAATTGATGTTCAGCTCAGTAACACCTTTAATTCTCTGTAGCTGCTAGTGTGCTAATATTGACGGTAGAGGAGAAAAGAATAAATTAAATTAATTCAGTCACCACTGCAACTTTAAGCTACAACCCATAGCCTTGTATAATGTTTTAAAATCTTTATCTTTTTATTTCGTTACAGGATTTGACTGCTGAAATGTTGTGTGTGAACAGTCAATTGTTGTTGAAGGGAAGTGTCTGTGTGCACATGTACTCCTACCCTGTTTTAGAGGGACACAGCATAATTTTAGTGAGTGATGATGATGGATCTGTCCTTGTAAACAATATTCAAATCCCATATATTCTGCTCTAGACAGATTTCATGAAATCTATCCATCTGTAAAATTGTATGACAACAATGAATGGACGCACAAGATCAATTCCCTGCCACACCTTGATATCCAAAATACTAGCCTTGAAAAGGCTACACAGTTCTAGGTTAGCCTTAGAAGTCTTATACCGCATAAAACAATTAACGCCTTTAGCCCAATATTATTTATTTTGGATTCAACCCAATGTTATGCTTATAGCAGCACCAGAATTTTCTTCCCTTTCCCTCCATACTGTACCCTCCCTGCTCTTCTCTTCTCTTTTCTTTTCTCTTAGCAATCTTGAACAGATTTTAACTTTCAGGGAGTATCTTTGCCTTGCTAACTGAAATTCTTTTGCCAGGGTTAGAATCTGGATTCTGGAGTTTCATCTGTCATTACCTTGAGCACATTCTTACCCATTGTGGTAAAAGAAGAGCACCAGGTATTGAGTGCCTTATGCCAATAATGGCAGAATTCAAAGACATAGCCATGTTAATCTGGATCAGTATTTGCATCTGATGAAATAGAAATGCTACATTTTTTTTTCTCCTAGTACCTCATGCCAGTGACCTAATTGATAGAGGAAGTGAGAGGACATTTTGTGAACATTGTCATAATTGTTAATCTGGTTTTGATGGAGGTGACATTTCAGAGGTTTTTTAAAACCCAGCATTTTCAAGTCTTCTTGATTTCAGTGGGAGAAACAGGCACATGAATAAATATGTTTCATCAAAACAAACACTTTTGCTTGGCTAAATTAGGACCTTTACTGTTACACTTTAAATGTGAGTCAATTTAGAACATTATTGTCTTTTTAACAAAATTTCCACTACTGGAGGAAACAAACAACCACACTTATCATAAATATATGATAGTTTTCTAGTAATATTCCCCACCCACACTGTATTTTTGCCAGCTGCTTGGACAGTAGTTTTATTCTTCCTATCACATTATTGTACTCTTTTTCTCTTCTTCCTAAGCCTGTCACTTGCTGGGCTTTGTGTAATATATGATATGATATTTTATTTATATCCTGCCTCATAATATGTTGTAACATTTCACGTTTTACTAAAATGTCAGTAATACAGTTAATATGGTGATTATTGTTGCTACCATCATTTCTTTTCCTCAATGTTTCTTTTTCCTCAACAGGATGGACACAACTGATGAGACAAGAGGAGAGATGGAAGAGATGGAACAATATACTGAAAAACAGGGAAAAGGAAATAAGAATGGACAGACAGGCAGACATGAAGCAATGAATAAGAAGGAGAGATATGTGGACTGGATGAATGAGACAAAAGATGGAGGAAAGGAGAGAACACAGAATACCAAAGATGGACAAATGAATTAATGGAGATGATGAATAACAATTTGAAAAGAGTGAAAAAGTAAAAGAGAGAATGAGCAGCTGGGCAGGAGGGAAGGAAGTTCTAAGGTGGTCTGGACAAACAATAACAGTATTCAGAAATCACAGATCACTTTCTATGTCTCCAATAATTAACAATTTTCAACACTTTAGTTAACTTTATTTTTGGCTGCTCTTGTCCTTATCTAGAAATCTAACCACCCAGAGTTGGTGGTGATCCAACATTATCAACACCAAAAAAGAGGGATATGAAGAAGTGGAGAAGCATCAGTATTCACTCTTGGCTTGAATAATGGATAAACCTGGGATAGGTTCAAATTAACTGCATTCCTTTTAAGTAGGAAAAGCCTTGTCAGGAAATGCAACCATTGGCCCCAGTAAGGAGTGCAACTTCAGAACTAAGATCTCTATTTGATGTGACACAGTGTTTAAAAGTGAACTTTGCTCAGAGTGGTGATCTGCCTAGGTTACTATTTTACATATCTCAGTGTGTTAGGCATTCTGAATAGCTCATATATGAGAAGTGTCTCTTTCCAATTTTGACTTTAGATAACATCCTCCTCCTCCTCCTCCTCCTCCTCCTCCTCCTCCTCCTTTCCCTCCTCCTTCTCATATTTTTCAGGAACCCTGAAAAATGAAGCATAAATCCTAGATGAAGAAAGGAAGAAAGGGAAAAAAAAATACAAAGGAATGAACAGCAGCAGTTAGATTTTCCCCAAGAAACCAAAAGATAGTTGTGCATATCAGAGTGACAGTCTTTGGATGGTCTGTTCTTTCTTCTGCTTAAGGGGTTTAAATAGAGGTTGGATTGAAGGTTGGAGGACTGTATTCTCCCCTACAAATTAGCTCAGGCCTTGAGATCTGCTGAAGAGGTACTTCTCCCTGTCCCACCACCCTCGCAGGTACAGCTAGTAAGAACACAGGAGAGGGACTTATCGTGGCTTCCCCCAGCCTCCAAAACTCCCTTCCCAGAAAAGCCAGACTGGCATCCTCCCTACTATCCTTCTGTAATCAGATAAAGATGTTTTTATTTAGACAGGCATTCAAAATATGATTACATGTGGCCTGTCTAAGAGAAATGTGCTGGTTTTTGTGTTTTGATTAATAGTTGAGTTTTAATTATATATTTCATCATTGTTTAATCTTTTCAATTGTTTAATTATGTTTTAACTTTTGTATTTTATGAGGTTTTTAACTATGTCTTTTTTTTTTTTAATTTGTAAGCTGTTTTGAGTTCCAACCCAGGAAAAAAGTGGGGTACAAATAAAAATGATGGTGGTGGTGGTGGTGATGGTGGTGATGATGATGATGATAGATGACCACAAAGATTAGATGGCCATTTCTCAGGAATACTTTGACAAGAGATTCTTGCATTGGCTGGGGGTTGGACTAGATTATCCATGGGATCTTTTCCAGTTCTATATTTGAGAATTATTCCTTGTTTGATATTATTGGTGGGACAGAAGTAAAGATGTGGATCTAGCATTTGTGAAAAAGATTTAAGATTATAAATGCTTTGTTTTCTTCATCTTTCCTTTTTTTAAATTAATTTTTATTGAAATTTTAAATAAAGAATAAAAAAACCCTCCCCACTTCCAAGCATCTTTTTTCCAGTTGAATCTGAGTTTACATTCCATACATACATTGTTTCTAGCAAACAATCTTACGCTATTACTTTTAACATTGTTACATTGCAACTTATGCTTTATCTTTTACCACATTAGTTTACCTTATCCACCTTTTCAACAATCTTTCTTTATTTCTTCCCTTTCCCATTCTTTAATCCAATTCATCACTTCTTGCCATTCTCTTTCAGAGCTCTGGATTGGCTTGTTTTTAAGTGAAAAAGTTAACTTCTCTATCGCTACCATATCCAGGACTTTTAATTTCCATTCTTTTATACCAATATAATTTCTTTCTTTCCAATATTGGGCATATGTCAATCTTGCAGCAGTTATTGCATATAACAATGTCTTCTGATAAGATCTTATTTCTCTTTGTTGCCCTAACATATTTAACAAATAAAACGCTGGCTTCATTTCAAAATTTAATCCATACATTCTTTGAATTTCATCATGTATTTCTTTCCAAAACTTTTTTGCTACCTTACAGGTCCACCACGTATGAAAAAAGAACCCCTCCTTTCCATCACATTTCCAACAATTTCCATTCCCATTTTTTTAAAAAATTTTTTCAATCTCTCAGGTGTCATGTACCATCTGTGTAACATTTTATAAAAATTTTCCCTTAGATTTAAACTTGGTGTAAATTTTACATCTGTCTTCCATGCCCTCACCCATGTATCCAACTCAAATGGGTGTCCAATATTTTGAGCCCATCTAACCATATTGTCTTTAACCATCTCTGATTCCATTTCTCTTTGCAACAATATTTTATAAAATCTAGAAATTCTCTTTTTCTGGTCCCCTTTCATCAATACATCTAATTCATTTTCATTTCTTTCAAACCCATGTAATTTTTGATCCATCTTAAATCTCTCTTTTAATTGTCTCCATGGGAACCAGTTAAATTCGTGACCTAACTCTTTTAATTCCTCTTCTGTACGCATTCTTAACTTATCTCCATCCCATTTCAACAACTCTTGATATGTCAATAAATTCCCTTGTTTTGTTAGAGCAATTTTAAATGCTTCTTGGGGTCATGTCCACAGAATTTATGTATTTGTATCCACACTTTCAATAGAGTCTTTTGGATACAATGATTGTTAAAGTCATTATTTACAATTGCTTTATCATAACATAAGTATCTGTGCCAACTAAATCTGTTATTTATTTCTTTGACTTCTTTTATTGTTGTATTCTCTACTTGAATACAATCTTTTATTGTTTCTAAACAGCATGTTTGGTAATAGATTTTCAGCAATGGCACATCAAATCCTCCTCTCTCCTTTGCATCTTGTAATGTTTAAATCTTATTCTTGGTTTCTTACCCTGCCATATAAACTTCTGTAACTCTTTTTCCCATTCTTTAACAATCTTTTCCCTTCCTATTATCAGTAAATTTTGGAAGAGAAACATCAGCTTGGGCAGTAAAGACATTTTGAAAGCATTTATTCTTCCTTGGAGAGACAAGTTCATATTCATCCATTTTTCCATTTTACTTTGGATCTCCTTCCATGTTTTCACATTGTTATTGTCAAATAACTCTTGATTTTTATTTGTTATTATTATTCCTAGACTTTTTTCTTTTTTTCCTTTTTTTTTGCAATTTGATATCCAGATCTCTTTTCCAAATCCACCTGTTCTTTTTTTTGTTGCATTTAAAGTCATCATCTTTGTCTTTTCTCTATTTATCTTATATCCTGCTATTTGTCCATATTTTTGCAATGTTTCCATCAACCTCTGTATAGATTCTTGTGGTTCCTCAAGAAATATTATTACATCATCAGCAAAGGCTTTATATTTTATTTCCTTCTTCTTTATTTTTAGACCTTTTATCTGTGGATCTTCATTTATTACTATCAGTAATATCTCTAGTACTACTATGAATAATAATGGCGATAGTGGGCACCCTTGCCATAGCCCATTCTTTATTTCAAAACTTTGTGTTTTATCTCCATTTATTATTAACTTTGCTGATTGATCCCGGTATATCATCTCCAACCATTTACAAAATGCTTCTCCTAGGCCATATTCCTTTAAAGTATAATGCATAAAGCCCCAGGAAACGTTATCAAAAGTGTTCTCTGCATCCAATGAAATAATAGCTATCTTCTTTCCTGGGTTTTTATCATAATATTCAATTGCATTCAATAAAGTTCTGACATTGTTCTTCATTTGTCTGCCTGGGAGAAAACCTGTTTGTCCTTCCTGTATTTTATCCTGTATTATGTGTCTCAGTCACTTTGCCAATATCGTCACCCAAATTTTATAATCTACGTTCAAAAGAGAAATAGGTCTATAATTCTTAACTTCTCTTTTGTCTTTATCTTCTTTAGGTATCACCACTATATTTGCTTTTCCCCGTGACTGTGGTTTTCCATCCTTCTCAACTTCTTGCAAGGTTGCCTGATATGGATGAATTATTTCTTTTGCAAATCTTTTATAATAAAGTGCCGTAAATCCATCTAGCCCTGGTGCCTTTTCTGTTTTCAGCTCTCTCTTATTGCCTCTTCTATTTCAGCTATTGTTATTGTTTTGTTTAGCTGTTCCTGTTTCTCTGGTGATATTTTTGGAATCTTAATCTTTTTTACAAATTCCTTCCATTTTTCTTCTTTTCGATGTTGAGGATTTTTTTCTTGAAATAATTTTTCAAAATATTCTTTAAATTTCTGTTTTATTTTCCCTTGTTGTGTAATTCTCTTCTTCCCATTTTTCAATTCAACTATTATATTTCTTTCTCTCTTCATCTTTAACTTATACGCTAGCCATTTCCCAATCTTGTTTGCCTGTTCAAACTGGGTTAATTTCAGTTGTTTCATCTTCTTCTCTATTTCTTCTTGTGAATTCATCATTATCTCTTTTTGTATTTTCTTTATTTCCGGTTGTATTGATTTCTTCTCTGGGTTTTCTCTAAATTCTTTTTCTTTTTCTTGAAGTTTGATTATCAATGCTTGATATTTCTGTTGCTTTTCCCTGTTTTGAATTTGTCTTTTTTGGATAAAAAAATCCCCTCATCACTGCTTTGGATGCATCCCAGACCGTCTTCATCTTCATATCCTCTTTTACATTTTCCCTGAAGAAGTTTTTCAAAGTTTCTTTTGCCTGTTGTACCACCTCTTCATCATTTAGTAAATTATCATTTAATCTCCATTGGAGTTGCTTTATAATTTCGTGTATTTGCATCATCATTTGATGATGATCTGAGGTGATCTTTGGCAGTATTTCTGTCTTCTTTATCTCTGTTAACAGTTGTCTTGAAACCATTATCATATCTATTTGTGACCAAGATTGGTGCACTTCAGAAAAATATGTATAATCCCTTTCATTTGGATAAAAAATCCTCCATGCGTCCATAACTGCTATTTCTTCACACATCTCAAAAAAGGTTCTTGGAAGTTTTCTTCTCTGTCCTGCATCTTGTTTGTTCATAGAGGATTTTCTATCCATTTTGCATCAATAACTCCGTTCCAATCTCCCGCTAATATTCAATCTTCATATTCATATTCTAATATTTTTTATTTCATTTCTTTGTAAACTTTTCCTTTATTTTCATTTGGGGCATACACACCAATTAGTAAAGTTTTTTTTTTTTTTGCCATTTTTTTTCAAATTCTACTCCTAATAATCTTCCTTCCTCATCTTCTAATATTTTCTTTGCTGGAATATTTTTGTCAATGTATATTGCCATTCCCCATTTTTTCTTTTTATATAACGAGGTGGAGCATTGGCCTAATTTGGAATTGTATAAATATTTATCTTGTTTTTTCTTTATGAGTTTCCAATAATATTGTTATTTGGGGTTTTAATCTCTCTATATGATGAAAAATCTGTCTTCTTTTAGCTTGTGAATTTATTCCTTGGACATTCCAGATTATCTTCATACTTGTTTTACTGTCTTTGCTTTCTTTTCTTCTTTCTCTTCTGGTTCTACTAGTTCTTCTTCTTCCTCAGATGTTGGACTCGAATCTTCTGCTGTTGCCGTATCCATTTTCTGCATCTTTCCTGTGGTTATGTGTTAAATTTTAACCTTGTTCATTCTCTTGCAGATATATAATTGCAAAACAAAGACAATGAAATGAGTACAAGCATCCAAGAAAGAATTTTTAATGGAGTTATGCAATGTAAAGTTAAATCCTATTTTCAAATTTGTTTCATAATTGATCCGTTTTAATGTAAATGTAAGTCCTCCTTCAGTGTTTTTGTGATTAATAAAATGTAAAACATGTCTTCACTAACTTTCTTATACCTCAGGCAGCACAATGTATTGATCTTGCCTACATGGCACAACACCAGAAGAGGAATTTTTCTTTTTCTCAAGTAAGCAATAAGCTACATCTCTATTTCACTGTATGAAGTTGCTTTTAAGAATACATAACCATGCAGTTATTTCACATTTTTTTCACATGGTGCTATGGTTTCCACAAGCTTTTAAATATGTGAACATTTTCCAAGATATGTTAATGTGGGATTTTGATACATGGAGGCTACATTTAAAGGACTGTATCATTGCAAAAAATTTGTCAGGTTCATAAGAATCAAAATCTATATTTGGCTAAATTTGATAGTAGGCCCTGGTTAAATGCTATTTTTAGTCATATTTGTAAAATGGTCTCCACATTTTTTTGGTACATATTGCATTGTCTTTGTGCCAAAAGGAAAGGGAGAATCTACAAATAGGAACTGCCAAAATTTGATAGCTTAGTCCTGGTGCAGTCAAAGCAATGCTCCTATTTTACATTAAAATGGCTTAGGTTATTTGATCCACAGTGTCTTTGGGAAAATATGCCCAGGCACAAAGAGGCCAAACAAGAGTTCCAAGAAAATGAACAGCTTGTTAATCTCTTTAACACAGAAAATAATCAACAGAGGTTGAAAAGAATTCTGAGATGGTCATGAAATGTTTCTCCTCATAGGAAACTGATATTCTCCCTCAGAGTTTGGATTTTGTCCAACATTGCTATAATTTCAGTGTTTTTTAGTATTTTATTCCATTCTGTCAAATGTTCTTGTGGGTGCTACTGCTGTGGTTCAATTTTATTCAATTTAGGCACCATGAATTGTAAAATTAGTTTATTTCTCTGTAGACTTGAGAAAAGCCTTTATGGGAGCTTTTATGGATATTTTTGAGTTGTACTTGTCATTCCAGGTTTGCAGAGCTCCCACATGTCCTGGTTTTAGTAAAATTATTCTCAGGGAATTGAAATTAAAGTAAAAATCATGGTGTTCAGCAAATGGCATAACACCAAAGGGTTTCCTCCCCACCCTCCAATCTCTTCTGCCACTCCTTAACTTGCTTTTAGTTCTTTTCAAAACTAAACTAAACTAAAATCCCTAGGACTTTTTTCTCCTAGAGATTAAGAAAGCTTCATCTCTGTTTCTCCTATTGGTAATTTTATTTAAAGCCAGAAGATTTGCATAGGTTTTTGGTAACGTATTGAAATCATTGGTTTACTTAATTGCTTATCTGGGGTTCCCTGCTATAGTTTAATTACTTTATTGGTTTACAGTCCCAAAGGAGACTGTTCCCTAGTTGCTCAATAACAAAACTGTGTTTGTGTAGAGATTTAATTTAAACTGGTGTTAATTGTTCTGCCTATGAAGAGCTCTGCATATTGTAAGATAAAACTTGCCAGAATGGAAATATGCGCCCATTTGGAACACTTTGAAAAAAAAATTGCATTTTCATAATAACTTCAAAATATATACAGGAGGCCAAATTTTGTTTCAAGGAGTGGGGTGGGCAGGAGAGAAAATGAGTTCACTTTCATGATGAATGTTTTAGGCATATTTTTTTCCAGGAATGTTCTCTTTCATTTAAAAACTCATTTGTCTCTAGCAGAAATAAAACTTTTAAAGAAAACACTCAGTTGATTTGGCATGTTAATTATACAATTAATGACAGGAATTCTAGGTCTTAATCCAATACTTGATATGTGTTAGTTATAATTAACAATTGGATTTAACCCCTAACTTTTATTATTTGGGGGGGGAGTCCACTTCCAAATATGGGTCTCAAAGTGCTTCACACTAAGATTAGAAAAGATGCAATGAAATCACAAAAATGAACTATTGAAACCAGAGTTAAATTAAGTGTACTTGCAAACAACGTAAACCACACACTACAAAGAGAAATAAAGTATCCTCTTGATATTCTCTATAAGCTCTGTCCACAGTAGTCATTTTTATCAAAGTGCCTGCCAGAGGAAAACAAGTGGAATGTAGCCAATCTAGCTCTCATTGGGAGCACTGGGAGTGGGCACTGAAAAAAGACCTTTTGATGTTAACATTTAGTGTTAAGCCCATTAAAATGTAAGCCTTTTCAAATAATTTTCATGCATTTGTTGAATGACCGTGGACCAAGATCACAGCAGCAAATTCATGCCCTAGGAACATTATTTGGACCATCCATGTGATCGCTCTGTATGTAGGTTCTGTATGTGTAACTGGAACACTGATTTTGGATTGGAACACTGGTGTAGTCCAGACATTAGTGTCTGAACCCAATTGTTATTACCAAATAACTTAGACTCATTGATTAAATGGGAGTTTAGTAAGCCAAAACCACTGCAAGTTCCAGTGGTTAAATTGGTATACATTTATAGCATTGCTTCATTTTTTTTCTACATATATATATGTATATATATAAAGCCAGATCAATGAACAAGATATAGTAAAATTTAAAAATTAACAAATAAGAATAATACTAGAAAAAGACAGAGTAGTTAAAAGATCAAGAGTATATAAAGAATGAATAAAAGCTTCATGTTATTGTAAGTCATATAGCAGAAAAATTACATTAGATTGTTGTATCAATAATTTATATTCCAGTGTCTTATAAATAAACCGTTTGCCACTAAATTCCCACTGACTCCACATCCTCTTACATTTCTAATAATAATGAAACAATTTTAAAAATAGCTATCATCCAGATATACTCAAATCTTCACAAAATGAAAGTTTAAATTTTCAGTTCAAAGCAATTACTTGCCAAATTGCTATTAATAAGCAGGTGGTAAATTCTACATCTTATTCATTTATACTTTCCCTCCCAAATCATCAAGAAAAGCACTTTTGGGATCAAGGGAATATCATAACTTGCTGTATCATTTATTATATCAAGGATTTCTTGCAAGAATGGTTATAGTTAAGGACATGATCAAAATTATGTTATGCTCTTGAACCACCAACATCTGGCATCCTGAAGGCTATAAATTTCCTTGAATAAGGTAGGCATAATATATACTTTATTTTTTTGCTTTATTATATCTATTATTTGTTTATTTTTAAGTCAAATATTGATATTCTATCCTGTATTTCCATTTCCATTTCCATTAAATGAAGATCATTTAAACAGGATAAAAAGTATATTAAACAGATTTAAAATGAGTTGGCTAATAGGTTGTGATGAAGTTCCTTTGAGAGTCAGCTATTTAAATGCAAGTGCAGCTTGATAGCGGGGTTGCTAGATGATAGGAGTAGTATCTTAAGAGTGAAACCCAACACAGTGGTATGCATGGCAGTGATTTATGAATGAGAGAAAATATACATAAGTCAAAAAGTCTGTTTGAAAAGAGAGCCTTCAATGAGATATTGGCCAGAGAGGGTGACTGGGTTGGGTGTAAGCAGCTGAGGAAAAGACACAGAGAACAGGTGTCCAAAGCTTGAAGTTATTGGCATTATATGTTAAAAACATATAATTGAAAGACTTTTTTTATTATTATTTTACTAGGAGTTTAAAAATACAATAAATTACCTAATCTAATTACATAACCTAAAGGGAAAGAAAGTATGAAAATGCAAGAAAGAAAAAAGAAACAATGAAGAAAAAACAGACTACCAATCTTCCTTATAGCAGCAATAGTTATAACATGCAGTTATAATGTAACAAAAACAACTATCTTCTCTTCCAATAAGCTAATATTTTTAATTATGAACCCTCAAAATAATTCTTCCCACTTTTTATTTCTCCCTAAACCTTAAGAAAACTCACATCAACAACTTTTCTTTAACCAAATCAATTAACAGATGCATTACTGTTATATTTATCAGACTCCAATATCCATCCATCCTTTCTCACAACCAACTAACTTCCCTTTTCTAATTCTAAACATGCTAAACAATAATGTCTTGGTTTATTCTAAGAAAAACTCTATGATCTAGTATTCCACTTCAAAATATAAAATACTCCAAATCCACATATGTTTCTACTAATCTATCCTTACATTCTATGGTAACCAGATATCATTTTACAAATGTTCATTTTCTAAAAACTCATTTTATAAACATTCTCTTCAAAAATATATAACATTATCCAAATTTTTATCTCTTTAGTCCCAAATCTTTCCATTAATCCACCAATGTCTTATCATCAGAGTTCATAATACCTTTTCCGTTTTCCAAAACGTCTTCCATTTTATATTTAACTTTTTTTCGTCTGATTTATAAATATAAACATTCACTTTTGCAGTGGTTCAGGATCAGTTACATGACAGACAATATTTGCAATGAAAACATCCCTTTGAACAAAACATTCTCTCCACCCTGCTGTTTTCCCCATGAACGACAAATTCTACCTTTCCTCTTCCCAAGAAATATTTCTCAATTCCTTCCATATGTTAACACAATTCTCCTGAAACAACAGGACATCTACTGTCATCACTGCACTATGTAACTTTTTATTCAAATTTAACATTTAACTTATGTATAAATTCAAGTTGGACTTCCATATTCATTTACATTTCTTTAATCGGATCTTTCCCCTTTGCTTCAGTTTGAGTTTTCAGACTTCACATGGTTTCACCTTGTGCTGTAGTCCCAACCACATGTTTCACAGCTTATCTAAGTTCCTTAAATTCACTTTTCAAATGTTCCAAAAGTCCTGCTTTTGATTCCTTCAAATCATTTCTCAGTTCTTTGATCTCTCACCGTAGCTTCTGTAGAGTTTATAAAGGAGATTTCATCTTCCTGGGTTCAGCAGTTACATGTTTAAAAACAGGACACAATCCAATTCAAAATCAGTAGCTCAATAGTTCTCACATCATCATCTGGTTATTCTCAGAGTCTTGGTGTTATTGTCTTGCAATGTGAATAAAGCCTTGTTCTCATGGAAAGATATCCTCTTTACTTAAAATGTGTTCAATAGTAAAATAGAAGTTGCTGTCTCTTTAATACCTTATAAAGCTTACTTAAGGTATATCTGATTAGATTTTTTCCCCCTTACTTAACCTTTTTTTTATCTGAAATATTATAAATCTTGTAAATAATTTCTTTTTCCTCTGATCTTGTGTACGAGAGAAGAAAGTATTCACCAGAGCTTTTTATTGTCACTGACAGCCAAAAATTTTTCCTTCATGTACAAACTGAACCATTAAACCATAAAAGATGATTAAGAAAATAGGGATTTTACAGGGATAGTGTACTTTAAGGCTTGCAAAACAGCCACAATTTCATGCTGCTCAAAAACTTGCTTCCGGCCAGCACTAATTACCTTCCTCACAAGGAGCAGTGATCTTGAGTACTTGAGGGCAATCTCAATACTCTCTTCCCTATTCAGAGAGAGTGCTGCAGCTAATGAATTGTTAATTAAACAACTATTTTGCTGCTTAGCTTTGCCCATTATACAAGGCAGACATGTCAACTCACCATTTCCTCACCCAGAATTTACCTGATTGTGAAAGAGTTGAGAGTCTAGGTGATGTTGACCTTGGTCATCAACCCATTTTACAGATTTTTGTCTTGTCAATTTGAGTATCTTATCCTAATCTTCTGTGTACTTTTCTTGCAAATTTGTTAATTTAAACACTAAGCAGGATTATGTTTATTATGAGTCTAAATGGTTATTTAGCTTTTTAACCCCTCACCTTGACCATAATTATTGTCAGGTATCTGATCTGCTTTGTTAGTGTTATTAATTTTTTTAAAAAATATATTTTTATAGCTCTGATTCAGAGCTCTGTTTCTATGCATGTATGTGTGATTGGGCATTCATCTATTCTGATAAGAGACATATTTACTTTATTCACAAAACATTTTATTATTGCTGTTATATGGCATGTTTAAGTCGTAGTGAAGCAAAGCAATTACTATTATTTTATTTCTCATTTCATTCATATGACCTGAGCAAACCACAGAGAAACCACCTTTTTGGTGGCTGTTGTCCATTGTTGGAATTGGGGTGGCCCATTCCATGCAGTAGTTCTTTAGCCAAGTGAAAATTTTTCTATTCCTTTTTTTTAATAATTTTATTCAAATTTCAACAAATAAAACAAACAATAATTTTTGCAATGTTACATGTAGTGTTATTCCTTCTTCCTTTCCTTTTTGGATTACAATTATTGATGTTCCCTCTATTTATTATATCACGCATCGCAATAAAATGTTAATAATCTATAATTTGTTAGTTCCTGCTATATATCTCTACTTTACTCGCTTCATGATATTTCATTAACTGTTAACTGTATAATAATTGTTATCATGAAAAATTTAATACCTCCGTCTACCCCCAACCCAAATCTGTAACAATCTTCCACTCTTTGTTTATGTCCTCATCTGATTTGCCTTTCAATCTTTGTGTAAGTATGTTCTCATTTCTGTTTTCCATAAAAGCTGTCCACCACTGTTCCGTTGTAGGTGTAGTTTCATTTTTCCAAAATCGTGCATATTCAATACGGGCCGTCGTCACCATATACAATATAATTCTCCAGTGTCTCTTAGCTGGTGCTGCATCTAATGTATGTGTCATGTTTAACAAGTAAAATTCAGGTGACATCCCAAATTGAATCTTCAAAATTGAACTTTTTTTCTTATGTATTTCTTTCCAGGATTTTTGTGCTCTACGGCATGACCACCACATATGAAATAATGTGCCACAATTCTCTTGACATTTCCAGCATTGACCTGTGCCCGTCTTATAAATTGTCTTTAATTTTTCTGGTGTCATGTACCATCTATGAAATAGTTTGTAATAGTTTTCTTTTAAATTTTGGGCAGCAGTAAACTTCTTTGTATGTTGCCAGCTCTGTTCCCACCATTCTAACTGTATTGAGTGTCCAACGTTTTGTGCCCATTGTATCATTACAAAAATTTTCTATTCCAACAAGCTTTAGAAAAAGACTGCTGGGCCTTTTAATACTGTGATTTTTTTAAAAAAAAAACTTTACTTTCTTTCTTTTTATTGGAGTTATATTGACTTTTTAAAGAATACTGATATTTTTGTACATTTTATTTATGACACATACCATATTTGCTGGTGTATAAGACACACTTTTTTTCCTAAAAAAAAATGTCCTCTGAAAATGGGGTGCGTCTTATATACCAGTAAATGCGGGTAACTCCTGATGGGTCTAAGTGCATAGGAAAGGCAGAGAGGAGGGTGAAAGGAGTGCCCACACTGAAAACTGAGAAGGGTCAGGATTTGCATTTTTATGGATTCTGTTGCATTCTTTCCTACTTCTGGAACTTTCTAAATATGCTTAATAAACTGATTATTTAATTATATATCACTCTTTCACTTCATCTGAGGAAATGGATTCATATACAGAAAAGCTCATACAGTACTAAAATAAATCAGTCTTGAAGGTATTGCTAGATTTCTTTCATCCCCCTTCTTATAGTGCAACAGACTAGCACAGCTACTTTTAAAACTACTTCAAAGAAGTGACTTACAGTGGGGCTTGAAAACAAAACATTGGCAGCCCCTTTAAGAGAAGAAGAGCCCAACTTGCTGCAGCCCCTCTTTCCTCCCATTCACTCCTTGCAGCAGGGTCTTTGCCCTGAAGCCAACCCCCCGTGGGATGGGGAGGGAGGAAGTAAGGAATTGCCTATGCTGTGTCACAGGGCATTTTCCCAGCTTCCCCTCCCTTACAGTTGGTTCACTCCGGCTTAGCCAAGGCATTGGAGCAGAGCCCGGGAGCTGGGATGAGGAGATGGCAGGAGGATGGATGGATGAGATGAGGTCCCAGCAAACCCTGTTAGTTTCCATGTGTGGTGGGGAAGGAGTGGAATGGAGGTGTGTTTCTTCCCTCTCCAGCCTGAAGAGAAAGGAGAGGAGGGGAAGATTTGGTTTCTTCTGAAGAAGCTGCTTACTGCTTTTCCGTTTTGCAGAATGGGGGCTGTTGCACCTGTTTTGTGCCCCAGCCTCCACCACCTTGCTAGGGAGGTGGAGGAAGAAAATGAGGAAGAAGGGGTAGGGCAAGGAAAGAAGCAACCTCCATATCCTTTCAGCCCCCTCTTTTTGCTGCTTCCCCACCCCTTTTCTGTCTTCATTCCCCCTTCCCAGTTGCTGTTTTTAAGCACCTGCAACTCAGCTCCACTTTATGGTGGAGTTTTCTCAGCCAGATTTGTTCAGAGGAGTTTGTCATGGCTTGCCTCTGAGAGTAAGAGAATGGGACTTGCCCAAAGGGAATCCTGAAAAGGAAAAGAGGGAAAGGAGAATCCTCATGCAACTGTTCCTTTTTTCCCTCCTGCCTTTCCTATGCTTTTTTGCCTCAGTGGGGAATCCTCCCCACCCACATAAAATGGAAGAGGGTGGGGAAAACTTTGTGCAACACCTCCTTTCATTCCCCCCTTTCCATCCATTTTGCCTCAGCTGGGTACTAAAAAATTTTTTCCTAAAAAATAAGGTCTGAAAATGGGGTGCTTCTTATATGCCAGTGCATCTAATATGCCGGCAAATATGGTATATGCTTTTATTTGTACTTGTTTTAGTATTTTGGAACCTATTTGGAATCCCAGTTTTGTGAAAAAGATAGGATATGGAAGAATTAATAATTTCCATATTCTCATTAAACCTATATATGTAAGGTTTTAACAGTTTTTGTTATTGTTATTGCTATTCTATCTGATCATATCTGATCATTATTCTAAATTATCCAGTTGTGCAACATGTCCACATATCCCTATTGTTGTTTTATTCATTTATATGCTGCCTTTTCTGTATAATGGGATTCAAGACAGCTAACAGCATTTTAAAAACTTTAAATTAAAAAAAATATACTAAAACTTTGAGAAAATATAAAAGTTAATTAAAAATAATTATACAATTTATAAAATTAAAACATTAACCAATTAAAACATTAAAATTCATTGAGATTATACAAACCATAAACTGCATTGCACATCATCAAAAGTTCACCCAATTCAATTGGTAAAAGCCTGATGGTTTTGCCAACCACTGCTTATTCAGTACCCATGAAGCTGCCATGACATACATCTGACAATTACATGTGGTCTTTCTTGGATAATTCATTGTGGTGGTATCTCAGCTGAGAGACTTTAGGAATGCTCTTTGGGACCTGGTATAATAGACCCAAGTACAAGGACTTTTCCTACCTCTGCCTCTATCAGTTTAATCCAGTCCCAGTCCTGCTGTTTAACTGCACTAACATTTCTTTGTATTGTTCTAAGGGCCTTTGGAAGATGTATTCAGTACTAAGGGGACAGTTCAAAATCAGGATGAACAATTCCAAATCAGGATGAAATGGTAAGACTGAGCATTAATCTGAATGTACATGGGGGTGTTTTTTTTGGGGGGGGAGTGTTTTGTGTGTCTCTGGGGGAAAGCAAATCACAGAAACTCCGGATCAGGAAAGCACACCGACTCTGTTCTTTAGCCTTTCTGCTACGCTGCAGAGACACAAAAACTATTCTATCCTTTCTCACAGCAAAAAGGACCTTAAAATCCGCACAGGCTAACTGCATCTACAACCGAATGGAACATGCACTATTACATGACAGAACCCATACCACCTGCAAAGAACTGGCAAACATTGACAAAGAGCTGCTATTCCTCCATATCAGCATTAGTCAAAAAATGAGCATCCAAGACTGGGATAAGATTGACAATCTTATCTACAGAAAAATGGGGAAAAACATGGTGAACCACATGGAAAGACAGAAACAAAAATTCAGCAAATGCCAAAAGCACCACCTGAAACCTTTGCTAGACACATCACAGACCAACATCAATCTGACCAAGGGGCAACTTTCTGATGAGGAAACATCCATCCTAGCCAAGGGAGGCAACTGTAATAACTGAAGCCCCTGTCAGAGCTGCTGATGAGGGGCAGCAGCTGTTGTTCCCTGTTGCTCAGGGTGGAGATGATGAGCAGCAGCTGTTGGTCCCTGTGGCTCTGGATGGAGATGAGTCCTGCAGCTCAAGAGCTCCCCCTCCTGCCATGGACCAAGCAGGCTTGGACGTTCCTCTGCCTGCTCCTTTAGGGCAACAGGGATCCGATTCTGAAGATGGTTTGGAGCCTGTGCCAATCAGCCCACAAACAAGGAGGAGACTCAAGAGAGCTGAGCAAAGGGAGGCTTCCTTGATTAAGTTCAAGAAGCAGTGACTAGCCATACCTGTGTCTTGGGCTATATAACTGCCTGCCTGGAAGCTTTCCTTTGCTTGTGGCAAACTTCTTTCAAGCTCTCCTCTTGCCTGTTCCTTGCTCCCAGCACCTGGTTCCTGCTACCTTGAATTGATCTCTTGACCCTTGACTTTTGGAACTCTGACTATGACTTTTGCTTGACGCTCTGGTAAATGAACTCCTTTGTGTAAAGTGCTTGCTTATCTCCTCCTGGCTGGATTTTGCTGGCTCTCACACTCCCTTCTCTGGGCTGGCTCGCCACCCAGGTCTCTGACCTTGACAACAACTTTGCTGTGACCACCATCAGAATCCCAGTAGAAGACATCATCACTAATGTTGAATCCACCATTCACCATCTCCCTGAGCAGGAAGTGCAGGAGATAAGAGGACAAGGCAAAAACACCACCTAGCAACATAATGAAGAAAGAAAGAAAGAAAAGCCATTAAGGATCTCAATTCTGACTCAGAAATCATCACTCTCCCAGCAGACAAAGGCAGTACCACAGAAATCATGAAAACAGAACAATACAAAAAAAATCAGGGAACTCCTGGACCCTGCAACTTACAAAAAACTGAAACACAACACAACCAATAAAATCACCAGGAAAACCAACACCTTGATCAAAAATTCTTCAATTCATCCAAACACACACCAACATCTATGCAAATCTGGGGCTCTCCCACCCAGACTTTATGGACTTCCAAAAATCCACAAGGACTCCATTCCACTCCGACCCATTGTGAGTGCCATTGGATCCCCCACATATGACTTGGCCAAGTTCCTGCCCACACAATTACAAACTCATACTGGGCAAACCTCCCACCATATCAACGACACAGCTCACTTTATAGAAAAGATCAGCAACCTTGAACTCAAACCCGGAGACAAACTGATCAGCTTTGATGTGGTCTCCCTGTTCACCAAAATTCCCATAGCGGACACCATTGCACTCATCAACTGAATTTTCCCCAAAAACATCACAGCCCTGTTTCAACATTGCCTCACAACAAGCTACTTCCATTGCGACAATGAGTTCTATGAGCAGAGAGATGGGGTTGCCATGGAAAGCCTGCTTAGCCCCGTGATAGCAAATTTTTTACATGGAACACTTTGAAAAGCAAGCCTTGGAAACCACACCAAAAAAAAAAACAAAAAAACCCTATATGGTTCTGTTATGTGAATGACACTTTCACAGATATCTACACAAAAACCCCAACGATCACCCAAGACAAAAAAGGAGCACAATAAAAACTCTGATAGACCGTGCAAAAAGAGTCTGTGAACCCTACCTCCTGAAAGACAAACTGAACCATCTAAACTGGGCTCCACAGGCCAATGGTTACTCTGGTTCAGACATCAGAAGAGCCTCTAGACCCGGGGAAAAAAGCACAGCAGTGAAGACAAGCAGTCAACCAAAGAGAATGAGTTTTTACCATACATCAAAGGGGTCAGTGACCATATAGGGAAAATGATGGAGAAACATAACCTCCAAACAATATACAGACCAACCGAGAAAATTCAACAAATGCTACGCTCAGCAAAGGACAATAGGGATCCTCTAACTTCTGTGGGAGTTTAACCACATACCTTGCAACTGTGGGCAGGTCTACCTAGAGACTACAAAACACAGCATCCAAACACGAATCAAAAAACACAAAAGACACTGCAGACTGATCCAGCCAGAAAAATCAGCAGTAGCAGAACATGTTATAAACCAACCTGGACACAGAATGCTTTTTGAAAGCAGAGAAATTCTGGACCATTCTGACAACTACTATGTCAGACTACACAGAGAGGCCATTGAAATCCATAAACACCTGGACAATTTCAACAGGAAAGAAGAAACTCGGAAAGTAAACAAGATTTGGCTACCAGTACTGAAGAATACTAAAATCAAGACTCAGAAATATGCCAATGAACACTACCCAGACTCTGGAAGTCTCTCTACAGGGAACAATACAACGAGTTACTAATGTACTTAACACAATGTTATGCATATCCCCTGACTAACAATAAAACCCTGGGGGATATCCCATTTAACAATAGGCCATCACACAGGCCAACTGTAACACATGCTAATTGTTCCCTCCCACCCAGGGACTACACAAGTATATCTACTCTGTCTCACTTCCATGCCACCAGATCCTCTGAAGATGCCAGCCACAGATGCAGGCAAAACATCAGGAGAAAATACTAATAGAACACTGCCTCAAAGCCCAGAAAACCCACAACAACCTGAACTACCTGTTCGTTATTTTTTTCAGGGTTAATTCTCTCCGTGGGAATTATTGTGGTTCCCAATTTCATGCACATGTATTTCAAAAGAAAAATACATGTCCATCTTGGCTTTTCTACATATACTTGGGAGGGCCAGTATTTTGGATTTCCGAGTCTCATTTTAAGTCAGGGTCTGGTTTAGATCATGTCTAAATTAAACTAAACTAAATTGTTGATGGATCTGAATCACAAAATTGGGCTCTGAACTGTATCTGGAGGCCCTTGCCCTGTCCTATCCAGGTGCTGGATAGAATGCAAGATCAGTTATTAAGCAAACCCTTACCTGCATAATCCTTCCTACTTTCTTATTAAAATATATCTCTTGCTTTATTCTAGAGCTGTTGAACTTTTGACTCATTCTACTGCAACATCCTGAAACCATTTCAGAGGACACATTATTGTCTGATGGATTATGGAATGAAATACCAACCAATTTTGCAATTTTAGAATCAAAAGTGGTGACATCCAGTAATATCCTTGTACATATCTCTTTTTTATGACAGTGATGTGAACAAGAGGTGATAAATAAACATTGGACGATATTGTTTGTCTGTCATGAGAAACAAAAATAGAATGCTAGAATATTATAACTATCAAAGTACATGAGCAGTGAAGCACCTTCACATATTATGAAGGTGAAATATAAACGTTGTCCTGCAGTTCTCATTGTTTTCTCAATATTATCAAATTTCTGACTCAGCAGGTAGTGTACCCTCCATTTCATTGTTAACTGTGTTCTGGAGCATCAGTAGCGATGCAGACTCAAAGAGAGTGAAAAATTCAGTATTTTAAGCAGTATAGAATGCCCAGAAAACATGCCAGGGATTTGCTATTTGGTTTCATACTTTGTTGCCTTCATAAGATAAAATACATAACCCTCTGGTTGGTTTAAAAGGAAGCAACATCTGAACTTATTGGTGGTGAATGAGGTAGTTGACTTGGTTTGCAGTAATGAGATCTGCTTGGAATGGGGGAAGCAGTTAGTTTTTCCAATATGTGTGGTCCTGGATATGTGATACAACCACATCATCAACACAGATTTGGGATGGAGGGAAAGGTTGTTGTAATTTATAGAGATGGGAGGAACTGTGCTGGGTCTGGGAACCATTTTTTTTCTCTTTGGAACCATGGGTGGGCCATGAAACCTGTAGGTTGTCTTGTTTTGGAAGAAAATGTGTATGCATATGTGTTTTCAAAAGTGCTAAGATGAATTTCTGTTGCTGGAGGCTTCCAGGACAGGCAATTTGCCCTCTGTCTGACTAGAACAAAACAACAGTTCAAGGAGGCCAGAGGGCTTGATAACCACAAAAGCAAACTTAGGTTCCACATGTTGTCCCAGGACCACACTTTGCCCACCATTATTCTATAGGAATTCCATCTGTCCTTTGTATTTCCTGTCTGTCTAAGTGCCCAGCTGTATCATTTCTTTCTTATTTTGGACCAACGGAACAGAGTAGACTTTCTGCTGTGTCCTGTTCAAACCACTGCCTAGCCATGCCCCCTGCCAGAGCAGATGAAGATGGTCTCAGCCATGGGACATAGGACTCTGAGATAACTCTTTCAGGCAATCTCAGCACAACTACTGAAGACAGGCAGGGCAGTTAGGGATTTCATAGACATTAACAACCATGAATTTGTCCCAACATGTCATTGTCCTAACATATGTAGCTGTCCACATTCCAAATATTATTTTTCAGCTGGGCAAGGGCATGACAATCTGCAGGTGAAGGAATTTTAACATCTATCCCCTTGTCATGGTCACATCCTTTCCTCATGAGATCTAGATGCAGTGGAAAGACTTTGGAACCCCTGTTATTCAGAGGCCAACGAGAAAGCAAGAAGCACCTTTTTTATTTCAGCCACTTGTTGAGTGACATTATGAAAACTTCTGTGGGCTTATTCACACATGCATCTTGAAGGATATCAAGGAAAGAGGAGGATTAGGAGTACCAGACCTAAAGCTATACTATCATGTTTGTTGTATCGAGTGGCTGACTACTTGGATCAAGCTGGATCATGAAAGGTTACTAACTTTAAAGGGAGCAGATCTGCCCTTTGGATGGCATTCATACCTATGGTATGAAAAAGCTAAAATAAATAGAGATTTCAATAATCATTTTATTAGAAAGTCATTATTGAGAGTCTGGTTAATGTACAAGAGGAAATTCTATTCAAAATTACTGCTTTGGGTCTCTCCCCATGAAGCTTTCTATAGGAGAGAAAAACTGAGATTAAATAAGTTGGTTACATATAAGGATATAGTAAAATGCCAAGGAGATAAAATACTTTTAAAAAACATATGCATCTTTATCACTTAATGACTGAAACATCTGGTGATGAATTGAATGTGCAAATAGACCACAGTTAATAGCACAATAGACAAATTCTTTATGTATTGATGAATCACTGAATTTGGCGGGGGGAGTGTTATTCAAATTTATTTAAATAATAGGCAAGTTGCCCAAAGTGGCATATAAAAAATGGCAAATTAGAAATATACATGTGGACAGAATTAGAGGCGAATGATAGAGAAGCAATGACAAGAAAATATGAAATTGTACACTGAAGTACAATGCAAAAGCTGAAAATTGATAACTAGTTTATAGGCAGAAAAGTGATTTGCGCAGGTATCTCATATGATAACATTGATTAGGAAGCCAAATTAAATAATAAAATCTTTATTCAAGATAAAAGCCTTCTGGAAAGAAAATATTGGTTTAAAAAAAGTAGAAAGGGAAAAGGAAATATACAAGGAGTCGATACCTTGCAACATGACTATCAAATCTTAGACAAGCCTTTTTGTATCTCCCCTTGAAGTGAATAGAGGAAGCAAAAATCATCAAGGCAAAGCCTCCAAGGAACAGTCTACATTATTCATCCTTCCTGTGAACCGGAACATGGACAGAATATTAAGAAGAACAACAGTGTCATTAATAAACACCAAGGAAAGTGCATGTTTTCCAAGTACTTTTGCACTCACTGTGATGCCGTTAGGATATTAAAGCCAGTGGGATGTTCCATAAGAAATCTCTGTATGGATGAAGCTCAGGAATCATAATAGTGAACATCTGGAGATGAGTTTTCACAGTGTAGCCACTAAACCCTTTTTGAGTGTTTTCAAAATACACCTGATATTACCCAGCAAAATGCTCAGATGGGATTCCAGTAGAGCTAAACCAAAATGCTATTAGGCACAAGCTGGTATGAGTAGTACAATCGCATTAATGTGGTACAAACCATGTTAAAGAAACAAGCTTGCATGCTGCTTGTAGAGTGTATTAGTACAGTAATTCATCTCAGTCCAATGATGCCAAGAATGCCAATGATACAGCTGGGTACACTGGTCTACAACAAAGCTTTGAGTTGCTCTTACCACACCATGGCCATTTTTGGATTCCAAAGGGGACTGTTTGGGTTTGATGAGTGAGGTTTCTGTTAATTTCAGGGTTATCATTCAAATATATAACAAATATATATTTGTTAATCTTACATATGTGATTCTCTCTCTCTCTCTCTGCAATTAGTTTCAATGAACTTATGTAAACTAATTACCAGAACGTTTTCGTTCTGTCTTCTTCAGTTGCTTAAGATAAAAGTCAGTTGCATCCAAATTGGTGTTAACACTATTATCAACATTATCAACATACTTAAGTGGATGGTAGTGTTATATACTTATGTAGGCTGATACCATGAAGTATTAAAGTCTTAATTCTGTGGATCTAGAAATTTCTCTTTATATACCTGAAAGAGGTGCCCCCTCATTTCTTAACAGAGTCAAACCACAGTGGCTGTGGTGTTCTGAATTTAAATGTCTAGCCACAGTTTACTCAAGCTTCCTGGGCAGGATTTCAGACTTGTAATTCCTGAAATGAATGCACAGGTCTGTGGCTGGTTTTCCCCCATACTGAAGATGGTATTCTGTAAGTCTGCAGTGAATCATGTAAATAAGATTGCAGGATCTGGCAGATGATGTTTCCTTTAACATAGTAAGTTCTGTTAGTCACTACATTCCTAAAAGTGACTGTCTCTTTAAGATACTGGTGTGACAATACTTGGAGTTACAGGGAGCGCATCAGCCTGAAATCAAGACCAGAGCTGTCAGAAGTATTGTCTGTTTGTTGGCTTTTAAAATATGCATATGTGTGTGTTCATATACATATAACAAAGTCTGTTGGAGGTTTCTCATTCATAGGTTGCCATTAGGCAAAACAGATATGACAACATGAACAACAACAAATGTCTAAAACTTATGCATTTCTGAGTACTAACAGAAGGTTATTAGAAAATGATCTGCATGTTATATCTTCCTTATACTTCCTCAGAGCACACAATGGCCCTTTTAAGGCATCTTAAACTGTCTGGAAGAGGGAACCTCTTAGAGAGATCATTAGAAAGTGGAAGATTGGACATAGACAATGTTCATCACCATTAACCCACTGCTTCTTCCCTCTGCACCAAGATGTTTCCCTGGGTTGAAAGGTCTACCAGGGCAGAATTGCGTATAACACAAAATGTGGGCTTCACTTTTTTCTCCTTCTCTGTTGCTGTTGAAGAAAGACCATTTTTCATATTTCCATTTCTATTTCCTCTTTCATATTACAGAAGAAGCACAATCACCTCAAAAGCAACATTTTCAGCTCCTATAGTTAATAACAACACTTGCAAATTTATCAACTTTGGACATGATTCATCCAAAACTGAGACACATTGAAATTTCATGGGTTTTATTGAAAACTGTAAAGATGAATGATGCCAATGAAATAACACAATTTAGAACTGCTCTATTGTGTCCTAATTATTTTTTTAAAATAGTAGTAATCTGATGGTACGTATTTTGAAAAAAATATTTCTCTTCAGGCTCCTGGTGACAACACTTTGGATTTTTAATACATCTGAATGAAATGTTTTTTTTTTAGAGCACTTTTGGTAAAAATGACTCACTCTGTTCCAAACTTTCTTTCCAAATGATTGAGATTGCTATGGAAAGTCACACCAGTGGCATACCACACTTATTATACTTCACACTTTTCTTTCATAAAGCTGTCCATAAATTGAGGAAAGCCTAAAGAATGCACATGTATTGTCCTAGTGAGCTCAAGATTCCAGTTCTAGGAATGTAACTCTTAGCTACTTTTATTCTGAAGGAAGCAATGGATAATTTTAGCATTTTCTTCCTGCTGTGAGAACGGTTTTTCAGAACTTATTTTGTGCAAATTCACACACTTTTATTTTGAGCACAATTTTCTGCACAGAGACAAAGGTTGTTTTCTGTACAGAAAATGTTGTAGTTGGAGACTTATTCTGCACAAAATTTGCAATTTTTCCCCCTAGAAGATAACATTTTCCAGTGGATAAAATGCATACATAACTTAAATGTGCAATCTAAATCTCAAATTGTAAAGATTCTCATCTGTGCTGGATTATTCTTCTCTGGTCATTACATCACTCCAAAAAAAAAAAAAAAAACCACCCACATTTTTTAAAAATATTACCAATTATTATTTCCATACCTAGCAGCATAAGTGCAATCGGCAAGCTTTTTATCCCTTCATACTTTATGCCAGCTCTTGCCAGCTTTTGGAAAGTAGAGTAGATGAGAATTCCGTTTAAGGTTTCTTATTGCTATTGCTGTGCTGATAAGAATTTACCCAAATTCACAAATCTATTCATAATCACAATGGAAAGAAACAGATTTTTTTAAAAAGAAAAAAGAAAAAAATGGTTATCCATGCTAGAAGTTTTAACTGCTTAACTCTTAAAAGTCTCATTTTGAACCTTTATACTGTTAGTGATGAATTAGGTTTCCCACTTTTTTTCTACTAAGTTCCTCATTTTTAACACCTCTATGGCAAACATTTAAAAAATAATGGTAATTTCTGCGCGATGAATAGTGCATCTATTGAATCTGTGATGATGACATCTATGTGTGCATTTGAGTTTGTTTTAAAAGAATGCATAAAAATGTATACATATTTTGATGGGTAGAACCTGGTAATCTAAAATGCAAATAAGAAAAAAAATGAAAAACTCAAATGAGAAAGAAACTATCAGGTTCTCCACCCCTTTTGGAGAGGTGATAGTATGTTATAATGATGTGCCCAGTGCAAGAAAATGGACCCCCATGGGTATTGTCTCTGTATAGTCTTAATCACATGGAATATGATACCAGAAGAGTGCTCTCCTTCAGCTGCTGTGCAATATAAATACACTTAGGAATGAGCCCCATAGAACACAATGGGACTGTTAAGTAACTGTGCAAAGGATTTACCTGTTTGCTCTTGCCTGCCTTCTCAACACAAATATAGTTTTTGACTCTGAATTTCTCACCTCTTGCTGCTTCTGTCAACAACAATGAAACCATATGCCATTACTGTATTGTTTTATGCCTTAAAATACTCACATTTTGCTCTGAAGAAAAGGAAGAATGGAAAAGAAAAAATTGTCTGAGCTGTGGTAGTCTATGCGTATATTTGAAGACTGCTGTTTGGTAAAAGGAACAAGATTTACTTGAGATTTCCCAGTATTACCAGTGAATGTCACTTTTTCTCCATACAAGGCAGAATGAAAAACAAATAACACACAGAAAGATACATGGCAAACTGTATCTTTCTATACTGACAAACACTGGCTGAGAAATACTCTTCTTAAAGAAAACTATTATTGTGGTTGTGGTTGTAGATCTTAAGAGTGCTTGAAGAAAAAGCATGCTTTATTTTTAAGCAGAATTTAATTGGCACGCTTTCACAAAGTTGTTTCTACTATATCAATATAAAGCATCAAGTAACAACTACAAAAAATCAAAATTATCTTGAAAGATGACATAAAAGACATCAATTGGAGTCAATAATAAAACAGGATGGAAACACAAATATCAATAAAAGCAACATTCAATCAGCATAATGCTATTAAAACCATGAAATATCAAATCAACCAGCATGAACAGTTTTAAAGAAGATGTGACATCAAAATACATATTTAAGGCCTATTTGGAAGCTTTCAATTATGCAATGCAATGCAATGTAATGTAATGAGGATAGTTTCAATAAAGCTTTAAAAAATCACTACCAAATTTATTGTAGGCATTCCTTCATATAGCATGATTTCAAACTGTCTGGGGCTTTAAAGATGTCGTAGGCCATTTCTGCACTAGACTGTTATAGTGCTATTATCCCACTTCCAACATCCTATGGAATCCTGGGGTTTGCATTTTAGGGAGGGGCCTTTAGACTTCTCAGCCAGAGAGCTCTTTGGCCTCTGCAAACGACAAACCCCAGAATTCCACAAGATGTTGAAAGTGGAAAAATAGCACTGTAGTGCAGAAATGGTCTTTATCTCATTGCATTTGGATGTTGTCCCTCATTTCTGTGGTGTTTCTCAAACTTGTACCAGTTGCTGCAGCTGTTGATATTGTATTTTTGGCAAGTGGTAGAGCTGTTCAGTTGAGAACCACTGTGCTTGCTGGTAAGTACATTTGGATCCATTTGAAAGGCTTGAAAAGAGTTTCAAGGTCTTGTTTCTAGTTCATCCTGATTCTGCAGTCACCCTGGAATGGTATCCCAATGCATCAAGGAAAAAGAATGTGTTACATTCTTTGCTACTAGATAGATTTTGTGTTTGGAATCTAGTTAGGATGGTCATGTGTTCTACCATACCAGGGTTAGTCTTTTATCCTAAGAACAGTTTTCTATTGGAGTAAGTTCTCCATTTGAAGGGCTGTAAGAAGACAGTCCTTTGTCTTATACTTTATTTGAAAAGCTGTCTTGATCAATTTGAAGACAAAGAAAGGTAGGGGGGGCTGAAGTTTCCCATCAATAGTTTGTACCTGGATGGTAAACAAAGCAGGCAGCCAGTTCATGCATCCTACTATGGTTAGAGGTATTGCATTTCTATTCAATTTGCAGAAATGAACCACTTGCCCAAAATATTTATTTTTAACAAATATTTTTTGAACTGGCATCTCAAGCTATACATTTTCCACAATGTTGTGTCCTTTTTCTTCCTCCTCCCTCCCCCCCTTTTTTTTTGGTTGTATGTAAGTGGCCATTAGGAATGTAAATCTCCGCTATTCTAAATTTAGATGCCCGGGTGAATAATTATGATAGTTTCCTCCCCACTGCAGGAGAAAATGAATGTTTGGTCACATTATTCTCCTTGTTTTTAAACATCCTAAAATGTGGCAGCTAAAATATTCTGCAACAAAAAGCTCGATAGTTTTTTGCACCAAAATGTACAGAAAACAGATTTCTTGCACAGGAACAGTGTTTCTGTGCAGAAGACCCATCTGTGCAGAAAACTATTTCGGGGAGTGTTAGGGGAAAAAAGATATGTTTTTATCTACAATATAATGCTTCTGCAATGCATGCCAAGTACCAAGAGAAAATCACACAAAATTCTGCTGGTCTACTCTTCTTCAAATGGGGTTTCCCAACTGTCAGGACACTCATTATCTGACCTGGTAGCAAATGTATACAAATATTCTTTTCATCTCTTAGTAGTCACCCTAACCCCAGTCCTAGCACCAGCAATTCCTTCAGATCCTTGCTAGGGCAACTGACTGAGCTGTAGTTCATACTGGTAAATTTAAAATCTCATCCGTACAAGTAAATTTTAATTTTTTGAGGATGGTTGAGATCATCATAAGTGTGCTAACCCAAGAATATTAGGTAAGACATTGTCAGCAGGTATTTGTTCTAAACTGGGCTGCCCTTTGTTCGGATCTAGATGCCAGGTGTGCCAAACTGAGGAGGTCAATTCTAATCTGACAGCTATGGGGTGAAAGCATTCTGTTGTTCCAGACGAGCTGAGGCAGCTAATAGTTTCTTTTTTTATGGTGGCGATCCCTTGTTTGATGTGTTTGTATACCAGCTGTGAGGTTTGTTCTGCAGAATAATTTGCTGCTATTATCTCTTCTTTTGATATATCTTAAACTATTGATCATGACCCAGTACCATGACCCTCCATTCTCAGATGTGTCATTATGAGAAATTGGAAAAGCACAGAAACTCCATCAATGACACAGTGTATGGGATGTGCTGGTTATAAGAAAATTGGCATATTGCTTACTAGATAAATGTAGCAACTGTACTGCCACCTGGGTCCCTTCTTTTTCCTCCCCTTTCTCTCTTCTAAAGATCCACTCACCTTCCTGCTGCCACATCTGCAACAATCTTGATCTTTAGAAATACATTGGTTATGGAATATACTTTGCAAAAGAAAATGCAATGTGGCTGGATTGAATTACTATCAAAACTAAGCTTTCAGCTGCCTATACCTGTTGTTGGCTCAAAGGAGGGCTGACTCAGAGTTCCTCACTTTTCAAATCTTGTGGCAAAATTTAAAAGTTAAATGTTATATAAGAGACAAGCTGCTGTTATGAGTCCAAGTTTGCTTTGTTTTTCTCTCTCTCTTGTAGAGTCTAAAACAAACAGTGTACAATATGGCATTATCACCATCAGTCTGTGCACCTGTGTGCTCTGTTTTGCTGCCAGCCACTATGTGGCAAGACATGAGCCAGGGCAGTGGTCACATTTCTTTGAACATCATAGAATAATAGAATCTTAAAGATGGAAGGGACCACTAGAGCCATCTAGTCCAACCCCCTACCATGCAGCAACACACAACCACAACACTTTAGAAAGATGCCCATCCAAGCTCTATTTAAAAACCCCCAAAGAAGGACAGTCCATACCCTCTGAGGGAGCCTATTCTACTATTGAATGCTGTAAAAGAAGTTCTTCCTAATCTTTAGGTCTTTTCTTACAATTTGAATCCTTTGGTTCATGTTCTAGTCTCTGGAACAGTAGAAAATAAGTTTGCTCCATTTTCTACATGACATCCTTTCAGATATTTCAAGATATCTATCATGTTGCCTCTCAGATAGCTATCATGTCCTCTTCACCTTTTCCAAGTTAAACATATCCAGTTCCCTCAGTTGTTCAAAGATTTCAGACCTTTATCATCCTGGTCGCCCTTCTCTGTACATGTTCCAATTGCAAATATCCTTCTTGAATTGTGGTGCCCAGAGCTGGACAGAGTATTCCAGGTAAGTTCTGACCAAACAAGAATAAAGTAACACTACTACTTCTCTCAGTTTGTACACTATATTTCTGCTAATTATGTCAAATCCTACTGTAGTTATCCCACAAAATGTGATTCAGGATTATTTTTTAAAAAAATCATCAGACCACAATTAACCTCCCCATTCTTCAGCTACTGAAAAGCCATGAGAGAAGGAATTTCAAACAAACATGATTATTTGTTCCTTGCTTGTTGGCATGAGACCATAATGCTATAAACAAAGGATGAGCTTATGCCTTGATTGATATAAGAGAACATCCAGGGAAGTGGCAAATGTGTTAATTGTAAGAAATTCATATTAAATGAACCAACAAAAGAGAAATAAAAATAAAAGTGTAGAAAAGTCACACCAGAGAATAATATCCACAAGTTAAATATATACTATTTTTGATCTGATAATATATCAGTTATGACAAATGGCAGGGAAAATTCGTACTTTTGTATACCTCTGTATGCTTTTTTCACAGCTCTTTCTTGTGGACAGTTCTTTGTGTACAACTTGGCATTCATGCCAATGTGATGGGTTTTACAGGAGGTAAGTGTCATCTATTAGATACCTTGAGAACTGCCTCTTATACTGAAAAGGGATAGTTTCAACTGAAAGAGAACTCCATGCTTGGTCCCACTAAGTAACTTTACAGGAATATTCAAATATCCATTCTGAACCAGTAGAAATTCCAGCAGAAAACAACCAGAAGTTCCAAACATCTCTTTGTAGCTATACCCTACCTGAAAAGACTAGTTGATCTCCCCTAGCGAATCTACATTGATGTTTAAATGCATATAAGCACACACACAAATGACCACAGGGTTGGAAAAATAGACTCCCAGAACCATCTTCTGAAACCAAAATCTACGACAAACTAAAAGCATAGTAAAATATTATTCTGAGACCAATCAAATCTAAAGGAAGAGCTAAAATTAAAACTGACTACATATTAAAATATGGATAGATTGTCTAGTGGGTATGATTATTAATTGTATTAAAATCTGCCATGTGGTCCAGGAGTATCTACAGAATTATCTTTACTTCAGCATGTATTGTACAGTACCTCCAGGACAAGCAAGGTCATTTCCATCAGAAGACTATGTGTAGAACAATTAATTTTTAGTAGAAATGAGTGAACATTTTTGTGACATTTATTGCTTTTTAATAGTACAGCAAAATTCACAAATCTTCACATTGGAATTTGAGAAATTTAAAAAAAATGGGAGAAACCAAATCAAAAAGAACTGTTTATTCAGGCACAGGACTTGGTGTGCTTACAAGAATGGATTATAAATGTGTCTGCTTGCCAGTAGCTGAATGATAACGCCATGGGTTTGTCAAGAACAAATCTGTCAAATTAACCTTATATCTTCTTTAGCCTGGGTTACTAGTTTAGTTTAGTTTAGTTTAGTTTAGTTTAGTTTAGTTGGGAATGGTCTAGATGTCATTTATTTGGATTTCAGCAAAGCAGTTGATAAATCCCTTTCCCAATATTTTGATTAGCAAACTGATTACATGTGGAATAGATATGAAAGACATCAGATGGATCTATGATTGGTTGGGAAAAAGAGTGAAGTCTTCAGAAGAATGTAACAGGATTCTGTCCTCTAGTCATGACTCTTCAACATTTTTTCATCAATGCCTTATAATGATGATGGTGTAGAAGGAACCCTTATCAAGTTTTCAGATGGTACAAAAATGGGAGGGATAGCTAACACATTGAAAGATAGAAAAAGAATATGAAAGAACCTTGACAAAGTAGAAAATTGGGCTGAAAATAATAGAATTAAATTTGACAGAGACAAATGAAAAAATTTATATTTAAACCACAAAAACCAAACACCCAGGTAGAGGGTATGGGATATTTGGCTTAGAAGTAGTACATGTGAAAAGGGTCCTGGGATTATTGTTGATCATAAGCTGAACATTACCCAGCAGTGTGATGCTATAGCAAAGAAGGCAAATGATATTTTAGCCTGCATTAATAAAACTACAGTTCCAAAATCAAAGAAAGTAATAGTTACACTCTGTTCTGTGCTACTCAGACCTAATCTGGGTACTATATTTAGTTCTGGGGGCTTCATTTTTAAAAAAAGATAATATACAAGTTGGATAGGGTTCAAAGAAGGGCAACAAGGATGATAAGTAGTATGGATAACAAACAGTTGAGGAACAGTTGAGGGAATTGGTTATATTCAGTTTGGTGAAGAGAAAACTGAGGGAAGATGTGATTACTCACAAGGAGGAGGAACTAGGTTTGTGCTGTGCTGCCCGTGAGGTTACGAGCAGGTCTAATGGTTTTAAGTTACAGGAGGGTAGGTTTCAACTGAATATTGGAAGGAACTTCTTGATTATGAAAGTGATTTGGCAATGGAACCAATTTCTTAGAGAGATGGCAAGGTCTCTCTTCCTGAACATGTTCAAACAGAGGCTGGACAGTTACACTGTTCTTGTGTGATTTCCTGTACTGAGCAGGGAGCTGGACTTGATGGCTCTGGGAACCTTTCCATGATCTATGATCCTATAATTCCCATGAATCTTTGTGTGCCCATCCATGTTGTTGTTGTTGATAATTAGGCTTGCCACCTCTCTCTATCTCTACCATTCTTTCTCCCTCTTTCCCTAAGGCTCATCACTTTAAGAACTACATCTGCTCTTTGCTACCCCAGAAACAGTTTATTCCCTCATCCCCTACCACAAGGGGTAAAGCAAAGATTTTCAAGAAAGATTGATGTGTCTTGGGAAGAGTAAACTAAATGCAAAATGTAAAGCTGTTCTATGCTATACAGTTAGCTTCCTGGACTTTTCATCATACTCCTCCATTCCTTAAAACTATATGGGATCATCCACTGCATTTTACGTAGGAATTTTTTGAAGGATCTTAGACTAGCTATTGGGTCCTCTTTTTCACCCTCTTTGTGCAGTTTGAGAGGAGAAAGCATTTTGAACTTAGTTTGATTGACCTTTCTTCTTTCCTTGTCAAATGTGACAGGGACTGTGCCCTGAATACAATGACTCAGGTTAACACACCCTGGTGAGCACCATGAAACACTTTTTGGTGTGGGATGGATGTCCTAGAAACTTCCTTAGAGATGAACGGCTTGGGGCTTGGGGTGGGTGAGATGTCTTCATTCCTAAGCTACTGCTTTCAACCAGTCATAGTGTCACCTCTTTTGCTTTAGAGACCATGGTCTCTGATCTCTAATTTCTTAGTGGGCCACACTTTATTCAAGTTTAAAATGCTCATTTGAAGTAGAAGCTATAGCAACATAAATTTGGTCTTATTTAATTCGATATTGCTGTCTTGAGTCTTCAATCTGGAATGTTAGAGCAAATTGTGGGCACATAAAATACGGCATTTGAGGTGCTGGGAATAACTGTACCCATTGAATGGTGGAAATAGGCGATCTACCAGTTCATTTCTGAAAAATTCAGAATTCATAAGTTGTGTATACAACATGGAAATAAACTGAAGTTTTAAAAAATTCAGGCGTGGGAGAAAATGAAATTGACAGATTTTGCTATCCCTTTTCATATTTTTTTCCAAAGTATAACATCTATGGCCTTTTCCCTTGATATTGTACTGCCACAGCTAGAAAAATATAGTATGAAAACCCATGCCCCAATCTTGCTAGCAAGTGGAATGCTACAACTGTGTTAGCAGCTCTTTATATCATTCAGCTATAAACTCTTCATTGGTTAAGTCGGGGCATTCAAATTAAGAGCTAAGACAGTCAAGTACCTGCACTTGCTCCTGTAACAAACAGCATTCAATTACTGTTGCTGGTTAGCAATTGACAGCTTGTGTATTTCACCTTCTTTTAAATCCTGGACTTGGTTTACAGCTGGCATATAATCACCATGAATAGTCACCACTTGCTATTCTCTACAACTTGAAAGAATTACGCTTAAGCACAGGCTTCAAATAAGCTGCATTGTCAATGAAGAAAAAAAAAGATTTATTATATCTAAACTATACATTCCTCAACAGGGGAAGCCTCATTTATGTTCACAAGTGCTGCTAGCAATGAACAACTTTTCTGTGAAGCCAACAGGGATGTGGAGAAGGACAGCAGGAAGTCCAATAATGGCAGAAATCCACATTGTCTTCCATGCTTGTATTATTAAATCTGGCAGCAGCATATACACTATTACCTCACAACTCTACTGTATTATCCACCTCTGAATATACCTATTTTGTGAATCATTTCCCACATCTAGCTACTCCCCTAACAAAGGTATAGCTAATAGCTTCCAGAACACCTATGTCATAAGTAAATCAACAGGCAAATCTCACCCTCCACTTATCAAAATGCCAAGAAAGATACATCTGTAGGATTTCTGCATACATTAAAAATATATGAATCCTTGCACTTGCTACTGTTTAGAAACAGTAGGAATCCTAGGGCCCTTTCACACTCCACAATTATCACACTATGGCCATTTCCTCATGAGGCAAGGGAATCACCCCATGATGCTACTCACTGGACTTTTGGGCTCCCCAGTTCGGACCACGCTTCTCCGGAGCAGTGCATGGCAGCCGCTCCGCACTGCTCCGGGGATGAAAATGGCAGTTTCTGGTTGGTCGAGGGTCTTGACCAACCACTGAAGCTCGCCAGCCTAAAGCCCACCCCCAGCAGATTGCAGGCTCACACCAATGCGAGCCTGTGAATCTGCATAAGGGAGCAGGCTCACAGTGGTACGCTCCATGCTTTTGAAAGACCTGTTTTTAGCGGTCTTTCAAAAGCACACTGGACAACCACTTGGGGTCATTCCGTAGCAGGATGGGGTGCAGATCTACGTTAAGTAGGTCCAACCCAGTCTGCTCCCAGATACAGACATCTTTCCTGGAGGACGCTCTGCCCTGTGTTAAAAACCCAATGTGGAAATGGCCTATGATTACACTTTAAAAGCCATGAAAGTATCTGATGGAATCCTGGGGTTTGTAGTTCGATGAGGCACTAGAGGAGTTCTCTGGCTGAGAATTTTGAATCTCCCCTCCTAAGCTGCAGATTCCAGAATTCTGAAGGATGTTGTCATGACAGTTAAAGTGGAGCCATAGGCCATTTCCACACTACATTTTTATAGTGCTATTATTCCACTTTCAAAGTCCTATGGAATCCTATGGTTTGCAGTTCAAGGAGGAACATTTGGAATATTCAGTCAGAATGCTCTTTGGCCTCAATAAACTACAAACTCCAGAATTCCAAAGGATGTTGAAAGTGAAATAATAGCACTATAACAGTGTAGTGTGGAAATGGCCACAGTGCCATAATTGTGGGCTTTGAAAGGCCCCTGGTCTTTGAGGAACTTGGCGTCCATGAAAAACCATCCTTTCCCAACGGACTAGGATATAGTTTTGTTTTTCAAGATTCTCAAAAAGTGGCAGTCCCACTTTCCTTATTCCTGAAAAGCACAGTGAAGTCTTCAAGCACTTCTTTCTTCCACTGAGGCTGCAAATGTATTATAAGAAGATGAGTTGTTGTGAACCAATGTGTGAGAATCATGTCTTGGCCGTAAGTTGAACAGGTATCATTTGACAAGCTCCTGTTCTCTTGGTCTCAGATCATCATTCAAAATATCAGTAAAAAATACAAGTTTAGAATTACGATTAGAGAGAGAAGGAACACACTGAACACTCTAAATTCCCAATATATAAAGGCTAAATGTTATTAGCATTACATTGAATGTTTTCTCATTCCAAAAAAAGTTGTAAGGTTTTATCCTTCCCACTAGAGATGTTAAAATCTCTCAGTCTCTTTTTACATTGAGTTTCTCTAAATCATACCTGCATTTTCATCTTGTCCTGATTTTGCACCAGGTTGTAAGACTTCTTGGGTTTTTTGCCCCTGGAACATGTATACTAAAATTCTCAATTTATTTGTGCAGTCCACTTGTTTTTCTGACTTGTTCCCATTAACTAAAGTGTGTTTCTGTTGACTTCCCCAAAACTGTTATGCCCGTTGTTTTGTGGGCACTTTATTTCTCAAAACAGCATGAATTCGTCACAAATGTCTGAATATTTGATATGAGATGCATGTTTTCTCACAAAAGGTCTTGGGAGATGTGAAAATGATACTTTCATTGAGACTGTTCAGTCCACTGAAACTTCTTCCCTTTACAAAGGCGTACATCAGCCATAGATGAAGTCTGGTTTTGAGGTACAGAAGAGGCGAAGAGGAGTGATGCAGTCAAGGACAGGCAGGTGGGATGAGGACTGGGTTTTATGTGAACTTCATCACAACATTTCAAAGCAACACCACTTATGTTTTTCCTTCACCATTCTCTAACAGGGTGGTATGTAATGGTCTTCTCTAGCTTTTTAGATCAAGCTGATTAGAAAATACTGACTGTTGGAGGGCAAAACTACTACAGATGAAATAGGAGATTATTATTAGGATCTTTCATGGTCTTAGTATAGTTGTTGTTGTGCATCTTCAAGTCATTTTCTCTTTAGGCTACCCTAAGGTTACAAAGAGAAAAGGTCTATCATAGGAGCAGTCTATCATGGAATTTTGTCAGCAGATCTTTTTATTAAACAAATAATTATTACCATGGGATAAATTTGATTAGTCCTGTGACCCCGAGGGACTGGGTTTACCATATCTTTCCTTGTGTCCTCCAGTTATAATTGTGCATCCTCATGAGGGAGATGCTTGCCTGATACCTGTGATATAACTAAAACGTGCTTGCAAATATCCTTCTTTCAAAGCACCCACTATTATTTACTGATATATTCTTGGAGCTACCTGCAATAATAGTGTGCCAAGATACTGGAGATAAAATCTCTCCCCTCTTTGTGGAACACTGTTTAAGGTAATTCCTCCTGTGGTCCTTTCACGCTACCCAATTAAAGTGCTATGTTTCTGCTTTAGCCGCCATGTCAATATCCTATAGAATTCTGGGCTTTGTAGTTTGGTGAGGGACTAGAATTCTCTAGGTAAATATCACTTCCTAAAATGCAAACTCAGGGTTCTGTCGAGTAAAGCCATGACAGTTAAAGTGGAATAATAATTGTGGGCTGTAAATATGTAGTGTGAAAGGGACCAAAATGTTCTTCATGATAACATTTAGATATTAGATGACCTTGGGGGAGTCATGTTCTCTCAGCCTCAGAGACTGGCAAAGGCAAACCACCTCTGAATTATTTTGTCAAGGAAAACCAATGATTTTGCCTTAAGGTTGCCATAAATGGGTGATGACTTGAAGGCACACAACAACAATTTAAGTTTTATTGCTGGCTTTTAATATTCTACTACTTTAACATTTTTGATAAGATTCCAACTGATTTATATGTTTTGGTTGTAAGGCCTGTATGTTTACTGCTTATTTGTTTGTTTTTAATACTGTAAACTCCCAGAGTTTTACACTATCATCTTCCTAAACCACCATTTACATGGTCTGTGAAACCTTAGATATACAAATAACTCATATACACAAGTGAATTCCACACACATATCCATACACCTCATTCATGGACTTCCTGGGTTATACCTTGTTTGGATAGTGAAAAAAATGTACATATTGATAATACAAATAACCTGAGTGCAGAGATGCAAAGACTAGTCACAAATTTTCTTGTCTTTGAAGAGAAGGAGGGAGGTCTTGACAGATTCTGCCAAGAAAATAGTCAACTGCTATATAGTTTTGGGGTTTTCATGTCTCCTCCTCCTCCTCCTCCTCCTCCTCCTCCCTTCTCCCTCCTCCATTTGGAAACTTCCTCATTAAAAATTCATTTGCACCAATACACACGTGTGTGTGAATGTGCACACACACACACGCACGTGTGCACACAGGCACACAGACAAAGAGGCTATCTTGTAATATCTTTCCCTCTCTTTATGCAAAACCCTGAGACTTTCTATGAAAAACATAAGTTGAGGACAAAAATGTAGGAATTTCACAAATGATTTTTTCCAAAAAAAAAAAAAAAAAAAAAGTGCTCCTGGTGTGAAGAATCAGGGAAAATATAGAAAAACTCTCACAATCTTACCCAGGGGGGAGAAAACTTTCGAAATTACTCCTTATTGCCTGGGAGAATGAAATCAGTGAAGATTTACATCTCTGGTGCAGGTAATAAAAAACCGAACATCAGCCGCTTTCAGAGTACACACTAATAAAAGAGAGCACTTGTATTCTTCTAGATAATAGCCAGGAGAAGAAGTGGCCTTAAACCGTTTGCCCTACTGAGAGGATAGCCCAATTAAGATAATAGCCAAGGTGCCCTTGCTCTGTGCTATTTTCAATTATACATGAATAAAAAATGTTAAATCAATATGCCAATCTGCTCTTCCAGTACCCTCTAATAATAAAAAAGGCTCTCAAGGAGCCCCAAAATGTCAGTGATGCAAGAGCTGCACAGAGCGCATTAGGGCACAATCTTGCACCATCAGAGAGTGATGGTTGAGTCTCTTCACGGCCCTGGGATCATTTACAATGTTATTAAGACCTGTAGGGTCAATTCTGAGGGCCTTAGGAATAAGACTGCTAATATATCTAGATGATATCTTAATAGCAGCTCCATCAGAGGAAGCTCCATTAGTTCACATAAAGGCCACAATTCATTTATTAAAAGCCTTGGGCTTTGTAATAAAGGAGTGGAAAAATCAATCTTTTCACTTCAAAAATCAATAGCCTACTCACGTTTTTTTTGGGAGGAGTGAACACTCGAACCATGACAATAATGATACCTTGGGAAAAGAAAAGAGTTAATATAAAGATTGGGGGAAGGGAAAGAGAAGTATCTGAAAAGGTAAAAGACTTTCAGATGTATTATGCAGTTAGACATAGTCATACATCCTTTCAACTGTTTCTCAGTGGTACAGAGAGCATGTGTCTGATTATCTAGCCATCAAACCCCAGGCATATGTGTTAGGAATGATGGGGTACTTGCAAAAGGTGAGGCTGACTTTACTCCAGTCTGAAATGTACCATGCTTAGAAATGTTGCTTTTGTAGTACAAGGCCCAGAATCCACAGACAGAGTGGCACACAGCTTTAAAATAACATGGAGATAATGAAGTGAACGAGCTACTAGAAGGTGTTGGTACCTTAAAGATTTACAATGAAGAAACTGGGAAGGGAGATTAAACATCACAGTTGTCTCCAAAACTGTATAATTGAATCTGATTTCACCAGATGTGGAAACAAAGCAGAGCACCACTTAAACAGTCCACCAAGTTATTAATTCCTGTTTCTTATTGCCATTTTTTTCTAAGAGATACTAACTTGTAGTGTGTTTCCTTACTGTGGTGGTTGCTACTGAGATCTGTCATTATTCATAGTTTTGTCAAACACTTCAACCAGGTGTGAACAACTGCTGTTGAGCTTTTCTGATTGACCAAATGGTCAAGGCTGAACTTGGTTTTGTTTTTCAATCTATGTTTGAAGTTAAAATACATTCAAATTTCCTACATGTAGTTAAAACAGATTAAAGGTTTGCAGAAATTCATTAAAAAGTACTGAGCATTAAAAGTCTCCTTCTTATTAACAAATAAAAGCATACTTGATTGATTGCTTTTAATTTAAATATATATATAAATTTGAAAGGTGCTTAAATAGACATTAATCAAAATGATGTTGACCGTGTTATTGAACTACTGAATTTAATAAATTGTCTGTTACTGTCTATGGGCTTTTCCGCACTTTGTTTTTAAAATGGGGCGGTGTGTCCTCCCATGAGGACGTTTGCATTTGGGGGCAAACTGAGTTTGGACTACTTACCGTATGTCCGGACTTCAGCCCGCTCCGGAATGCCCATAACTGGTCGTTCACTGTGCTATTGAAAGTACGATTGAAACAGGACTTTCAATAGCCCGGTGCACCCCAGTTCATCGCTCTGTAAAGTATAGATCTACAGGCTCGCACCAGAGTGAGTCTGCAGATCTTCTGAGGGTGGGCTTCCGGCTGGCGAGCTTCTCCAGTTGGTGGAGAGCCTCCACCAACCGGAAGCCTCCATTTTCACCCTCGGAGAGTGCGTAGCGCAGGCATACGCTGCTCCGGATCGGCGTGGGTCGTCGGGGGAGCGGGCCAGTCTGGTGAGTAATGGACTGCCCCGTTCCCCCCCCCCCCAAAGTGCGGAAAAGCCCTATGTTACTGACTGTCCCTTTTAAAGAAAAGTGATATATAAATCAGATCAATAAATAAAATGCATTTCCCCTTGGCTTTAGTATATTCAACAGTTTCATGCTGAGTTTTGAGAGCAAACACATTTCTTGGCTTGGCTGATGGAGGTACAGTTTATATCTTATGGTAGGAAGCATGGAGCAAAACTGGTATAAACTGGTGACATGACTTGTCCAACTGTAAGCTAGTGACATGACTTGGCTTATGCTGGCCATTGGTTGGCTTTGCCAACTAATTTTCAGAGTAGTCAGGTCTAGAGAGAAGGGTTCCTGAGGCACATCCTTTCTGGTCCACCTGGAAAACCAAAAGCATTTCCAGCCATGCCAGAACTTCATTATGTATGGAATTGTGTATCATCAGATTTATATGGTCCTTTGTTCTTATTTCATCACAGCTTTATTGCATCTAAATTTTTGTCACAACCTTACTGATGGCATTGAGCTGAGTTCAGCTTTCCAAGCAAGTGAAGGTTATTCCCTTCCATTTGATGAATCCCCTTGAAGAATATTGAGTAAAGGCTTTCTATTACATGCTCAATTTGGAAGCTGTAGAGTTGATTTTACTTCTAGGTTATAAGGCAACCTTCCAGTTACATGTGTCCATCTGGCTTCTTCTGTCATTCTCCCATCAGCAAGGGTGTTGTGGGTACTGGTCAGCTGGTAGGTTGGCTGATGTTTCATTCTGTCATTATACCATGCCAATGCATTTCAGTTGTAACCAAAAAAACCTATGGCCATTTTCATTCCAAAGAGGTGTTGAATGCCGCCTTGCTTGCTCACTTTATGCCCCTTTAAGCACTAGGGTTGCAAACTACAAAATCAAATATTTCTGGGGGAAAGGGAAAAAAAAAAGGATTAGGACTGCATGTGACCTGTGAGCCACACTTTGCACATACTAAATTAAAGAGTTATCTGGCTCTGCTTTTGCTTTTCTGCTGCTAAGGAGCACTGTGATACATGCTTTCTTCAGACTTCTCCAAAAAGCGACTTGGGGAAAAGCTGCTTCTGGAGGAGACTTTTTTTGGTGTAATCTCCATGTCTCACTTATAGAAGTTTACTGGTGAATGTCTTGACATTGTTCTTTTGTTTCCCCACTGCTTCCTCCATATTTTTTTCTGACCACAAAAACATCCTTAAAGGAGGGGAAAATGCAATAGCTACACACTTCTTTTGACAGCTAGGATTAATGTTCCATCTCAAAGAATCTTCAAATTTTCTATTAGTGAAAATGGTTGCCAAGTGTCATGTCTTAAAATGCTTCTAGTTAACAGCTTTTCACTAAAATGTTTCACATGCAATCTTGTGAACTTAGAAAATTACCACTGGGATTAATCCTCCATGATACTATTTGGACAATATGTTTTCAATCCTCTTCTTTCAGCTTAGCACCTCTCATTTTTGTTTGTACACGTCTCTGGGCCAAACTGCATGCAATATTAAATGCATTTACATTTAATATGCATTGTTTATTGGGGTAGGCAGGTAATTTCAGCTGGGAGAGCAGATTATTATTGCAATTGCAGCAAGGAAAGAATTTCCTCCAGGCTACAGTAGACAAAGAAAGGACTAAATATGCCCTTCACACTTACTGTGACTTCAGTAATTATCAGCTTTTCCAGCTTTATTAAGAGAACTTTCACATAAACCATGATTTTTTTAAAAGAAAAAAAAATTATCCCAATGCTAGTGAGTTAAATCATACAAACATATTCCCTTCCCCCCACCACACAAAAGCAGTTTTCTGTTATCTATATGACTCATGTCTCAAATTATCATTGGACAGTTGCAATACATTTCAGGAAAGCATGGATCTTTGTCTGGATATTGTGCAGCTAGTTTTCTCACCAACAAAAAGCAAAGGGTACGGTTTTAATGTTACTGTAGTTCACTGCCCTCTACCATTCCTTTACGGGACACATCCTTATCTTGACAGGGACACCAAAGTAGTCAAATGGCAGAAAATCAATAGATGTGTTGGACATTTCTTGCCCCAGATGCTGCTGTTGTTGTTGTCATCACTGGGGACAGGAAAACTTTATAAAGCAAAGCAGAATAGATACATTCTAGGTCTCATTCTCTAAGGATTCTGCACTAAGTATAATTAAAATGTCCCATTGTAACTCAAGAATGTTATAAACCTATTTTTTGTGATATCTGTGCATGTAACAGATATCACAGTATTAATGACAGTATTTTTCGGAGGGTGGGAAGCTAGGAATTTGAGTGTTTCATGGAGTTAGCATTTAATGCCGATTGGATATATTCTGCACTGGTGTTCTTTATTGGTAAGACAGATTTTCAGACACATGCTCTTTTGTATTTAATTCTCTGACCATTTTTTTTGCCAGTTCAAAGAACCAACATTAAAATTATTCATACATACTTCATGATATAGTATTTAGTGTATATCATTACTATAATTATTAAAACTAATCCTGAACATGATTAGTTAGAATAAGGTTCTTCCAGTTCAGTGGGGACTTACTCTCAAATATGCTCAAGGCTTCACCTCCCAGCAAAAATTAAATGTTTTCTAACAGAGCTGGATCTCTTCTGAACAACTGCAAAGGAACAGGATGTAAGAGAATTTTGTAGCAGAGAAATAACAGGTGGAAAGTGGGGCTTAACCCTGATACCTTCTCCCTCCATCTGTTTTTCAGCCATAACAGGTGTAAGCACCTCTGTGGAACATGGTTTTGAAAGGCTTTGCAGAGAGAAAAGGCCTTAGAATCATAGAATCATAGAAATGTAGAGTTGGAAGAGACCACACGGGCCATCCAGTCCAACTCCCTGTCATGCAGGAACACCCTCAAAGCACTCCCGACAGATGGCCATCAAGCCTCTGCTTAAAAACCTCCAAGGTAGGAGACTCCACTACTCTCCGAGGCAGCAGATTCCACTGCCGGACAGCCCTGACTGTCAGGAAGTTCTTCCTGAGGTTCAGGTGGAATCTCCTTTCCTGCAGCTTGAATCCATTGCTCCTTGTCCTGGTTTCTGGAGCAGCAGAAAACAAGCCCCCTCCTTCCTCTACGTGGCATCCCTTCAAATATTTAAACATGGCTATCATGTCCCCTCTTAACCTCCTTTTCTGCAGACTAAACATACCCAGCTCTCTCAGTCTATCCTCATAGGGCATGTTTTCCAGGCCTCTCACCATTTTGGTCACCCTCCTCTGGACTTGCTCCAGCTTGTCAATATCCTTCTTGAATTGGGGTGCCCAGAACTGGACACAGTATTCAAGATGGGGTCTAACCAAAGCAGAGTAGAGTGGTACCAGTACCTCCCTCGATCTAGACACCATACTCCTGTTGATGCAGCCGAGAATTGCATTGGCTTTCTTGGCTGCTGCATCACACTGCTGACTCATGTTCAGCTTGTGGTCTATGAAGACTCCTAGATCCCTTTCACACGTACTGCTATCCAGCCACGTGTCCCCCATCCTATATTTCTGTATTCCATTATTTCTGCCTAAGTGTAGGACCTTACATTTCTCTCTGTTGAATTTCATTTTGTTCGCCCTGGCCCAGCTCTCCAATCTATCCAGGTCATTTTGAATTTTGATCCTGTCCTCTGGCATATTAGCAACCCCTCCCAATTTGGTGTCATCTGCAAATTTGATGAGCATGCCCTCTATTCCTTCATCTAAGTCATTGATAAAAATATTGAACAGCACTGGGCCCAGGACAGAACCTTGTGGCACCCCACTAGTCACTTCTCTCCAGGATGAAAAGCAGCCATCCGTGATCACCCGTTGGGTTCGGTCGGTCAACCAATTACATATCCAATTAACAGTAGCCCTGTCTAGCCCACATTTTACTAGCTTCGATGCAAGAATGTCATGGGGAACTTTGTCAAAGGCCTTACTGAAATCGAGATATGCTACATCCACAGCATTCCCTTCATCTATCAAGCTAGTAACTCTATCATAAAAAGAGATCAGATTAGTCTGGCATGACTTATTTTTGAGAAATCCATGTTGACTTCTCGTGATTATTGCGTTGTTTTCTAAATGATTAGAAACTGAACGCTTAATGATCTGCTCCAGGATCTTTCCGGGTACCGATGTCAGGCTGACTGGGCGATAATTATTTGGGTCCTCTTTTTTCCCTTCTTGAAGATGGGGATAACATTTGCTCTCTTCCAATCTGCTGGAACTTCTCCTGTCCTCCAAGATTTCTCAAAAATTATAGCAAGCGGTTCCGAAATGACCTCTGCCAGCTCTTTTAATATCCTAGGATGCAATTCATCTGGCCCTGGAGACTTGAAGTCATCCAATGCGGCCAGGTATTCCTGTACCACCTCTCTACTTATTAAGTGCCTCATTTCCTCTGCTTCCTCCCCTGCTCCCCTACCGCCAGGTTGAGTGCTTGTATCCTTCTGGGAAAATACGGAGGCAAAGAAGGTGTTAAGTAGCTCTGCCTTTCTCTCCCCCCTGTGAGTAATTCGCCATCTTCTCTGCGTAGCGACCCTACTGTCTCCTTCTTTTTCCTTTTGCTGCGGACATATTTAAAAAAACCCTTTTTATTGTTTTTAATGTCTCTGGCCAGCCTAAGTTCGTTCTGTGCTTTAGCCTTTCTGACCTCCTCCCTACATCTCCTGGCTACTTGCTTAAATTCTTCTTTGGTGGTTTCCCCCTTCTTCCATTTCTCTTTCTCTTGCTGCCATTGTTTTGTTGCTGAAAATTGCTTTTACTGTATTATAATTGCTTTCATTTTAATTTTTTCTACTCCTCAGTAACTGGAAATGTAGATATTCTATAGCTCTATAACCATAGGAAGGCATTATAGAGATTTCATATAAAGTAAATTGTTCCTCCAGTACAGAGTCTATATCCTGAATTTTCAAGTACAAAATTCCAGTAATTTCCATTTTGGAGTATTATTCATTTGAAATCCATGACCTTTGGGGAAACAATTCATTTGGTAAGGAGGTTTAACTTATATCGATGTATGTTGGAGCATTCCATACTGTCAAGATTCTTGTTGCTGGTGGTTATGAGATAAAAACACAGGAGTAGGCACTGGAAACCATTTCTGGTTGTACTAATCCATTTTGCAAATTGGAAGGCCAACATTTTACTTTTGACAGAGTGACACAGGCCAAGCGTGTCTTCTGTTTGCTTTTCATTTCTTCTCATTTAAAACATTAACATTCCTATATATATTATATAATAGAAAGGCATTGTGGGGGAGTAAACCATTGCTTGCTCAATGGAAACTGCCTCAGTCATTAAACCAGGTTTGAATGGTAAACAGTATATTGTTATATAAAATGTAAACACAGCAAGAGGTTTTCTTATAATTCAAGCTAAGTGTGTTTCAGTAAATGTGTCAGAGTGGATCATTTGCTGCTATTCATGTCAAACATCAGAAAGTGACATTACATGAACTTGGCTACAGAATGAGCAGAAAATGATTTGTCCTCTTCGTTGAGTTTTAATAAAATGCACAGCACTTTTGTTCGGAATGCCAAAGCTATTACACAGATTGCAAAATATAACATATCCTCATTGAAAAAGGTCATTCATATTTGCTTCAGGACTAGGAACAGCCAGTGAAAGATATGTATTTGTCAAGCCTGAGTTCCAGAAACATTTAGCAGAGGATGTCTTAAATAGCTATTCAGCAATTCCTAATTTCTCAATGGAGGATATTTTGGCAATGACAGCTGAAAACATGCAACCTATTAGTAGAATTCTACTGGCAGTAATGACACATTTATTTCTACAAATGTGACCTGTGTGATGCTTAATATTAGGATGCTAACAGCTGAAGTTGAAGCAGGACAATAAACAATGGCCATGGTAATACCACACATGACTGTCAAAAAAGATAAGCCTAAGCAGGGCATGCAGAACTAGTTAGGGTTCATGATGGACAAAAAGAAGTGTTCATAGACATTTTATATGTCATTTCTAAGGGAATTTAGGAGTGAAAGTGTTTTTTTTTGTTTTAAGTACAACTTACTATCACTTTGCATTTCCCAAACAGGCAAGAATAAAATTCCCATAATCAGTGGCAGTATATTGCATAGACTTTAATTTTGATCACCTGATCATGGACAGACATCAGCCAACAGCTTTTACTCTCTCGTGCTGGTATTTAGTTCTCTCTTTGTTATGGGAAGCTAAATGAAATATTCTGGCAGAGATGTTTTCTGCACTCACACAACTTCTATTTAGGGGCATGTAGTCAATGAATGAGAGGAGAACATATTTTATCAGTGCAAGGGGAACACCTAGGGGACTAACTCAAGGTGCAACCACATTACTCTTAAGGGGAGAAAAAAAGGAGACCATAAGTTGTAGATCTTGCTTGAGGACAATTGTACAAAGTTACTTCCCTCTATTTTCCAGGTCTTGTGAGATTTTCTGAAACTGAACAGAAGCAGTGTTAAGATCATAAGAAGTTATCTTCTGAACAGGGAGTTTCTGGCTTTTCTTTAGAACAGAAAAAAGGCACACATTATGCAATTAAACTAGGACTTCTTCTTTTTTTTAAGAAATTTTGGGATTTTTTCTCCCCTGTGTGACAATAATTACTAGTCCTACAGTTTCTTTTGCATAGACAGGAGGAATGATAGGTGAAAGGAAAGATAAATCACTGAAATAATCATAGCTCCAAAGGAGAACAGGATCCAGTGTTACCCTGTTTTCTGAAAACTCCACCAATTTGTTTGTGATACAAGGGCTTCCTCTGAAAAGGATTCCCCAAAAGCTGTCAAAATTGTCTCTTGTGGGGAAAAATTAGCTCTGCACTGCTTTAGACCTGCAAAGAGGTCAGGGCAATTACTCAAAGATGGGGAAATTAACTTTAGCACTCTCTTAAGCTAGCAAGAGGCAGGGTAACTTAGCAAGGATCTTCCAACCCAATGTATACCAGGTAAGGTCAGATAAAAATCACACCAGTTGTTCAAATCTAAATATTTTATTAACACAGATGTAAAAGTTCCTACAATAACTCAGCTACATTCACTATAACAAGTATACAAACCTATAAAAAGTTAAATTTCATACACTCACTCAGCTTCATTCACACTTCAAGCATACAAGACTATAAATTTAAAATTAAGAAAGAGAGATAGAAACAAAAAGGATTTGATGACAAACGATACCAAATTCAGAATCCTTCAGCTGGGAGAAAAGATGATTTCCAGCCTCTCCTGTGAGGAGGGGGAGTCCATTGTTTTGTAAATTTAAGCTGGTTACCATATCCATTGTTTTTGCAGCTCTGAGAGAGATTTCTCACTTAAAATGCATCTGTTAAACTTCAGAAGAACCACCCAGAAAGGCTCACAAAAAGAACTTCTCCCCAAAAAGAACTCCCAAGGAATGAGGAACTGTGTCTCGATATATATATTGTGTTCCATGCCTGGAAAAGCCATATGTGTTTTTCATCTTTTTATGAAGATGGATTCTTTTCCTTTTAGTTCAAAGAAATTCAAAGAAAATACAACCAACACATCCTTGTTTCCTGTGAGATAGTATCTCCCTCCGGAGATGCAAGCCTTAGATCTCAGATTCCAGGCCATTTGCATTGCTTATTGTCTTCCTGATGGCTGCTGACCATCCTTTCAAGTTGCCTGTTGAGCCAAATTGTCAGATACCCCAGGATGTAAAACAGAAGACAGAAATCTCCTGCCTATGTGTCCTTTCAGTACCTCTTCATGGCTCATTTTATATTTTATATAAAATGATTATGTTCTCAGGACATGGACTCCAAGGGGGCCTTTCAGGTGTGCATAACACCAGTACTGCTGGTAGACTTTATATGTTCCCAAAAATATATGGTTACATGAGGAGGGGGAGGAGCTAGCAGCTATTAGTCCTAGCTGACTTGCTGATGAGCTAGGAGGAGGAGCTAGCAGCTCTTTATCTCTGCTCCCAGTGGCCTTCAAGCTCATTTCCAGAGGTGAGAGAAAAAGGTGAGCTGCATCTGGGAAGGCATCTTAACTTGGTGTCTCTTACAGGCTTCTGGGGCTGAGTTTGATTGTTTGTTCGTTTGTCTGTTTTCTCTGGCCGTGTGCTCTCCTTGAGCACACGGTCTAACTGACTAGCTAGGGGGAGAAGCTAGCAGCCGTTAGTCCTAGCTGACTTGCTGATGAGCTGGGGGAGGAACTAGCAGCTCTTTATCTCTGTTCCTAGCAGTGCACGCCTTTGGTGCGCACACTTTTACATTTACTACCTAACCTTAGCAAGACTTAATTGCTTCTTCCTTGAAGCAATCCAGACTGAATCTGCCTGTCCACAACATCTAGGTAGGGATGGCACCTTGAGGAAGTAACTATAAGCACTATATTATTGCACTTTCTCTCTTGATAGGTTGACAATACAAACTTTGCAAACAGGCAGTTGACATAGATTTTACCAGGGCACTTTGAAGGCAAAGCCCAGTTTTACCTGCTTCAATTTAACTATCTAGACTATGAGGTATGGAGGGGGAGGGAGCTGCTACGGTCACTTGCCACAGCTGTGGCATGTTTCTTTTCCTGCTGCAAGACATCCTTGGGTACACCTGCACCAAATGCAAGCTGGTCACCCTCTTGGAGGAGAAGGTTCAACAGCTGAAGGCACACATTTCAAATCTTCGCATTATTAGGCAGGAAAAGGAGTTCTTGGATAGGGCTGGGAGGACCTTTTTGAATACAGAATGTACAAAGGAGCTAGTGGACAAAGAAGCCAGTTCACAAAACAGGGAGATGGATGCTTGGAGGAATGTGACACACAGGAGTAGAAAGCCAAGGTGCCATACAGAGACTCTTGAGCTACAGAATTGCTTCCAATTTCTTGACTTTATTAATAACAAAGTGGAACAACAGGAAGAGGTCATGGAACATCATCTGAAGGAAATCCAACATCAGCAACAGGAACCCCAACACCAGCACAACAGCATCAGTACCAACACTCTCAACACGAACAGAAAGTTCAGGCAGCCGTGAGGGAATCTGCTCATTGAGTAACCCTCAGAGGAGACGAGTTCTAGTGGTTGGGGACTCTTTGCTGAGACGAATGGAACCAATCATTTGCAACCCAGACAGAATCAATTGTGAGGTGTGCTGTCTCCCTGGAGCCAAAATCAATGACATAACGGAGAGGCTAACCAGACTGGTCAAGGCCACTGACCGTAACCCCCTCCTTTTGGTTGACACAGCAAGGTGCAGCTTTCACCACATCACGAGGGATTACAAGCTTGTGAGTAGGAAGCTGAAGGACCTTCATGTTCAGGTTGTCGTTTCATCTCTTCTCCCGGTGGGCATGTCCCAGAAGGACATGGCCCATGAAGGGAAAGAAGAATAGTGGAGATCAACAACTGGCTCCAAAGATGGTGCTGCTGGGAGCAGTTCAGATTTTTGGATCATGGCCTCCATTTCCACGAAGATGGCCTTCTGGCAAGGGATGGCCTGCACCTCACAACCGTCGGCTGGTACGTTTTTGCTAACAGTCTTGCAAAACGGATCAGGAGGTCTTTAAACTGAGTTTGACTGGGGAGGGGGACAGTATTATTCTGGGCAAGGATTCAGTGAGTACTGTGAAAAATAGCCCACATGATATAGATAGGGCAGGCCAAGTAGAACTAGAGACCAACAGGGAGAGGGAAAGTAACTTTAGTACAGAAATTCCACAAAGGGCACATCGTCTCAAGTGTCTCTACACTAATGCACAGAGCATGGAGAATAAGCAAGAAGAACTCCAGCTCATAGTACAACAAAATAAATATGATTTAATAGAGATCATTGAAACCTGGTGGGATGAAATCTCATGATTGGAATGTAGGAATAGGGGGTATAATCTATTTCCAAGAAATAGACCAAACAAGAAAGGAGGAGGAGTAGCCTTATATGTCAAGGATGTTTTCACCTGTGACTTAAATCTGGAAAGCCAAGTCAAGAACACCTGGGTGAGAATTAAGGGAGCAAGAAACAATAGGGATGTGATTGTGGGAGTTTGCTACGGGCCTCCGGGCCAGTCAGAGGACTTAGATGAGGCCTTCCTGGAGCAGATGACCACACATTCAAAAAGGAGAGATGCCATGTTAATGGGAGATTTCAATTATCCTGATATTTGTTGGCAGTCAAATTCTGCAAAGACCGTAAGGTCCAACAGGTTCTTCGCTTGCCTTGCAGACAATTTCATGGTCCAGAAGGTGGAAAAGGTGGCAAGGGAATCGACTATTTTAGATCTGATCCTGACCAACAGGGATGACCTAGTTGATGAGGTGGAAGTGGTGGGATCCTTAGGACCATGTTCTTTTGGAGTTTGTCATTCAGTGAGAAGGAGAAGCCAAGTGTAGCCAGACATGCATCCTAAACTTTAAGAAAGCTGAATTCTCTAAACTTAGGGAGTTACTTGCTGAAATCCCACGGTCAAGAATACTAAAAGCGAAAGGAGTTCATGATGGATGGGAGTTTCTTAAAAGTGAGATATTGAAGGCACAGTTGAAAACTGTGCCAATAAGGAGGGGAAATGGCAGGTGTCTAAAGAAACCAGAATGGTTGACTGAAGAACTCTCAGCTGAGCTAAGTATTAAAAGAAAGATGTACAAGAAATTGAAAAATGGTGAAACCACCAAAGAGGAATTCAAGCAAATAGCCAGGAGATGTAGGGAGAAGATCAGAAAAGCTAAAGCACAGAATGAACTCAGGCTTGCCAGAGACATCAAAAACAATAAAAAGGGCTTTTTTAGATATGTTCGCAACAAAAGGAAAAACAAGGAAATGATAGGATCACTGCATGGAGAAGGTGACCAATTAATAACAGGGGGAAGTGAGAAGGCAGAACTACTCAATACGTTCTTTGCCTCAACCTGGGGTGTGGGGAGCAGGTAAGGAAGAGAGGGAAATGCAGCACAGACTAAGCAGAGTAGTATGGGAATATCTGGCTTAACTAGAAGAATTCAAGTCCCCAGGACCAGATGAATTATATCCAAGGATATTAAAAGAACTGGCAGAAGTCATTTCTGGACCACTTGCAATAATCTTTCAGAACTCTTTGAGAACAGGAGAAGTCCCAGAAGACTGGAGGAGGGCAAATGCCATCCCCATCTTCAAGAAGAGGAAAAAGGAGGACTCTAATAATTATCGCCCAGTCAGGCTGACACCAATTCCAGGAAAGATCCTAAGCAGATCATTAAACAGTCAGTTTGTAATTACTTAGAAAGCAATGCCGTAATCACTAGAAGCCAGCATGGATTTGTCAGAAATAAGTCATGCCAGACTAATCTTATCTCTTTTTATGATATGGTTACAAGCTTGATAGATGAAGGGAATGCTGTAGATGTAGCATATCTTGACCTCAGTAAGGCCTTTGACAAAGTTCCCCATGACATTCTTGCAAAGAAGCTAGTAAAATGCAGGCTGGACAGGGCTACTGTTAGTTGGATTTGGAATTGGTTGACCAACCAAACCCAAAGTTTGATCACCAATGGCTGCTTTTCATCCTGGAGAGAAGTGACTAGCGGGGTGCCACAGGGTTCTGTCCTGGGCCCAGTGCTATTTTAACATCTGCATCAATGACTTGGATGAAGGAGTGGAGGGCATGCTGATCAAGTTTGCAGATGATACCAAATTGGGAGGGATTGCTAATATACCAGACGAGAGGATGAAATTTCAAAATGACCTTGATAGATTGGAGAGCTGGGCCAAAGCTAACAAAATGAATTTCAACAAAGAGAAATGTAAGGTCCTACACTTTGGCAGAAAAAATGGAATGCACAAATACAGGATGGGGGACACATGGCTGGATAGCAATACGTGTGAAAAGGATCTAGGAGTCTTGGTAGATCACAAGCTGAACATGAGTCAGCAGTGTGATGCAGCAGCCAAGGAAGCCAATGCGATTCTTGGTTGCATCAATAGGAGTATGGTGTCCAGATCGAGGGAGGTAATGGTACCTCTCTAGTCTGCATTGGTTAGGCCTCATTTGGAATACTGTGTCCAGTTCTGGGCACCTCAATTCAAGAAGGATATCAACAAGCTGGAACATGTCCAGAGGAGGGTGACCAAAATGGTGAAGGGTCTGGAAGCCATGGCCTATGAAGAACGGCTTAGGGAGCTGGGTATGTTTAGTCTGCAGAAGAGAAGGTGAAGAGGGGACCTGATAGCAATGTTTAAATATTTGAAGGGATGTCATGTTGAGGAGGGAGCAGACTGCCATTCCAGAGACTAGGACAAGGAGCAATGGATTCAAGCTGCAGGAAAGGAGATTCCACTTGAACCTCAGGAAGAACTTCCTGACGGTCAAAGCTGTCCAGCAGTGGAATATGCTGCCTCAGAGTGTGGTAGAGTCTCCTTCTTTGGAGGTTTTTAAGCAGAGGCTGGATAGCCATCTGTTGAGAATGCTTTGATGGGTGTTCCTGCATGGCAGGGGGTTGGACTGGATAGCCCCTGGGGTCTCTTCCAACTCTATGATTCTATGAATAAGCATTTGGTTCACTCACACATACATTCCTGTCTGGTTTCAAATACAAACTGAGCAGTTAGAAACATAAGAAGGTTACACACAAAAGGAATTTTAAAAAGTGAAAGGACATCAATTAATTTACATTGATGTGATAACATACTTTCCAGAACCAACACACACACACACACCCATATACACACTCAGTCACTAAACTGTTTCAAGACTTTATTCTAAACTCGATATTATGTTAAATTAATACTTCAGAAAATTTTGGAGGCTTTGGATGTGGGAGAAAAAGCCCCAACGTGGACTATGCTGTAATTTCAGAAATGCAGAAAATGTAAACTCAAAATTTAAATATAAACTTTTACTTTATAAGAAGAACATGGCCATAGGTTAGTGCCAGTATCTTACATTAAAGACATTTTTGATTACCACTTTTTGGACAGGCATCAATGGACACCAACTTGTGAGACAGCAAGCATGCCATGGGATTGTGGTAAGTAGGAGAGAAAAGGCCTTTTGCAGAAGTTTGTAACGAAACTCAAAAAATGAAGCTTGAGTCATTGTGGACTAAAATCAGGCTACACTCAACATATTCTGATCAAGCATTTATTCTACCAATTTTATTTACATAAAACTAGGGATGGAGAAATTTCACTGTTTGACTTTTGCCCTTATTTGAATTTTTGCAGACTCACATTAAGGAATGATAAAGATAAACTGAAACAAAAATCTTTCACCTCTCTATGTAAGAGTAGGACAATGGATATCAAGTAGTGTAAAAAGGAAGCTAGTGGAAGGTTTTTCAGCTTTGTGTCTCTTAAGAACACTGTATAGGCTTTTCCATCCCTTTCACCCCTGAAAATCCCATTATGACTCATCAGCTTAAGATCAAATGTCAAGTGTGTTTCTGTTTTATCAGGGTATCTGGACAGAGTCCTTTCATGTCTTATTGCTATTCATATATTTTTTTTAGGCGTAGTATGTGGCCTCTTTAGAGAAAGATCTTACTGATTCAGCCAGGTGAGAAGAACAGGCCAGTTTAAAATAGTGTAAAGAGCCCTAAATGGCTTAGTGCTAGGTTGCTAAAAGGCTTGACCTAGGCCATGAGGTCAGGGACCATGCTAACATGACTGATGGTAAGATCTAGTAGGTTGGTAGACCTGACCTTTGGAGGGGTAACTAGCTGCCCCACATTTTTAAATGGGCTTTAATGTAAGGATGCTTTAATCATATGACCCCTATATTCCAGGTTGTCATGAAACCCAGAAGCACGCAGATGATCACTAAGACCATTTATTGATTGAATGGTTTCCAGCTAGGAAGGGGAACAGGCAAGGCTGCATCTTATCACCCTATCTGTTTAAATTGTATGCTGAACATATCATACGTAAAGCAGGATTAAGACTCAGAGGAAAGAGGTTTGAAAACTGGAGGAAGGAGCATCAACAATTTGAGGGATGCACACAACAGCATTCTGTCAACAGAAAACAGCAAAGACATGGAATGATTGCTGAAGAAAGTCAAGGCAGAAAGTGCAAAGACAAGTTTATAGTGGAACAATGAGAAAAATAATGACCACATAAGAATTATTATAAGTTTAAAATCAAGGATGAAGACATTAAAATAGTTTGAGACTTTCCATACCTTGGATCAGTCATTAATCAAAATGAAGACTGCTATCAAGAAATCAGAAGAAAACTAGGACTTAGTAGGGCAGTTATGAAGATAAGATCTTCAGGTATAAAGATACATCACTGAATACTAAACTTAGGATTGTTCATGCCATAGTATTTCCAGTTTGTACGCATGGTTGTCAAAGCTGGAGAATGAAGGAAGTTTATGGGAAGAAAACCGATTCATTCGAAAGGTGGTGCTGGAGAAGAGTACGATGGATACCCTAGACTACTAAAAAGACAAATGAACGGGTTCTAGAGTAAATCAAGCCTGACCTCTTCCTAGAAGCCAAGATGCTTAAACTGAGTCTGTCGTACTTTGGCCTTATCATGAGAACACATGACTCACTAGAAAAGAGAATCATGCTTGGTAAGGTAGAAGGCAGGAAGAAAAGAGGAAGACCACATTACAGATGGGTGGACTCACTTAAGGAAGACGCATCTCTGAATCTGCAAGACCTGAGCAGGGTGGTTGATGGAAGGGTGACTTGGAGATCTCTCATCCATAGGGTCACCTAAATCAAAGTTGACTTAATGGCAGTTAAAAAAAAAAACCACTAATCAATATAACAAAAATATGGAAGTTTTTAATCTTTACCGACTAGAAAGGAGCCTTCAACATATGCATTGATGGCATTGTAAACTGCAGAGCTGTAATCAATGCCCCCAAATTTCAGCCACCTACCATAACATATATACACACACACTATATTATATAAAATATTTAAAATATATTTTACTATAAAACATACACAAACTGCAAGAACCAAAAATGTTGCAACAAAACCCACCTTATTTCTCCCTTCATGATGATTGTGCCTCAGTCAATGTAACCTTTTGGGGTAAAAAAAAAATGTTCCATACCATTCTTGAAGAATCATGGGCCCAATAACACCACACAATTATAGCATTATGTTCTACTTTAACTGCCTATGGAATTCTGTAGTTTGTAATGTGATGACACACAAGAGCTTTCTGACTGAGAATCCTAAATGTCCCTCCCTAAAGTGCAAATCCCATGATTCCATAGAATATTGTCAGGGCAGTTAAAGGGAAAGCATAGTGTGAAGGGGTCTCATGATGCAATGAAACAGACAGAGGGTCATGTGCTCTAGTTGTCAGTAGCTTGGTTCCATTTGAGTGAGATCAAGAAGTATTTGGCGTGTGTGTGTGGGGGGGATATTTAAATTCACTGAAATTAGAAATATCAACCATAGAAGAATTGTATACTTTACCTTACCCTCAGAAGATAAATTCAGGGACCCAGTGTGCTCCTCAAACATAAAACAAGATGCTGTACTGGAGGCCTCTTCTCCCAAGCCACGCCACAGTGGCAGTATTGCTTCAACCCTAGTTGAGCCCTAAAATGGCAACTTTGGTTTAGTGCCCAAAGCAAACCATTCCAGTAAACCAGTGAACCATTCATGACCATGGTCTTTCCAAACAGTGCATAGGAACTAACAAAAAAGGCAAATAACAGTGCTAGTATGTCATAATGCCTTCAAAACTTAAGAGGACACATGTACCTCAATGCAGGAGATGATCTCCAATGCCTAATGCATTGGGCCTAAGCCCATTGCAAAAGCTGTAGAGTTCCAATCAAGAAGGAAGGGGTGGCAAACTTAACCCCTTGAAGACCCAAGTTCTGCAAGGCCTTCAAGGTGGCAGTCCAAAACTGGTACCTTGAAAGGAGCAAAAAGTCAGCATAGCAAAAAAGGAAGCCAGGTCTACCCCCAGTGAAATCCAGTGCTGATAGTTAGTCCTGATGGACTGCAGAGTCAGCCCCCTGCCCCTGAAAGAAACACAATACTTCAGTATTTTGTCAATAGGACTAGGCAGCCTGTTAGACAACCAGATGATGAACCTGCTGATTGTGAACAATTTCTTACTCCAGTTGTATGTCTCATAGTGAGACATTATACCAAAGACTTCTAAACATGAAGGCTTGGACCAGGGACATGGCATGAGGGAATCTAAAGATAAGCAGTTTAATGACATTGATCATCTTGAACCAAGAACAGACTAACAGATTGTGAATTCAGCAGCTCCTGACAAAATCATCACCACATTTGGAAAATGCATGGGAGCTTACATGTATGAAACCAAACCAAGACACCATTCTCTCCAACTGACATGTGAAGATCTCTGAAGCTCTATTAAAATTGAATAGAAACTCACTCTAAACCTCCATGATGACCATTACCTATAACCCTAAGTTTGTAGTGGAATTTGTGCAACCCTAGTTATGTGGATGGTGCACTGAACTTTCCAAAAGCAGAACAAGAGGCCAAACATCCAACTCTCAGGTGCTTCATCCATGTAGAAGCCACCATCCAGTGAAAAACCTAGCAGTTCAAAATGTTTGGTGTGAACTGGGAGAAAGCAAATGGCTAACTTAATTTTACCTTTTAGCAGTGCCATCTCTAATCCACAGTGTCTGATAATCTCTTCCCTCATTAACCTCCCTGTCAATCTGTGCTCTAACTGTAGATTCCAGATGCTTAACTGATTTTGAATTACCATAAACAGAAAGGGGTGATGTGGAAAATCTGCAAAAGAATACTAAAACTGGACTTAAAATAATCACATATGTTATAACATTCTGAAGTTCCCAAATAGATATGCACCATAGAACTAACACATTTAACCAAATTGGACCTGACCCCTTTAGAAGTGTCTATCAAGCTCCTTGCCCCTTGCCCCCTAACTGCTGATCCCTGTTGTTAGCTCACTGGGCTTTTCTTTGTTGACAGTTCTGAAAGGTATGAAGACTACTTCAATTGGTACATTCATGCTGTAATTTGTATGGGTATGTGAACAGAAGCCATTGCAAGATTAACTATCAATACAGAATGAGCTGTTGTGAAATCTGTATAGGTTTCCCAGTCTGACCTGCTGTCCTAGTAACTATTTGTCCACTGTGTGATGCATCATCTTGCATGTACCATGCTGGGTAATATTCTGCATACATAAATTGGCTTGCAGCAGATCCTAGCAAAGGAAAAGGTTGCTTAGAGCTTTATACTAAGTGGTTAATCATAAAAGGCCATGCAGCTCCCATGAAGTCTACAGTAGACGGTAAATAATGTCAATGTACTAAGATAAAGCATGCCAGTTTTGCACTCTAATTATGATTGCAGCATAAGAAAACCTGGGAGCCAAGTTTTGGCCCATGTCTGATTTACCCACTCTTTCCTAGGTTTTCCCATTTCTAATCATTAAACTCTTTTCACCATGTTTTCCTCTTATTTTCTATAGAAAAGTTAAAAGACATTTGCTGATCAAGTCATAGCTGTTTGCAGGCCTGCTGTTCTGTGGATACAATCCAGTGGGAAATTGCTCCTGCCCATACACACCAGTGCAAGGAAGTGCCAGGCTCCCCTCAAGTTCTCCCCAAGACCATGTTCTAATCCTGGCTCATCGTAAGCTGCATTGCCAGACACCTGGTCCATGCTGTCAAGCCTGGAAGAGTTACAGCTTCACTCGGTTGATTAGGCCTCTGCCTCCTCCAAAATATTGCTTATGGCAGTCTCAGCCTTGGTCCCCTGTTAATCATTCCTCAAGAGCTGCCAACAGTCAAGAGTCTCATTAGTAACCAATAAACTGTGTGGTTGTGTGTTTCCTAGAGGGTAGGTGGCCCTCAGAGGTTGTGGTTAGCACTCTCCAAAGCTGCTTTCTTTAAAGCTGCCACCTGCTCTAGGACATTGTTGGCACTCACACATTTCTTGCACAGTCCCTGACAACTGATCAAAACCATATTCTGTATATGAATGTGTGACTGCCTATGTATACACATATATACATCTGTGTGGGTAAGTGTGTTCCGTTCTATTCACCATACAGTACAGAAAAGGTTCATATATTTACACCTTTGTGGATTAGAGATAGGGATACAGACACAGTGGGTGAAAGGGGAACCAAATATCAACTTAGAACTTTTCACTGTGCTCCTCCTTGAGACAAATACAGAATAAAGTTACTTATAAAAGACGTACAATAATCTCCTCATACAACAAGGCAAAATCTTCCTAATAAGTATTTGAACTTTTCTTTGTCTTGAATTTGTCTATGGCCCTTTCTGCATGTGGGAAAGGAACTGCACAAAAATGGGACTCACTGGATTTCTTCAGCATCCGGGCGAGTCCATCGGGATGAGGAGCAGTGCAAGCTCATCGCTCTGCACTGCTCCGGTATCCAAAATGGCGGCTTCCGGTTGGTGGAGGCTCTCCACCAACCGGAGAAGCTCGCCAGCCTAAAGCCCGCCACCAGCAGATCTGCAGGCACACAATAGTGTGCACCTGCAAATCTGCACCAGAGTGCGGCGACAGAGCGACACAGAGTCGCACGCTCCATGCTTTTTAAAAACCTCTTAAAAGAGGTTTTAAAAAGCATGCTGCATGACCAGTTCCAGTTGCTCCGAACCGAACTGAGGTGCAGAACTACAAAAAGTAGTCTGCTCCAGTCAACTCCACGGTTTAGAAGACCTCTGTCGGAGGTCGCTCTGTGCCGTTTTAATAGCCTGGTGCAGAAAGGGCCTATATCTCATTTGTATTTTCTTTCTGTTCTTTTTTGTTCCCACTGAGCTATGAGATTTTCAGAGGGTTTTTTTCTGCACTAAAATGCATGCATTTCTTCATGCATGTTTCTGATCTGAAAATTTATTTTGCACAGTTAATTTTAATATGTAATTTTACCCCAGCAGCAAAAGTATTCTTCTGCATTTTCCCCAAAATTAAACACAGCCATTTATATTTTAAAATATATGCATTTGGTGTCACGCTTTATTCTTCAGAAGTGCCTTCAAAGACTCATAAACACTTGAACACTTCTCAAGAGGTGCAAACATGCTACTTTACACTGAGACTGCTAAGTCCAACGGCATTCCCTCTTACCCCTGCTTTTGTGCAATACTGTTACATAATGAACGTCTCAAATCTGAACACAGAGATTTTCATTCTTTTGTGAAATTGTCCTTGGAAACAGATTTATTGCTCATAAGTAATCCAGATCATCTGTATCAGATGAGAATTAGGACACTGAACTTAGACAATCTAACATTTATTTCAAATTATTTAGAACATAATAATCATGGAATGCATAGTTTGGCCATTTATGCACTACACTGTCATAGTGCTATTATTCCACTTTCAACATCCTATGGGATCTTGGATTTGCAGTTTAGGGAGGACATTTAGAATTCTTAGCCAGAGAGTTCTTTGGCCTCAGTAAACTACAAACCCCAGAATTCCACAGGAAGTTGAAAATGGAATAGCAGGATGATAACTGTGTAGTGCAGAAATGGCCTTTGTTACTCCCCTCCTCCCTGTTACTGCTAAAATTCCCCTTGTTGGATGGTTCTAACCACTTTAATCAAACTTAAGGGATGGCATGTAGAAGATTGCTAGGATGAACTTCCTGATGGTAAAAGCTCTGACAGTGGAGTACACTCCCTGTGAAGATGGTGGATTCTTCTTCATTGGAGGTTTTCAAACAGAGGATAAATATCCACCTCTCAAGGTACTGCAGCACTGGATGTCTGCACTCACAGGACTAGCCATTCCTTGAAGTACCTTTTAACTCTATGATTCTGTCAATTGGTGTATACACATAAGATGAAGGCGGCAATTTAAAGTGGTAGAAATTTCATACATAGAAAAAAAAATAGAAGGCAGCATTTGTTAAAGAAATATATAAGAAAATTTGTTTTCTACTTTTTTCTAGAAATTCTTATATTACATTTTAAACCATAGATCATATTCAGGAAAGCTGAATCATGCTACATTTATGTAAAACATATCTTAAATCAAATTATGAAAACAACAGTAAGCATCTTAGCAGAATTCCAACCAATTTGAGTTCCCAGCTAATTAAGGAGACATACTGTTATCCTTCAACATTCTTCCTCAATTTTGTTAATAAAGTTCAGCACTATGATGGTACAGAATTGATTAGACTGATTTTATGTTATTGGTGTCCACTGAAAAGAAAGGTGTGTCATTTTAAGATTTCATATAACATACAAAAAATGCATATTGGAGGCTTCATATCTTGCTAAGTTAAATTCTCTGTTAGACTTTCTTTTCGGTGGAATTTGTGTCTGGTTATTCAAAAGCAAGCACAAAGTATATTGTGGAATTAACAGTAAACACTGTTCAACCAGTATTGTCTAAATGCTTTTTCAGATATATTCCAATTTTAATTTTAATAGGGCTATTTCCCATTAAGCCTGTTTTGGCTGCCATTGTTATTTCAAAGCAATTTCACAGGTGTTTATGCATAATATATCTTTACTGACCACTGTTAATAGCAGGATTTTAACACTTTTTTCCCCTCCTTTTTCAGCTTTCTCCCAAACATACTGCAAGTGAAACATAATGAACTAAATTAATAAAAATTACTTTAAAATGAGGTGAACACATTAAAATTGAATTACAGTAAGGACATAGAATTCACAGCCAGTCTATGAGCTAAGGATTCCCACTGGGATAAGCTTGCTTACCTCTCCTTGTATCTCTGTAATAATAATTGACCTTTATTTAATGAGGCTATATGTTTAGCTATTCTTTTGTAACTTTTTTTTTAACTGTACAGGCTCTGTGGGTTTTCTGAGGCATGACCTATGAACAGCAGTGTCCTTATTGCCTGGAAATCTAACATTTTCAAGCTGACTGCCCATTGCTGCATCACTGCTTCTTACTATACATTAATAAGAGAAGTATTGCAGATTCCTACAGAGGAATATTTATAACTCCCATTGCCTCTTAAAGCTGTGTCTCCATGGACCATAACTCCGGTATTGCAAGAAATCAGAAAGAGATAATATATGACTCAGAACTACAAACCTTTAAATATTAGACTTAAGACAATACAAACACTTAAATATTACACTTTCTCCTTACTCCAAGATAATCTTTATGGACACCTGTCCCCCAAGAGGACACTTTTTTTTCCCTTTGAGAATATAGTTGTATCACTGCTTTTCAGTCATATAAAGTTACTGACCTTGAGATTTGTGCCTTTCGAGACCATGCTGTCTTTGGGAGATCCTGAGAGTTGTAGTCCCAAAAGTAATGTTTCCACATTCTGAACAGAAGTCACAGTTTAAGTACAGGAATTTCCAGATCACCAGCCACACAATGCATCTATGAATGGAACTCTCTGCTACATGTCAACATCCATGAATCTAAAGCCAGACAAAATAAATTAACCCCAGAACTAATCCCCACTGCATGCTCTCCCAATATTTCACATATGAAAACTGGGACAAGTATGGCCAAGCAACATCAAAGTATGGCCAAAGGTATTAATGAGGAACTGACTGATACTTGAGAGAGCACGTACCTGCCCAAGAATTGAGATCTATTGGAGAGACCATGCCCTTTGTCCCACCAGTAGGGGAAATACATTGTGAGAGGACAAGAAAGAAGGATTTCTCTGTAAGGGCAAAATACCTCCCCCCTGGAGGCAACACTGGGATCATTTCAAGTCAAAGCTTGGCTTTTTATTAAGGCTTCCACACATAACTGACTTTATTCAGGCTACACTAGTTCTATGATTACAAAAACGTTTTAATCACTTTAAATTGTTGGGTTTTTAACTGATAGTCTATTTAATTTTTAAAAAATAAATCTTTTAAAATTATTGGGTTTTTAAAATTGATGTTATTATCAGCTGCCTTGAGATCTGCAGATATAGGTTGAAATACAAGTATTTAAATAAAGAAGGAAAGAAATAAGATAAGAACATAAACACTAGAAGGGCTGCACCCCTTTGCTTTAGTCTCAGCCTACTGGGAAAGGCAAGATTCTGCCCCTTCTCTCCTCCCAGGTGAATTAATTCACTGCAAACTACTTTTTCACTTTGAACTGAGTTTGCTGCAACTTAAGTAATCTGGGGACAAAAGGGGGAAAGTGGGAGAAAGAGAGAGAACCTGGGACATTTTAAAAACAGCTGAAAAGTGGAATGACAAAGGATTAATTGGGGCTTTCCTTGCCAAATCAGGAAGCTGGAGTGTATGTGACTGGGATGAAGAATAGGGATCAGAGAGGTCTTGATTTCTGAGGTTGTGTCACCTCTGAGACCTTACTGCTCCCAATGAAATAGCAATAGCTACTAACAATTAGCCTCAATGATAACCAATCAGTGAAAAGGAGGTCACTGACCTGGATTTCAGGGTTTGCCTTCACTGAGTCATATGGAAAGCAATATAGTAGTGGGTGCAGGAAAAGCTTGGTTAAAACATGCTTAAGCCCTAACCCGTATTCAGTTTAAAGGACCCCAAAACATTGTACCCAGCAAAAAAGTATATTATGTAAAACTTAAAATTAAGTAACTTTGCTTTTATTTAAAAGCCCTTCATAATCTAAATCCGTAAATGGTATCTTGTAAAAATCCACTATCATACAAGGGTTGTTTCCAGACTACACTGTTATAGTGCTATTATTCCACTTTCAACATCTTGTGGAATCCTGGGGTTTGCAGTTTAGGGGGGCATCTAGAATTCTCAGCAGATAGCTCTTTGGCCTTAGTAAACTACAAACCCCAGAATTCCACAAATGTTGAAAGTGAATAACAGCACTGTAACAGTGTAGTGCAGAAAGGCCCACAGTTTATTCAGTGCTTCTTGTTCTATATAGGCCTATCTAAAAGCACCAGATCCTACCTGATCTGGGAAGCTAAGCAGGGTCAGCCCTCATTAGTATTTTGATAGAATGTCATTGATATGCTAAAATCCAGAGGAAGGAACTGGCAAAACCACCTCTGAGTATTCCTTGCATAAGAAAATTATGTTAGAATTATGCAAAATTCAGTCATCCAGATGTAGATAGACTACAACTCCATGCATTTGTTACCATTTGCTATGTTGGATAGGGTTGATGGAAGTTGCTCTCCAAGAACCTCTATAGGGCTAAACATTAGCTAGCTATCCCTGATTTAGATAGTAAGCTGATGACTAAAAAGATCTGATGAGAAGAGTAAACTTCTTTTCAACCTACACTGCCATGTTCTCCTACCTTCGGAACCCTGCCTCCAAATTCTTTTACTCATCCACAAAGCTACATCAGTGCTGAGAGAAGATGAAAAAGAGAGTCCTACTCCTGACTGCACAGTCTGTTGATATGTAAGAAAAATGACATTTAAGTCTTTGTATTCAAGGTAGAGGTGAGAAAGGAAGAATTATTTGGGGAATGTGGAATAGTAATTTGAAAGACTAAATTGTTTGAAGGGAAATGGGTTTAATTTAATTTAGTCTGAGTGAAAAACTGTGGTCCTTTCCACACAATGTTGTCAGCCCACCAGAGCCATCAGTTGTTGCCATTCCAGGAGCTGTGCTACCAATGACATAGAATCATAGAAATGTAGAGTTGGAAGAGACCACACAGGCCATCCAGTCCAACCCCCTGCCATGCAGGAACACCCTCAAAGCACTCCCGACAGATGGCCATCAAGCCTCTGCTTAAAAACCTCCAAGGAAGGAGACTCCACTACACTCCGAGGCAGCAGATTCCATTGCCGGACAGCCCTGACTGTCAGGAAGTTCTTCCTGAGGTTCAGGTGGAATCTCCTTTCCTGCAGCTTGAATCCATTGCTCCTTGTTCTGGTCTCTGGAGCAGCAGAAAACAAGCCCCCTCCTTCCTCTACGTGGCATCCCTTCAAATATTTAAACATGGCTATCATGTCCCCTCTTAACCTCCTCTTCTGCAGACTAAACATACCCAGCTGTCTAAGTCTATCCTCATAGGGCATGTCTTCCAGGCCTCTCACCATTTTGGTCACCCTCCTCTGGACTTGCTCCAGCTTGTCAATATCCTTCTTGAATTGGGGTGCCCAGAACTGGACACAGTATTCAAGATGGGGTCTAACCAAAGCAGAGTAAAGTGGTACCAGTACCTCCCTTGATCTAGACACCATACTCCTATTGATGCAGCCAAGAATTGCATTGGCTTCCTTGGCTGCCGCATCACACTGCTGACTCATGTTCAGCTTGTGGTCTATGAAGACTACAAGATCCCTATCCAGCTGTTGTTGTGTTCCCAAGTGTTGCAAATCAGCCCTATTTAAATTTTAAAAAAACTTGTGAAGAGCCTCCTTTAGTGCTATAATCCTATCATCTGGGTCAGTGTGGTTCCGCAATAGTGCTTCATAGCGCTTCCTCTCTTCGCAGATCTGGGAGTTGGTGTGTCCAGGTTGTTCCTCCCTCAGCTAATCCCATGGCATCACAAGTTTGGAATCTACCACCTCTCTGTGTTTATTTTAAATTTCTTCATTGAGTTAATTTTTTTAAAATACATTTTTTTAGTGTTATAGCACAAAAATGCAATAGTGTACCAGTGTGTCATGATGTTACAATCTGGCTGATCTAATATGGCTTACAAGAAAAAAAAATACCAATCAGTAGTTGTGGGGCAGGAAAAAGGTAAGGAATGGGAGTGGCCAATGGCACTGTAGTGCAGAGAGAACATCAGTCGCAATAATGCTACTCATCTGCTTAAGGCAAAGGGGTGTGGTAGAGAGCATTCCTAACCCACCACTATTACAACTATATAGCAATAGCAGTTACATTTCTATACCACTTATCAGTGCAAAGCATTCCCTGAGGGGTTTACATGTGGGGTTTTTTTTGGCTAATTGCCCCCAACAAGGATGGAAGGCTGAGTCAACCTGGAGCACTGCAGGATCACAGAAATGGCAACACTGGGATTGTAATGGAATGATGTGCTATTGAGGTATGGTCTCGAAAGGGTCTGACTGGGAATGAGAAATTAACTAGTTTGCCTTCTGTAATATTGCTGCTGTACTGCAGCAGAAAATATGAGGTTAAAGTAATAGCTTAGTGTTTGGAGCTTAGATCTCATTCTCCCTCATATTCAGCCTTTGGTATGAAACAGGTCACCACTTTCTACCCAGTACAGTGCTAACTGTACCCCTACAGGATCCCTTGGGAAAATTACATTTCCTGTAAACTGTTTGTAAGGTTGCCATGGTACTTGGTTGGCCAAGCTTCACCTGGTTTCATGCATGCCATTCAGCTTCTGTTCAGACTATTAACTTGCTCATAACCTAACCTTTCACTTTTATCTTCTTCCCATACATCTAGCCCTTGTAGAAGCAGAGTTATGGGGCAAAATGCACAGTCACTGTTCTCTCCTGCCTTTTAGTGTGTTTGGCCAAGATCAAATGTCACACCATTTGTGACCCAATCTCTCTTAGTCCCAAATCCCATTTCCCTTGGCCACAGTTGCAACACTGAAGGCAATTTAAGCTTCTTTAGGAAAGTATAGCTGAGGTTTGGTTTGCAGAGTTCCTTGCAAAGACTGCACTGAAAGCATTTGGAAGTGAAAATAAAAAGATGGAACAAAGAGGCAACACAGCAATTAGTGTTTAAAGTTTTGTGGATTTTTTTTCATGATTTGTTTGATGGAACAATATTATGCATTCTTTATTATTGCCCAGAAAGAAGTCAAGTTGCATTTTATGAGGGGAAATTCTTTCAGAATTTCATGTAAGAGGAAAAAAGCCATTCTCATTATTTCTACTTTCTCTCCATCCTGTCTTGCCTCCCTCACACTGCAGTCCCCTACTAGCACCTCCCTCCATCTTGTTTCATCTCCTTCTCCTCACCCTCCTTGTCTTGTAGCAGCAGTGGCAGCACTGCCTTCATTAGTTTGGTTATCTGTTCTCTGTTGGAAGTAGCACTAGCAGCTTTGTGCAGTTGCTTCTTCTTTAGTGGTATTTAGAAGAAACAAGCAGGAAGGCAGCAACATGAATTGACGTGAGAGGAGAAAAAGCAGATTGGAATTGCAGCTGTGAATATAAGTGTCAAGGTCAGAAACCTGGGCGGCGAGCCAGCCCAGAGAAGAGAGTGGGAGAGCCAGCAAAGTCCAGCCAGGAGGAGACAAGCAAGCACTTTTACTCAAGGAAGTTCATTTACCAGAGTGCCAAGCAAAGCTGTAGTCAGCATTCCAAAGCCAAGGGTCAAGAGTCTAGAGATCAATTCAAGGTATCAGGAACCAGGTGCTAGGAGCAAGGTACAGGCAAGAGGACAGCTTGTAAGAAGTTTGCCACAAGCAAAGGGAAGCTTCCAGGCAGGCAGTTATATAGCCCCAGGCACAGGTGTGTCCAGTCACCGTTTCTTAAACTTAGCCAAGGAAGCCTCCCTTTGCACAGCCCTCTTGGGTCTCCACCTTCATTGGGGGCTTATTGAACCAGGCTCCAGAGCCTCTTCAGAATCAGATCCCTGTTGGTCCGAAGGAGCAGGCACAGAATCGGATCCCTGTTGCTCTAAAGGAGCAGGCAGAGGAACGTTCCACACCTGCTTGATCCATGGCAGTAGGGGGAGCTCTTGAGCTGCAGGACTCATCTCCAGTCAGAACAACAGGGACCAACAGCTGCTGCTCGTCATCTCCACCCTGAGCAACAGGGACCACAGCAGCAGCAGCTGTGACAGGAGCTTCAGTTATCACAATAAGGGAGAGAAGCATGACACAGGAAATGTGACGTAAGCTGGGAGGGAAGATAGGAGGTGTAGCTAGAAAGTTAGGCATAAGATAACATAAAGAGCAAGACAGGAAGGAGTGGTGTCAAAAGGGGAAGCAAAGTGGTAAGGGAGGGTGGGAAGTATGAAGAAGAGAAGGCAGGAAGCAAGGGAGAGAAGTGAGGTGAAGGCAAGGTGTGGAGAAAAGAGAGAGAGGAGCCACTGTGGAGAAGGAGAGTGGAGTAAAAGAGGGAAGGAGGGAGGAGAGGGTGAAATGTGAAGTGGGACAGGCAAAGAACATGAAAAGCTGGTACAAGATTAGGTAAAGGAAAAGGGAAGGAGTTGTGGTTTGTAAGTTTGTCCTTACTTTCTTCTGCATTTTCCCTTGTGAATCATGCAGTAATTACTTTTGGTGACTTCTGGTGATATTTTTATGGATCTATGCCTTTTTGCCATAGGAAAAAAAAAAGACCAAACAAAGACACTATATTGATCTAATGAGATTACAGTAATATCCCCCTTTCTTCACGTATTTGTCAAACGCCTGACAAAAACTTTTTGCAATTATTCTTATTACCAGTTTATCAGATATTAACCTGGCCACTTTATATGGTTCCTCCCTTACTATTTTTGTCCTCAACAATTCTATCAGGTAGATTTCCTGAGAAATAGGCATACTCCAAGGACACATTGTAAATTGCATGACTAAGCATGGATTTGAACTTAGGTCTCTATGTTCCAAGCCCAGCGTGCCCAACATTGCCCTAGACTGGTTCTCTCAGAAGATGGTACCAAAATGGTACCGAATTTGAAATATGCTGGTAGAAAAATGAAACTGTTGTTTGTGCTGAATTTTCATTATTATAATAGTTATAATGTGAAAATCAATAATCTGCATAATAAGCAAAGTAATTGAAAATATTTGAAGGGCTAGAATATGGCAACTTTAGCTCATGGAGTCTTTCTTCATGGCCTTCATATACTGGCTGTGAACAGAAAATCTGAATTTTGATTGGATCAGTGAATGAGAATCATGGTATTAATTTTATTTATTTTCAAAGTATCCTGGCTTATTTTTAAGTTTAGCTCAACTTGAGCTGAGAAGATGTTGTCCATCTTTAGGAGATAATGTTGCTTGTGCTTCAACTTTTGACTCAAAAGAACCTCTATCTTGACCTGTCATGCTCCACTGATGGGACAGACAGAGCTAGGAGTTACTTTTCAGAGCTCTGGAAAGTAGTTTCACTGGGGAGTGGCAAAGCAACTACTGAACAAACATGTTAAAGCTAGTATCTGAAAATCCTATCCATTCCTCTGGTACAACACCTACCTTTGACCTGGAATGAAGATTTCATGAGATTTCAGCTTCTCATGTGACTTTCAGTATCACCAGAAGCAGATATTATCAGGTATTTTTTCATACTACAGGACCATTTTCTGGGCTTCTTTTGATTCTGCATAGCAACTCCTTATGCTGTAATATAGGTTTATACAATCCTTTGCAATTGGAAGAAGAATAAAAAAAATCCTTCCTTCACCATTATGGGTTCCTTTGCCTTTTGTCACCTATCCAAGAAAACTTGACTGCAATTTTCTGTTTAGAGAAACCCAAATTTATTTCTATGACCTACAGAGGGTTATTAGAATGAGAAATGGTATAAGAGGTAGTCATGATCTTAATGATTAAGTGGACAAAAAACATATCCTACCCAGTTCCTTCAGATCAGTGGGAAAAAACCTTGACTAAAAGATTAAGATACACAGCTTGTCAGGATATCAGAGAAAACATGTACAAAATGTGCTATAGATTGTACCTTACACCTGAAAAACCTGTCTAGAATGTGCAAAAATTGCTCTAATAAGTGTTGGAAGTGTGAGCAGGATACTAACATCTTTTGCTCCCTTTGGTGGTCATGTAAAAGTGAAAAAAAATGGAATTCTGTACATATTCAAATAGAAAAGATTTTAGTTTTGAAAGAAAATTTGTAAAATAATATTTAATTGAAAATTTGTAAATTTACTTAAAAAAACACATAAAAACACATACGCATTTTACAAAAATACAGACATGTACAAAAACATACATATACAAGTATACATATCTACTTATACATCATGATAATTTCATGTTATTTCATATTGTTTCATATTTTTTCATATTTACAGAATTTCACATCTAACATTAAGACATAAAATACTATACATTTGATTATACTTCCTAAAACCTTTACTTGTTGGGGTGATTATTAACATTTCCTTTATCTCCCATGATCTACGTTTCCATAATATCTTCCTTTCCAATTAACATAAATTCTGATCCTCAGATCAAATATATTCAGATTATTCATTTCAAAATATTATGATCATACCAAGCATAGTAAACCAAGTCATTACAAAGATCCAAAATAATCTACAGAAGTGTTTATATTTCGAGACCAGTTATGGCCATTTTACCCCATTTGGATTCCCAAAGGGGGGTTATAATCTTCCATTCCTGCTTAAATTGTTTGTTGGATTTATTACATAATAATGTTAATTTATCCATTTCTGCCAAGTCATATAATTTAATTAGCCAATTCTCTATTGATGGTATTTGTGAATTTTTCCAATTTTTTGTGAATACTATTCTTGCTGCATATATCATATAATATATAATTCTGTAGTATTTCTTCATTAATCCGGGATCTAAACTATCTAACATATTCAACAAGTAAACCTCTGGATGCATTTGAAATTCAGATTTTAATATTTTCTTAATATTTTTGTGAATTTGCATCCAAAATTTCTTTGCTTCTTTGCACTTCCACCAAGCGTGGAAGAAGGATCCTCTTTCATGGCATTCCCAACATTTAGAATCCTTTTTATTTTTAGACAGTTTTGCTAATTGAGTCAGAGTAAAATACCACCGATAATACATTTTGAAAAAGTTTTCTTTTAGATCAAAACTCCTTGTAAATTTTTGATTTCTCTCCCATGCCTTTTCCCACTATTTCAGTTCTATTGTATGGCCTATTTCTTGTGCCCACTTTATCATAATATCTTTTACCGTTTCTGGCTCCATCTCTCTACACAGAAGTAATTTATAAATTTTGCTTAATTGATGTTCCTCTCCTAATTTTATTATTTTATCAAATTCAGTTTCTTCAGATAATATACCTCTTGTCTTTTCATCAATCTTGAATTTCTCTGTCAATTGTCTGTGTAATAGCCAATGCATTGTGTATCCTTGTGTTATTCATTCTTCCCTTGTCTTCAAATAAGTATTGTTATTTTCTGCTTTAACAATATCTTTATATCTTACCCATTCATTTGTATTTAGCTTCGTGTGAGGAAGCCTGGAGAGGGATGGAGTGATAGAGTTTATCTCTCCATTTTAGCCAAACTCGAAGTAGGGGTTTTCTAATATAGTGATCTTGAAACTCCTTATTTACCTTACTTTTTTCGTACCAAAGGTATGCGTGCCAACCATAATATGTATTGAAACCCTCTAAATTCAGTACTCTTTCATCTGTTAACTTTATCTATTCCATGAAAGAAAATTGGGAGAAAAAGCAGGTAAACTACTGTTTTACAAGGCAGCTGCTGTCAGCATAACAATAGCACAAATGTGGAAAGAAAGAAAAAAAACCTCTCCCCTCAATATTGGATAGAGAAATGAAATTATTTGATATGATCCAGATGGACAGATTTACTTACATTTTAAGACGGGAAAAAATTGAAACATTTGTCAAAGATTTAGACAGTGTTATTTTGTTTTTCAAGAACAGCTAGGGTAATATTAGGATGACAAATATTGATTTTTGAATACTGGAATTTTGGAAATTGAGGTTAAGATTCAAAATGAATATATAAATTTAATATCAGATTCCAAAGATTAAGCAGATTCTGGGAGTCATAATAACTACAGATTACAGACAATAAGCTTTATAGAACAAGTAAACTCTCCCTCAGTGGAGGGGGGAATCAGTGTGAATGATGTATGGTTAAGAAGAATAATCGAGAAGAAGAGCGTGAGCTAAGAGTCACTGACTGTTTAATCATACAACTATTATCTCTTGAATTATTTCTTGAACTCTATTGTCATACTTATATTTTTGAACATATTGTCAACATATTGAACATATTGCCTCTCTTTTTGGTTGAATGTGTTATATTTTTGTAATATTTTTAAAACTTTTAATAAAAAATAAATTAAAACAAAACTTCCCCTCACCATTATGGATTGCTTTACCTTTTGCCAACTATCCATCTTGTGATCTCCTTGGGTCGTTGCCTTAATATATTTTTTTAAAATTTTGTTTTCTTTTTGGTCACACTTGACTAGGGGTATGGGCTCAGAAGGAAATATTTTGGCTGGAATCCTGTTTGTTAGTTCCAACTACATTGGAGCTATTGAATCATTTGTTCTAGTTTGAATTAATGCATAGGAATATCCAATTGATTCAATAGCTCACAGGTTCTATGGCTCCACAACAGGATTTCTTTATAAGTACCCTGAGGCACCAAGTTTGGTTTGGTTTGGGTTGACCATGCCTCCGACCCCCACCCCTAGTAATGCCATTTGTCTTGAGGGGCCAGAAACAGAAGTTGATGCTCATGCTGGCTACTCCCTTTTAAACACTCAGGGGAACAGGGGAGCAGGTTGGGCCTTCCTATCTGCTTGCCTTTTGACAAATAAGTTGCTATAAGCTGGAAATGGAGAGAATGTTTGATAATGTTCAAAAAATGGTACAACAGCTTGCTTCTTAAAGTATTGGGAAATTCACAAGGAGAATCCAGGACTGATCAGCATCTTTATAGTTCAAGACTTATTATGTGAAAAATTCACACATGGTTTTTAAGGCAAAAAGGTGGCATTTTCTGTGCAAGAAATATCATTTTGTGTGATTATTATATCATGTTGAAACAGTATTTTCTGCACAGAAAATGGCATACAAATTTGCACAGAATGAGCTCATCTACAGCATTTTGGCAAAGAACGTAGCATTCTCCGTACAGGAGATTATATTTCTGTACAGAAATGTTGTTTTATGTTCTGTTTTCTGCAGAGAAAATGCTTTCTGCAAATATACATGTGAATTTTGTAAAAACAAGTATGGATCTTCAAATTGTTTCTTGCAACAGTCTTTTTTTTAAAAAATTACTCATTGCTTCTCTTGAGAATGAAACTGGTGACAAATTAGATCCCTGCTATAGACCTGTTTCAGATTTCTTCTGGGTGTGCATTTTGACTCAGAATGAAGTTGCCATGTTAGGATAAAATGTGTTATGGGGGGTCTACATTCTTGGTTTCATCCACTGCAATGTCTTTGGAATTTAATAATGCGCTGGACATTTAAAATTCAAATAACTTGGTCTTGCATATTTATTCCAGTGTCTAGAGGACATTTCTTTCTGAACATGTAGTTGAGAAGGAGGAAACTTTTCTCTGCCTTCACCTAGCAAGAAACTATTCCCCTTCTCTAGAAATAAGAAATTTACTACATAGAATAGATAGCTTTCCCCACTCAGTTTATCTAAGTAGAATAAAGATAGTGTTGTTTTCCCTTGGTTTATTGGTTATGCCTCCTATAGAGAAGCACAGCATTTATGAAAATATGGATACATTTACTTTTTATTCCATTTTGTTTGTTTGTTTCTGTAGTGTTATGAAAGTAATATGTTTCCCTTTCCCAGTTGAAAAGAAAGAGTAACTTGATCCATATCTTTTTCTCCATAATCTTTGATTCTGACCTTATGAAAAGTAGATTAATTCAAAATGATCTGGGGATTAAACATGCTGGTTCCTACTACTGTGACCTTATCAAGTCACACCTCACTTCATACTCACAAGCGTCCTGAAGACACAACCGTGCCTAAGCTTAATTGTAGTTTTCCCCCTCCTTTTCTTAAGCTTGTAAATACTTTAAAGACCTTTGCACTGAATTCCCTGCAGGCCATACATTGGAACCATAGTTGAGTGTACTGGGATTTAAGCAAGAATTCATGTCACTATCTTAAACATTGCAGTGTAACAAAATGATTGTCTACATCTACCTCCTTGAACATTATTATTATTCGTGAGTTTCCCCATGTATTCAGCTTGTGAAGATGATTTGAGAAAAATAATGCAGATTCATCCAATTGCTTCTACAATTTATCATTCTGGGAAAGAAACTGGCTATATAGTATAATGATGTTTTTCTTTCTATATGTACGTTGTGCCACTGAATTATTTAAAATATATAAATAACTAGGTCAGTGCTTATTTCATATTTAAGCAGAATATCACATCTTTCTCTCTCCCTTTCACTCTCTCATGCTGGATTACCTCTGGTTTAATTGAAATAAAGGTGCAAATTGCAATTGAAGTGTCTCTGGATGCACTGATATATGGCATTCTGCAACTCATATGAAAAATGCAGTACCTGCAGTTTGCTTAATAGAAAATATTTACTGTACCGGGTAACTATCTCTGGGATGGAGGAGAGGAGCATAATTATACTATTCTAGATTGTCATGCTCTAGAAAAAATGCATGACATGTTAATGCAAGGGTTTAGAGGGAGCAGAGGGTTTTTTTTAAAAAAAAAATCCTGTCAACTACCTGCAGCTAAATCAACTAAATCTACTAAATCAAGGACCTATGCCAGCATTTTAAGTATAGTTGACTTTAAGGGGTGAGAATTGAGTGAATACTTGATTCTCCAAACTCAACAGGAGTTTTAAGTGCTTCACTTCAATTGCTTCCAGCCCTAAAAGTGAAATTGAAGATTCCAAATGCCAGGTTTGGTATCAACTATGGACATGGCTGGTGAAATTCCAGGGCCAATTCAGACTGACACCAGAATTCAAAACACTAGTGTCCCAGCTTTGAAAGAAGTGCTGTGCTGGGTAAGGAGAACATCCCACAAGTTTTCATCACAATTCCTTGCACCCACCTATCTATGTATCAAAACTATGTGAAATGCCAGAGATGTTTGGAGGAAAGAAAGTTGCAGCTGCTGCAGCCAGCCCACCTAGCACCTCTCCTTCCAGTGTTTCCTGGAAGTGGGGAAAGTCACTTCAGTCTGGATCACTGTACCCACCAGAGTAGAATAAGGATATCATTTTGGAAAGTACCATACTTCATCTCCTTAGTAAGCTACTGGATAGAGCTGAGGACAATGATCTTACCTAGGATGCCACACCAAAGCGATACCCATCCCCCTAATAACCAGTAATGAGAGATGCCTCCCTCTGTTCTTTTTTTCTCTTACTATCTATCTCCATAACCAGGTGAGCTGGATTTTGTGAGAAGGCCAGCAAAGTGCTTCAGATACACTGCCTGAAAGACACTACTTAGGTGGAATCTCCTTTGACTTACTAACATTGGATACCAGTGGCTCTGATATCAGTGGGGTAGTGAACCCATTGCAAGTTTTATATTGAATTTTAAGATGCTGAACCCTATCTCCAAAATAGTTTTGTCACCTTGGATAGCTCCTTTAAAATTCAGACTATAACGAAGATGGGTTTACCACTCCACTGATATTGGAGCCAAATGGCTCCACTTATTATAAGAAAGAAAAATGCAGTAGGGATGTTGAATGTTAACTGTCACCCTTTCCATAGGCCATCAAAAACCAGGCTGGTTATCTGTGGTTGTCTCAGATTCACACCCAATACTTCCTTTTCAGTGTAAGTGCTGCAAACCTTATAAACAAAAATCATGTTCATTTTACACATTGCACTTCTGAGATACTGGACATAAAAGCACAGATAAACATTATGATTATGAATTACATCATTTTGTTTACCAGTTATGGCAGAAATTCTATTATACAGACACTTTGATCAATGTGACAAAGAAAAAATTTATTGAACACAGAAAGAACTATGGTTGGTAAATTTAACACTTTAAATTGTTTCTCTGTGGTGGCAAGGCACTGTATAGAAAATGTCTGTTAAAAGAAATATGTCTGTACAGAAAATATGACTGTGGTGCCTTTAATTTCAAGGAAAGAAAAAAAAAAACAGCACTGAATCCTGCATGTAGTGTAGTGTGGTGTAAATAACAAACCCAAAGCAAGTGAATGTATATTTGTGGGTTTATCCTTTGGTTGAATTAATTATCTTGATTTTCTATTGAAATTATCTCCAGTTCATGAAATTAAAGTCACTAATGTTATTTATTGAAAATAAATAATTGCTGAATATGTAGAACAGTATACCTAGTCATTTAGCACAAATGTTGGTTATACTTCTTAATAAGAAACTTTTGGATATTTGTTTTGCCAACAGCAAAAACAGTAGCTTTATCCATACTCCACCTTGACACCAAAACTAGAATTCAATTAATTAATGTTGTGCCTGTATAATTCTACACTTCTATACTTATTAAAGTGCACTTTAATAATAAGAATATATATTTTACAATAACTGTAAAATATATTGCTCTCCAACCAAGATGGAAAGGATGTAACAGGATATGGCTTACCAAAAGGACCACACACAAGCAGATGTGCTAACGTTAGAGACTTGAGGAATCCTTTGTATGCCACCTATAGTTTCATAATGAAAAGATTAAATATACACTTTTTAAAAGTGACTCAGCAGAGAACAAAAATAGCAAGAATATCACAAAACTACATTAGCAAGAGTAACATAGAAACATACCATATAAATGTGTGTATGCACCCTTGTGCAAAATAATTTATCTATTTGCAGCATAGTAAAGCAAAAGACAAGGATCTGTAATTTTTCCCAGGCCTTGCTAGCTAGGTTTTTGTTTGTTTGTTTGTTTATGGTAGACTTCTGTCTGGCTGTTCCCAAAGCTAGCATTATAAAGAGTGTGTTGTACTGGTTTGAGTGTTTGGCTCCTCACACAGACATGGTAACCCACTGTGTGACCTTGAGCTATTCTCTTAGCCTCAGAAGATAACAATGACACATTCACACTGAACAAATCTTGCCAAGAAAATCTCATAGGTTTATCTCCAGGTTGCCATAAGTCAGAAATGACTGGAAGAAACTCAGCTAAGTTCTAGCAGATGGGGGCTGATGCTTGAAAGAAATTTGTCTATTGGAGATCCCATACAACACAATAATCATAATGGCCTTTTGCTACCCACCATCTAAATGGTTTATACTTACCTTCAGTTAGAAGCAGTGTGGTGGTTTTTGGCCCTACCTAAGTTTTGGTTCTTCAGGATAGCTATTGTTTGGCAATTTTTAGCTAAAAGCCTTATATAACAAGCTGTCAAACAACCCCTAGCCGCCTTCCCAATGTTGGAGCTGCCAGAATGATTGGCTTCACCATATCCCTGTTGGGTTTATCTCTATTCAGACATGGAGCTGCAGAATTGGGAAGAAGCCTGCTCATTCATCACTTTCACCATGGTAGGCATGTCAAACAGAACTGCTGAAGCCTGGAAAGAAGCTAACTATGGTGTAGCCAAGTTGCCCTTACCTGAGAAAGTATCCTTAACTGCAGTAATAGAGCCACAAGGGCCTTTTATACTGTGTATTGGCAGTGTATTTCCAGATAGCAGAAGGGCAAGTAAAGGTTCCTGTAGATATCATTTGGGATGAGAAAGTAATAAGATATCCCACTTCCATTTTATATAGGGCTTTAAAGAAAGGATTAACATTTTCAGTCAATAGCCTGTAAAGATGCCACACTATTTTAATGTATTTATTTTATTTTATATGATTCACTCAGTATCTGCTTTCTCTTTCTCTAAAGTGAACCTTTCTCTAGATTGATAGATTTATTTAATTTATATTCTGCCATTTTCCCAATAGGGGATATCTTACCATGGCTATCTATTAAAAGGGTCCTTTTTCATGTCCTACCAATTGAAACAATATATTGTGGGAGGATGTATGAGAGGTCTCTGCCCCATTCATGTAAAGCCCTCACTTGGGAGGTCCAGCTGGTGCCAATGTTGGTTTCATTCCAGTGCTTAATAAAGCATGGGTTGAGGTTTAATTTGTTCCACTGTTTAGTATGTTTTTAATCTGCTTAAATTGTTTTGTTGTTTTAAATTATAAACAGTTTTAACCGTTTAAATGCACTTCACTTGTATGGCACTCTGAGATCCCATATGATAATACAGGATATAAATATTTTAATTTATAAAGCACTTTTCCAGGACAATCTAGTATATAGTACATTAATTGCATTATGGTAAGTACTGCATTACAGTAATTCTACCTAGATGTCATTAAGGCAGCAATAAGTTGTCCGTTTTCTCCAGGATGGAATGTAACTGTTGTGAGCTGCTTGAGTCCTGAAATGGGCAAAAAAATGATGGTATAAATAAATTAACAACACAACAACAACAGATGGAACCTAAAACAAGAAAAGGCAATCACCTGGCAATCAAAGTGCAGTTCCAGAATCCTACCAAACAGTAGATGTGATTCTTAAGGACCAGTATAGCCTTATCCAAAACAAACTGATCTTCTAATCAATAATTTCCCCAAAGCAATAGTATTTCAGTTTATTTGGATTAAGCTGATCATTAATGGAGAAATAGACCATGTTGTGAAGAGATATTGGCCTCATTTTTCTCCCAGATGCAGAAAGATAGTTGAAATATTGGTCAACTGCTAGTTGCCACACCATCAGAATAGTGTGTGTGTGGGGAGGGGGATTTAACTTGAAAAGGAAAGATGACAGAAGGAATTGGCATCTTTTTTTCCCTTACATTTTAGGGGCTGCATTAGTGCGTGGAACTATGGTAGAAAAGTTTGCACAAATACCCTCATCCTTTGATGCACAATGACACACACAGAGATAAACTCATTGGATAAAACTAAAACAGACTACATCCTTTGAACCTGATCCTCACCGCCCCCGCCCCCCCCGGAAGAGTCCAGCTCACTGGTGAATCCCTATGCACCATATTCCTTCACTAGTACATCTCTTCTTCTCTGATGTCTTTCCCTTCCGGAGAAATAGTAATCCATCCTAATCTTGGTCAGAAATAATAGTAGTTATACTCATGAATGCCATCAAAAATCTCCTTCTGAGACACATATAGAACTGCTGACAAGACAGAATAATTCTCCCCTCTCAGTGTTAAATACTCTAGTAGCTACATTCTCTACCAGTTAGCAACTAGAGCATCTACAAACAGATGTTCTAGCAGGTATACTTCCTAGGCCAGCCCACCAAATTCAGCTGCTAGAATGATTTCTTGTAGAGTTGCTAGCAGCCATGTGAAGAAGGATGACCACAGAGAACGTAGCTGCTGGAATGCTTCATTATGATGGCAGTGGACTTTTCAGCAGTGCCAGTAGATGACCACCCCAGGTCTTTTGCACAAGGATCACATATAGTTATGTTTATGAGGCTAGTACTAATGAATGCAGTGGTCAGTGAAACAGTGCTGGTGCCTGAGCCATTGACCTCTGGTCCCTGGCAACTTTCCAAGAAAAAAAGAATTATAGACAATAGTCACAAATATAGTTCCATCCCTCAGCACACTTGAGGAAAAATGGTGGTCCTCCACATCAGATATGCTGGGAGAGGACAATGGAAAATATATGATAAATAGTTAGTTCTTTCTTTTTTCTAATAATTCATATATTTATCACACTATTAAACTACCTGCTAACCAACATTCTTGGCCAGAACAGTATCTGTAAAAATAAAACACTTCAAGATACAATAAAACAATTACTAAAGAAATATAATACAAAATCTGGTAGCAGAGGATAAAGCATTTCAGAATGTATAGAGATTCATTCTGATATCTGGTAGCAAAAGTTCAAGCAACTAATTATTCTTTTTTGCCATGGATTTTAGAAATGTAAAATGTGCATGGCCACTATTTTTCTATATCCTTTTTTTTTTTAAATAGCCCTTCTCAAAATCCACCACCATCCTGGATGACTGTTTTACCATCCTGAAATATTCCGTGGATTAGAAAAATAGAGAAGAATATGAAGGAGGCAAACAGAGAGAAAGTAAGAATGGGATGCCCTGAAAAATCAGGAAAGTTAGCAAATCTTGGCAAGGTCTGTTTCACTTAGGATTAACTGTGCTTGTTGATTTCAGTTGGAATATATCAATAAATAATCCTGCCTGAAACATTGAGCCTCCTGTTTTTCATTACATTTGGGTAAGTTAT